>JAZKJV010007321.1:0-500666 GCA_037367405.1 Ottelia alismoides
TACTTTACCACATTTCCTATACAATACCATTATCACACTTTTGATAATATGGTATTAGGGAAACTCACAATACTAGAGAATCGATGGTATGATATATAAATAGATATTACTTGAGTTCTATGGCCTCTCTTTTTGTTTTATACAAGCTAAAAAAATATACTTATCAATATCATACCATTCCCAACACCTGATTTCTATTGCTCAGCTTAATTGGATAATTTATAAATCAACATGAGATTTAGTCAATCATCCTCATAACTATGTTTATTTCTACGTGATGTCTGATTGCCCAACATAGGAAGAAGGGACTAATTAATTATGTAAGAGGACAAGGGAAGATAGAATACCCTTTGTTGACGACCTCCATGATCGCTCTTCTTCAGCTCTCGTTGGATTAATAGAAGAAGAAGAAAAAAATCCTAAGAGCCAGATGGAAATGATATGGTCGAATATTCTAACTTTATACCTAATATCCTCTCATCAAATCCATCTAAGGCGGTGGCTTTCACTTACTATTATCGTCACACGTGGATTCTATGCATCCACTCTTACGAATATGGAACATATAATTATGTGACTTTATCATGACATCTTCCATATTCTTATATTATACTATTAATGTTATATTTCCTTGCCATGCCCCCTAATTTATTATTTCTCTTAACTCACATCCATGCACATGTACTTATGCTTATCATGACCATAGCATCTCATGCTTATAGACATAAGAATGCCTTTCTTATTATTATTTGATGGTAAAAAATTTTTATTAGGATTGTATAGCTCGAATCTTTAACATCGCATATATTTTGGAAACCAATATAGAGATACAGTTCTCATATCCGCCAATAGTTGTATCTGCATATGTATTCATATCTAATAAGCTCAACCCGTAGAATATAGCCATTTATAATACACAATCTAGATCTCCCATATCGTAGTCAATCCATTCTCTTATCTGCCATGTATGCTCTTGGTCTCCTAAAGTCATATCTATACAAGTTTGTATTTATGTTATTCCCGACTTATACGCATATTCTATAATAAATATGGTATTCATATGCCCATATATGCCCAACAACATTATTGAACCTTAAGTTTAGTATAAATAAAATGGATATCATACCTGGATGCTACACTAGGGATGCAAACAGATAAATATAAATACCGATATAGGCATTACCATATCCTTATTCGTTTTTTAAATACGAACATAGATTCGTTTTTTAAATACGAACATAGATGCAGATACAGATATTGACAGATATTAAAATATATCACCATATCCTTAAAAATAGATACATATATAAAATAGATATCGATCGCATACGAGTATTGTTAAATATACTTTACAGATTGACTTAAATATACATGAAATGAATAGAAATAAAGTGCATGATATTAATATACTAAATATACTTATATTATAAGAAGTATACTAAATATGATGAAAGAAATTATAAATTTATGTTATATATGACTAAAAATAAATCTACAACTAAATTTATATATGAAAACAGATAAAATGATACTGATATGGATGTTTGCAAATATCAAAATGATATCCATGTTTGTATCCACTTTGAAATGGATACATCAAAATCTATATAAAAGGGATACGGTGACAAGGATTTGATACAGATATAACCGTATATGTTTGCATCCTACTCCCTGCCGGATACATTGAAAGGGAGATATTCGAATGGGATGTGAATACATTGAAACTGAGATATTTGATTCTATTGTTGATGATTATGAATTATTTTCAAGGTATAAAACCTAGATGCCGTCAACTTTAAATAGATGTGTGTGTTTTTTTAAATATGTTTAATATGTAAAAAATCCTTATATATGCATATGAATGTTTATATTGATTTTTAAATTGTAATATTATTCATTATTACTTTTATCTGTGAGTGTGCCCCCCTCAGTCTGTAATCCTGGGTCCGCTATTGGTTGAAATCGATCATGTATGGATAAAGATCATATGATTCTTTGTTTCGCATAAAATTTAGTGACATAATATAGCGATATATCTTAGTGTGAGGAAACCCCTGCCCCGTTGCTTTTTAATATCCCAATGTCCATTCTCCATATAATACGTACTAATGGCTAAAAGGTGAGAATAAACAAGGCCTACTCATCAATAGTAAAAAAGGTTGACATCTCTAGTCTCCAATTCACATAAGACAAGAAATCTTCCTTTTCTAATGCCGAATGAAGATTAATTTCATAACAATCTCCACGCGTTTATTCGATGGCCTTGTTAGAGATAAATGACAGATAAATTATCTCGGACATGTCTTAAGTCCACATCCCTTCTAGAATCGTTTTCGCTTAAGATCTTAGATAGACTCATCAAAAGAATCGAGACGATGAGTGGCATCCATATACCCCTGGTTCTAGATGCATAATACTTAATGTGATGTTACATCCTAATAATCCCATGCCTATGAGATTAATTACATTGTGAAATATTTGATTCCAGATTGCAAACTTAGTACTCCAGAGAATCTTAAAAAGGAGGTTATCACCTAGCCTCAATATGCTACTTATATTGCAAGGAATAAGATTATACTGTTTTTTTTCAACAATTCCAAGGTATAGAAAAATGAGATAAAAAATCTTACATAATCTTATCAATTTTCCTTGCAAGTTAATGTTATCTTACTGAATCAATATATCGTTAATAAGTGTCAAAAGTATACACGAGATGATAAAGATAAAAAATTTAGGAATATTTACACCCATAACCCTGAGTAATTCCGTAATTACCCCGAAAACCTTCTACAATAACAAATTACACCCAGCACCCTGATTAAATACTCCGTTTTACAACTATAACCTTCCGTTAGTTTAGTTGAATAACTTAACTACATGGTTGAGTTAATCTAACTCATTCATAATCTAATGATTAGGATTAATCAAAACTAAAAAAGGAATTTCTTGCTGGTGCGGGGCGGGTTGGATTCCACAGAACTGCTTGCGCGGTGGGGGTGGGGGCTTTGTAGCAGGTCTCCGTAGGGGCGGCAACTTTGCAGGGAGGTGGCTTTGCAGGAGGTTGGCACCGGGCAGGAGGTCGGCATAGGGTGGATGGCTTTGCAGGAGGTCAGCACGGGAGGGGAGGGGGCCTTCGTCTGGAGTTGCTGGAGGGGAGTTCAACTGCTGGAGCTACTAGAGAGATGGTGACAGGAGGGGGATTTCGACTGTTGTTGGGGGGATTTGTAGGAGATCGGCATGGGTGGGGGGGCTTTTGTAGCAGGTCTACGCAGGGCCGGCGGTTTTCCAGGAGGTTGGCCGGGCAGGAGGTCGGCACGGGACAGAGGGGGTGGGGGAAGGCGATGGACCTGGTGCGGGGAGGGAGGGGGTGGGGGGAGGCGATGGGCCTGCGGGGGTAGGGTTGCATCAGAGGCGACGGAGGGACGGGGGGTGGGGGGGAAGGCGATGGACCTGGGGGGTGTTGGGGGAGGCATGGAGCCAGCAGGGGGGTGTGGGGGAGGTGATGGAGTCGGCATGGGGGTGTAGGGGTGGGGGATGGAGTTGGTAGCACGGGGGAGGGGGGTGTGGCGCTTGCAGAGGCGATGGAGCTGGCGGCAACGGCGGGGGGGGGGGGGGGGGGGGGGGGATGGGGGGATGCCTGGAGCTCGTCGGCTGGGAGCGGAGGCACGGATGGAGCTCGCCGGCAGGGGGAGGGGTGTGCTGGACCTCGCGAGCTGGGGGCAGAGGTGAGAGAGCGGGTCAGCTTTCATCGCGGAGGGGTCCATGATTTTGTTTGATATAAAGATTGGCATCGTGTTTTAAATTTGATGTATTTCAAAGGGCAAAATGGTCAACATATCACTTTTCCTGTCAAAGTTAACGGCCAGTCAAGACGAAACTTGGCACAGGGTTATGCCATGTAAAGGTTAGGCAATATTCAGGGTCCTGAGCGTAATTCGTTATTATAGAAGGTTTCCGGGGTAATTATGGAATTACTCAGAGTTATAGTGTAAATATCCCAAAATTTTATAGCAAAAGAACTAAGTTTAAAAAGTTAAACTTTATAACTAGACAAGAAATGAATCCACCTAATCATATCACTTGTGCGCTACTTACACTATCATCCCTTATTTAATATCAATTGCACCCTTTACTTCTTACAAAATTCACAGTTTTTTTTCTTTCTAATATTAGTTATGTCCCTACTTTACCTTAATAGAAGGAAAAATATGTGAATTTTGTAAGAAATCAGTGCACAATTGATATTCCACAATTGATATTCATTAAAAGAGGGATATAACTGATATTGTAAAAATTAAGAAGGGCAAAAGTGATAAAAACTCAACAAATCATCTGATAAACCATCGCTTGCTAATGAGAGAAAATCGGTCCTCAATCAACCCCCAGCCATAGGGATGCAAACGGTTACGGATATATCCGTATCCGTATCCAATCCGTCACCGTATATGTGTTATATAGATTTTGACATTTGTATCCGCATCCGTTTTAAAAGGGATACGGATATGGATATCATTTTGATATCTGCAAAAATCTGTATCCGTATCCATGTATCCATTTTATTATATAAATATAGTCATTCATTTATTTTAAACCCTATATAAAGTAATTATATACATTCTTTTATCATATGTGTATAATTTTTGTGATACAAACAAATTTATATAGTGTATTTTCCATCCAATTCATATATATTTAAGTCGATTCTATAAAAAATTTCTAACATTGTTCGTATGTAATCAATATCCATTTTACATCCATATCCATGTATGATAAGATCGTTTGAATATCCAACGTCGGCATTCGATTTCCAAAGGGATTTTTACCCGGCAGACCCTATAATCTTTGCCAATTACCTCTACGACCTTTGAAACATCGTAATTCCTCCCTCGACCCCGTAAACTTGCTCCGTCTTACCTCACGAACACTACCGTTAAATTGACACATCTAGAGTTAATTTCCTTGAGTTAAAAATGAGTTAATCTAACCAATACAAGATCCGACGGCTAGAATCAACCAAGAGAAGTTCTCTCTCCTCTAACATCTTCCCTGCATCGTCTCTTCCACCTCCACCAGCTTCTTCACGCTGTACAGCAAATGCAACGCTAGACCATCCACCAACCTCAGCACCACCGTCCTCCAGTAGGCGTTCAGCCTCATAGACAAATCGAAGGCCTGCTCCGCCATTGCCGGCCTCCCTCTCAGGTGCCTCACGTCCACCTCACCTACCAAAGGAAGTAGAAGAAGAGTGGGCTTCGCATGGTTCTCCACCGCAGCCATGAATAAATCGTGGCTCTCCATAAGGGAGGCCCACGTCTTGGTGTAGTCGGGGTTCGAAGTAATCAGCACAACTCTCCATCCCCACCAGTTCCTTTACGTGCTCCAAAGACCGCCGCCGCATCTTGTCCATGAGGAACCTCACGGGCCTGCGCGCCGATGATTGGAGCTGAGGGTAGTTCTCCGACCGCTCCATGATAATCCTGGCCACTATGGCTTCCACGTAATCCCCACACCTCGGTGACGAAATGCACAGGAATCTGTGAGACCTGCTTGATTTTAATCTTCAGATTATCAAGAAAAGAAGTTCTTGGGAGGAAATTAGGCAGCCCGATTCCTTGCATTCCTCCAGAACAGAGATCACGTCTGTGAGGAACTTCTCCCCTGTTTCACAGCAAACAGTGGATAACTCATCGGAGTACTTGTTCAGCATGTCTTATATCCTAGTTGTTGCATGCATCTCCACCTCCTCCGGGTAATCATCGAGCTCCCCCCTCACCAGGAGCTTTCTCAGGGAGTCCTTGGTCAGCCCAAGAACACGCATGAACGTTGCAATAGCGTCAAATATTGATGTACGATTCAGAGGCATCTTCTCGAGCTCGGCCATGCTGTGGATCTTTGTAACTATATCGGGGAGGCACCTCGCGATGCTTGCTGCTTGGATTTGGACGAGCCTCTGCGACAGAACAGGAACACCCACGATGGACTTATCGATCTTGGAGAGTAACGGGTGCGATTCGAAGAGATGAGCTTCCTCTAACCTTGCTTCTCCATAGGACTCGTCTCTGATCCAGTTCCTCACGCAAACATAGCCAAGTCTTATGTTCACGTCGTCGGCGGTGACCTTCTCGAGAAGACCCTCTGGCAGCTTGTCACACTTTGTAACAACGGCGACCGTCCTCTCCCCAGTTTTATCCACGCGTTGGGACATGCGGATGGACTCTCATGTGGGGAAGTCCACCGTAGCAGAGAGAACGTTTAGTATAATGCTCTCTTTTGGAGTGATATACTCCATGATGATCTTCGAGATCTGCTCGTAGATGTCCTCAGGCTGCCCATGAACGGGCACACGTGTGATACCGGGGAGGTCGACCATGGTGAGATCAGGCACATCCTTCTTCTTGACCATGAGGGTGAGCGGCATGATGGCTGCTGTCACATGGTCAAAATCCCGCTATCGATTTCGACCGATCCTGTGCGGCGTTAGCTAACCCGTAGCTAACCAGCCTTCCCGAGTAGAACGGTCACGGTCGCGCTCCAACTCTTCTCGTACTCCTGCTTGCTAGCGCACCGACGCTTTCCACACAAGCACGAGCACGAACTCCGGATCGCTCAAGAACACTCTCAAGAACACGCTCAAGAACGCTCAAGAACTCTACAAGCAATCACACGAGCACGGGCACAAAGTTCTTCTCTTTATTAGAAGGGGAACTCTCTCTCTGGAGTGGGTGTCTACAAATGAGCCACCACCTCTCCTTTTATACAAGACTCAAGGCAACCCAAGGGACACTCATTATTACATCTACAATAATGATACATAAAGACACAAGAGACCCTTCGAGTTCTTTGACAACCCTTCGCGTTCCTCAGCAACTCTTCGTCTGCTCGTCTCTTCGACTCCCTTGTTGTCCTTTCGTCTTCCCGCACGGTCGACTGATGAAACTCGGTTTCATCATCTTTATTTCTTATAATTAACCCCCTTGCTTAAAGTTTTGTCAATAAAACCCAGTTAAAGTGTTGTAATTAACAGAGTCTTAAATAAATTAAAAACCACAAAAAATGACAAAACAAAAATTCGTGGTATTTTTAGACTTAAAAATACCCTCAAAAAAATTCAGGCCCTTGTTTGATCTCTTTTCCAGTTTTGGTCAACATGAAACTTGTAGATCTCGTCAAGATCTACAACTTCGTGTTTTGAGTTTTCTCAAATTCGGCCATATTAACTCCCAAAAATCAAAATTACTTTCGGAGTAATCTGATTGGGCCACGTGGCCCATTCTGGGGGCGCCACGTGGCCCGGCCCCTTTGTCTTATCCGCCGTCAACCACAACCGTTAAATCCCTTCTTGGATCCAACGGCTGTGCTCCTTCCACGCACGCATCGATCCCTAGCCATCAGATCTACTCCCGCATCCGATATGTGCCGCACGTTAGCGCTCTCACCAGAGCACGACACGTGGCGTTCGAAGACCGCTCGATTGCATCCACAATCCTCTAATCTAAGCCGCAGCTCCCGCTTTGATTCCTGACCGCTCGATCAGCCCTACCACCCCATCTAGGTCGTCCGTTAGCGCGCACTTCTCCTCTCGCCACGTGGTACTACTTGAGCCCTCTGATCGTGCCGCCATCGATCTTATCATGGCCGTCGCTCCACGCCCAATTTTCCACCATTGGATCCCCAAATCCAACGGCGGAGCGTCGTCGTCAACCTCCGGTCTCCCCCTCTCTTCCCACGATCCAGCGCACGCACACCTCGCCCCCTTCCTATTTTCTCCTCCACTCCATTGACCGCCTCCCTTCGCTAACCGTCCCACAGTCTTCCCCCATCATCCATCTCCCTCGCGCACGCCCCCACGAACCACGACCACCTTCCAGTCGCTCCACATTCTCCTCCAAACCCGCTTCGATCACCCTCACATCCGCCATCTCCGCCCTTCAAATACCCAGCCCCTCCCACCGTTCACCGGGGTCCACCTTTACGTGGGAGGGGGCTCAGCCCTCCTCCGCCTCTCTGTGACAGAGAGTGGCGAGGGGATTGAGCGACGACGACCACCCTCTCCGGTGTCGACCCTCCGCCTTTCTCGGCGGAGCTGCGGCGCTCCGCGACCGCTTGAGCTGCCTCCAGTTGCTGCGGAGGTTCAGCGAAGACCAGAGCTCGACCACGAGCTTGCGCACAGGCTCCTCCTCCACCCAAACCTCCGGTAAGTCCTCTGCTTCCTTTCTTGATTTTTTTCTTTATTTTCTTTTAACTTTCCAGGTATCGTCAGTTGCCCTCGATCTCCATTCACACCCTCAACAGCTCCGCCACACTTCCCCCTCCATCGTGCATCGCTCCGCTCGTCTTCCCTTCTTCCATACCTCGAACCACAATCGACCCATCTCCTCCGCCCTTGCGGCGGAGGAGCTCCGAGCTCCCCGCTTCCTTCGCCCACCTGAGCTCTCACTCCATCCACGCACGCACTCCACTTTGTTTCGGATAGGTTTATACCCATGTAGGTGCTCAACTTTTCAATGGTCGGGATCTTCGCCGGAGGGATTTCGAGCAGCTCCGTTTCGGCCTCTCAGACAAGCAACCACCTCCATGACGCTCGGAGCAGTCCCTTGAAGCTCCAGCTACATCGTGAACCATTCACGGAGCCCTGAGGATCTGCATCGAGCGACTTACAAGAAGGCGGAGCTCGGTGGGTTTCGCCGGAGTTCAGTTCCCACCGCTAGCCGATGCTTGGGGACGAAGCACAGTTGCCGTTGGATGGTCTCATCTCAGCGACCATCCAACGGCCGTGATGAGGCCACGTCATCTTCTCCAGCAACCATTGGATCGTCTCGATCCAATGGCCTTCGTGCAGCCACGCCATCTTCGCCAATAGTCCGTTGGATGCTCTCGATCTGACGGACTCAACGCAACCACGCCATCGGCATCAGCTTCCGTTGGATCTTCTAGATCCAACGGCGTCCATCCGCGGCCACGTGTCATCTTCAGAGCTGCCCCGAGCCTCGTCCTCCGAACCTCCAGGCTTGGGAGTCCCAAGCCTTCGCCGAAGCAACCCCGAGCCTGCAGCGAGTCCGAACCTCAGCCGAGCCTAGCCGACGCTACACCGAGCCTCTGCCGAGCCTAAATCCGAGCCTGTATAGCACATGCTTCGCACGTGCTATTTTGGGAAATTTGCAGAGCAGCCCACGAACTTCTTCAATATTGCGAAAAGGTCCCCGCGCGTTTGGTAAAATTACAGGGAAGGACTCGCACCTTATTTTTATTACATTTCAGTCCTTTCCAGGGACCTTTTTGTAGCTATCATTTCATGTTTCTTTGCATTTATGCCCTTGCTTTCCTTTATGCATATCTTGAGCTACGTATGTCCAATTGAGTTGATTTCAGTTTCATTTTAAAGCTGGTTTGATGATCTTTCTAATGGCATGCTTAATTTGTTGTTTTGGACACAATGAATTTTGATGTATTATTTTGATAGCTATGTGTCACTTAATCTATGCCTTGTTCGAGTTGAGTTCATCACTTTAATTAAATCTGGAATTGACTTGTTGACTATTTTGCTCATTATTTTCTACCTAGGGCATATCTCCATTGCATCGAATTGCATTTACTTGTACTATTAAAATGATTAAAAAAATATGCATGTTTATTTTGCTTCAATACTTTGTCTGCATGATTTTGACCTATATGCTTTAACTCAGCACTTAATTAAATAAACTCAAATCCGATCAATACGAGAAAGGCTCGTGTCCCTGAGTTCGACCTTGGTATCTTGCCAAGTAATATAAATCATGATCGTCTCATTTCGACTTATCATAAACATATCTGAATGAGACGATCTTTTTGACGAACCAAAATCGGCCCGACTGCTACGACATCTCCAAGTGCTAATTCTGCACTCTTAAAGGGCCGATTTTGTGACTCGTCAAATGGCGCCGTTGCCGGGGACACGGCTCATTTCTTATATTTTTTGGATTTTTGTTTATTTAATTTCGTGTTCCTTTTTATAGGTCAAATAATCACATATTTTGCATATAAAATTTTTTTTCTTCCTTATTTGATATCTAACTATTGTTTCTGTGGCAGGGCCCTTGATGGATCAAGGAGGCGAGGAGCAGGACGTTCCCCGCTGCGAGGAGCCGCAGGAGCATGCTTGGAGCAAAGGAGGAAGAAAAGAAAAAAAATGTCTCGCATTTTTGTTGCATTTTTAATAATTCGTCTTTTACAGCGGTCTTCGATCGAAGACTCGCGATGTGTAATCAAACGATCGTGGTTGTGTGGGGATCGTCCCCACTTGAGTGTCGACCTAGGATAGGCACGCGGCTCTACGAGATCATTTTATTTTTTTATGTGCTTGATCGTAGGTAGGACACACTAAATGATATACGCACATAATCTCGCATCGCTTAGCTAAAATCAATGAAGATTAATCACCGCTAATAGATGCATGATTAGGTGCGGCTTTTTCGACTTGCATACATGTGGATTTGGTTCTCAAAACAGCCCCATTTTTTACGTTTTTTTTGTCAAACCACTGCATGATTTCTCGCTTAGCCTAGATCGCGGTTTCTTCGAATACATGTTTTTTTTCTCGGCTTTCATTTCCTAGCTTGATCACCTAGGATTAATGGAAAATGGAATGAACGGTAGACGATGACTTCTTGATTTTGTGCTAACCATAATTCAGTGATAACCTAAAATGAAATTGGGACTATTAATTGCAAGTCAACCAAAAAATGGAGTAAAATTCGGTTTTGGGAGAGCAATACCCTCGCTTACGCAATGATTTTCACTTCACATTTTTTCTTTGCGTAAAAATCAAATGTTTTATCACCAATAAAATAGACAAGATAATAAACCAACCTTGGTTGGTTTCATGTGTGAGTTGGTGAAACTAAGGGTTTGCTTGCTTGATTGAACCTTGTATGATGCGACACGTACCCCGAAACCGATGACACTCCATTTCATCTCCGAAGATTCAACCGCTCATTTGTACATCCATCCTTCTTCTTCGTTCACCTTGGGTCTCTTCCAACATCAATCCTCATCTTTATACTTAGGCTAATCTCAGCCTAAGTATAGGGGGGACCCAAGTCCCCGGGATTTTCTCTACTCATCTTTTCTTGCCTTTATACTTAGGTTATTTCTAACCTAAGTATAGGGGGAGCACCTCTTAGCTCCCGTATATTTCTCTGTACTTAAATGGACCTATGGACTCGTATCATTTAGTGATATGAGGACATAGCAAAGTTTAAGGATAGGGGGGTTTACCGTATTTACAATTTACTTACTTTAGCTAATATCTGAAAAATTTGAAAAATTTAAAACTTTTTGGCTAAAGTAAATTTCTTTGGACTAAGAGAACTCAAAAGATTTCACGGCTTTTCTAACTATGTTACACTATTTTGAGAAAAATATTTTCGAAAATGATTTGAAAAAAATGAGTTTTTCTTGTTTTGAAAAATCTTTTTGAAAAATGTTTTGAAAATCTTTTATTTATGTGACATGGTTTTGAAAATCTTTTATCAAGAAAAGTTGAGTCTAACCTGTGTTTTTAACTTTAAAAAAAACTAAAATCCATAAAAATGAGCAAAATTAAAATAAAAAAAATGTCTTGAATGAAGAAGTTGGATTAAACCTCTACTCTTACACTTTCACCCAGGATCTGAAATGTTCAGGGAGAGTTAGCTTTTTGAGGTTTTTGAGATTTGCGGTTAACCAGCCTTAGTCATCAGGGTCATAGACTTAATCATCCACATTCCCCTAGGTCTCTAGATTTGCATGCTATATTCCATGCTTAATCTCAGACAAAGAGAATATGATCAGCACATCACATGCACGACTGCGGTTTTGATTGAAATGAGTTGATTTTTCACCTGAGGGATTGGGATGAGGAAGTCAAGTTTGGATTTGATCTAATGATGTTCGAGGATGGGATAAAATCTTTGGAGGCTTCAGGAAACCTGAGTGTCAGCAATTTAGCCAGTATGAGAACTTGATTCTTATACTAATCTCTTGATATTGACCTAAGTGCCAGGGTGTGAAATAAATAAAAAATTGTTGATTAGTGTGCACCAACTCTTGGTAAAAGCAGTGGAGCTAGCCACAAATTATACAAGTCAATGAAATTTCAAAGAAAAGCTCTCATTCCACAAAGTCAATTATCAAAAGAGCTTCCACCAAAGGCGAGCGCTCCCAAACTTTTCAAAGTGTCCACTTGGACCACCGCTATTAGGACCAGGAGTCGGGCTTGCACCAAAAAAGGGCTCTGCATCGTAAATGCTACAAGTCTGGGTGTAGAAGGTATAATAGATACTCAAAAAAAGACACACCCCGGTGTACTCCCAGGAAAACAAGTGCAGACGGCTCCAACTTCTCTTGACGGACGCACTGATCAACACCAAAAAAATGTGTTGCGTAAAAGGCACTAGAGAGAATCCTTGTTCCAATGAGAGGGAGAGAAGAATTGGCACAATCTCATGCCCTCCATTTCTGGCCTGCCATCTACATTTTCTAAGTCTGACAACTAAAGAGACGGTGGACTGAATGCAAGATTTGATTTATTCCCTAGTGCTGAGGATTGGGTCCTTAGGAGATTTTCTCAGACCAAGATTTTGGGTGAAGACTTGACTCTACTCTCAGAATTGCAGTCAACACTAAACCTCATATCCTTTAGCTTATACGTACATCAGAGAGAGTCTAGAGAAGTAGAGGAATTGGAAGCCTCTTGATTAAGGTTGGGTTGAACTCTAAAATTTTGGATCTCTGAAGCCGAGTCGACTTGATCAGATTGGATCCTGTATTCACATGCACAAGGGGGTTAATCCAACTTAGTCATTCTTTTTGATGCTCGAGGACGAGCATAGTTTAAGTATAGGGGGGTGATGAAACTCGGTTTCATCATCTTTATTTCTTATAGTTAACCCCCTTGCTTAAAGTTTTATCAATAAAACCCAGTTAAAGTGTTGTAATTAACAGAGTCTTAAATAAATTAAAAACCACAAAAAAATGACAAAACAAAAATTCGTGGTATTTTTAGACTTAAAAATACCCTCAAAAAAATTTCGGGCCCTTGTTTGATCTCTTTTCCAGTTTTGGTCAACATGAAACTTGTAGATCTCGTCAAGATCTACAACTTTCGTGTTTGAGTTTTCTCAAATTCGGCCATATTAACTCCCAAAAATCAAAATTACTTTCGGAATAATCTGATTGGGCCACGTGGCCCATTCTGGGGGCGCCACGTGGCCCGGCCCCTTTGTCTTATCCGCCGTCAACCACAACCGTTAGATCCCTTCTTGGATCCAACGGCTGTGCTCCTTCCACGCACGCATCGATCCCTAGCCATCAGATCAACTCCCGCATCCGATCTGTGCCGCACGTTAGCGCTCTCACCAGAGCACGACACGTGGCGCTTCGAAGACCGCTCGATTGCATCCACAATCCTCTAATCTAAGCCGCAGCTCCCGCTTTGATTCCTGACCGCTCGATCAGCCCTACCACCCCATCTAGGTCGTCCGTTAGCGCGCACTTCTCCTCTCGCCACGTGGAACTACTTGAGCCCTCTGATCGTGCCGCCATCGATCTTATCATGGCCGTCGCTCCACGCCCAATTTTCCACCGTTGGATCCCCAAATCCAACGGCGGAGCGTCGTCGTCAACCTCCGGTCTCCCCCTCTCTTCCCATGATCCAGCGCACGCGCACCTCGCCCCCTTCCTATTTTCTCCTCCACTCCATTGACCGCCTCCCTTCGCCAACCGTCCCACAGTCTTCCCCCATCATCCATCTCCCTCGCGCACGCCCCCACGAACCACGACCACCTTCCAGTCGCTCCACATTCTCCTCCAAACCCGCTTCGATCACCCTCACTTCCGCCATCTCCGCCCTTCAAATACCCAGCCCCTCCCACCGTTCACCGGGGTCCACCTTTACGTGGGAGGGGGCCCAGCCCTCCTCCGCCTCTCTGTGACAGAGAGTGGCGAGGGGATTGAGCGACGACGACCACCCTCTCCGGTGTCGACCCTCCGCCTTTCTCGGCGGAGCTGCGGCGCTCCGCGACCGCTTGAGCTGCCTCCAGTTGCTGCGGAGGTTCAGCGAAGACCAGAGCTCGACCACGAGCTCGCGCACAGGCTCCTCCTCCACCCAAACCTCCGGTAAGTCCTCTGCTTCCTTTCTTGATTTTTTTCTTTATTTTCTTTTAACTTTCCAGGTATCGTCAGTTGCCCTCGATCTCCATTCACACCCTCAACAGCTCCGCCACACTTCCCCCTCCATCGCGCATCGCTCCGCTCGTCTACCCTTCTTCCATACCTCGAACCACAATCGACCCATCTCCTCCGCCCTCGCGGCGGAGGAGCTCCGAGCTCCCCGCTTCCTTCGCCCACCTGAGCTCTCACTCCATCCACGCACGCACTCCACTTTGTTTCGGATAGGTTTATACCCATGTAGGTGCTCAACTTTTCAATGGTCGGGATCTTCGCCGGAGGGATTTCGAGCAGCTCCGTTTCGGCCTCTCAGACAAGCAGCCACCTCCATGACGCTCGGAGGAGTCCCTTGAAGCTCCAGCTACATCGTGAACCATTCACGGAGCCTTGAGGATCTGCATCGAGCGACTTACAAGAAGGCGGAGCTCGGTGGGTTTCGCCGGAGTTCAGTTCCCACCGCCAGCCGATGCTTGGGGACGAAGCACAGTTGCCGTTGGATGGTCTCATCTCAGCGACCATCCAACGGCCGTGATGAGGCCACGTCATCTTCTCCAGCAACCATTGGATCGTCTCAATCCAATGGCCTTCGTGCAGTCACGCCATCTTCGCCAATAGTCCGTTGGATGCTCCCGATCTGACGGACTCAACGCAACCACGCCATCGGCATCAGCTTCCGTTGGATCTTCTAGATCCAACGGCGTTCATCCGCGGCCACGTGTCATCTTCAGAGCTGCCCCGAGCCTCGTCCTCCGAACCTCCAGGCTTGGGAGTCCCAAGCCTTCGCCGAAGCAACTCCGAGCCTGCAGCGAGTCCGAACCTCAGCCGAGCCTAGCCGACGCTACACCGAGCCTCTGCCGAGCCTAAATCCGAGCCTGTATAGCACGTGCTTCGCACGTGCTATTTTGGGAAATTTGCAGAGCAGCCCACGAACTTCTTCAATATTGCGAAAAGGTCCCCGCGCGTTTGGTAAAATTACAGGGAAGGACTCGCGCCTTATTTTTATTACATTTCAGTCCTTTCCAGGGACCTTTTTGTAGCTATCATTTCATGTTTCTTTGCATTTATGCCCTTGTTTTCCTTTATGCATATCTTGAGCTACGTATATCCAATTGAGTTGATTTCAGTTTCATTTTAAAGCTGGTTTGATGATCTTTCTAATGGCATGCTTAATTTGTTGTTTTGGATACAATGAATTTTGATCTATTATTTTGATAGCTATGTATCACTTAATCTATGCCTTGTTCGAGTTGAGTTCATCACTTTAATTAAATCTGGAATTGACTTGTTGACTATTTTGCTCATTATTTTCTACCTAGGGCATATCTCCATTGCATCACATTGCATTTACTTGCACTATTAAAATGATTAAAAAAAATATGCATGCTTATTTTGCTTCAATACTTTGTCTGCATGATTTTGACCTATATGCTTTAACTCAACACTTAATTAAATAAACTCAAATCCGATCAATACGAGAAAGGCTCGTGTCCCTGAGTTCGACCTTGGTATCTTGCCAAGTAATATAAATCATGATTGTCTCATTTCGACTTATCATAAACATATCTGAATGAGACGATCTTTTTGACGAACCAAAATCGGCCCGACTGCTACGACATCTCCAAGTGCTAATTCCGCACTCTTAAAGGGCCGATTTTGTGACTCGTCATCGACGCCCAGTCAACCGCCCAGTCACCAGCACGCATGCGCTCCAACGCCCTGCTGATGCAACTTTGCCGTAATTCACCAAGTGCCACCAAACACTTGGTCTTGTGCCATAAGGGAACCCGCGGCCTCCAGACCCTCGTGCGGTAAACTCTTCCTTAGCGTTCTGCATGCTAAGGGGAAGTCCTCCAGAACTTCGCTATCGTGGCCTCCAGACCACTGTCATACGCGTAATACCGAGCATTCTCGACAATGCTCGTACTCAGCACCTGCAACGCTCCATGCCTCCTTGGATCGCCACGCATCAATACCGATACCGCGCGCCTTCGTGCGTACGCCTATATGATCGTACCGCATTGCTCCTCAATGCGTACTGCTTCACTACGTACCGCCCTTCTGCGCTCGCGTATGTATGACTACGTGCATCCACTGTCATGTCTTGCACTGCTGTCTGTACTCGCTGTGCTCGCACTGCTACAAGCACCACGACACTCTGCTACCGAGCCAGTGTCCTGTGTGACGCTTCTCCCTTGTAACGTACGGTGGAGCCTCCAGACTCCCGTGGATAACCTCCCAGATATCCCTACATTTTCGAATTCCTCCTGAAGTCCAGCTTCATCGATCATTCTCGAGCATCCAGCTACCGTGTCTGCACGATCATTCTCAATCACGGAATTTGGGGTGTGACAAGCCTCCCCCACCTGAAGAATCGGTTGTCCTCAACCGAGCATCTCCTCTTCAGCTGGCGTCCCGTCACGATCCTCCATCCGCTACACACCTCCTGATGCGGCTCAATTGGAAGGGTGGTGCCGCCGTGCACCGCCTCCCTTCCTGCACCTGGTCTTTTCACGGACCACGTCCCTCCATGACTTGGTCTTTAACGTGAAAAGTGGATCTTCCTCGTCAGCTCCAGCTCCATCGCTGGTTTGTGGCAGCTCCAGCTCCACATGTGGAGTACTCACCTCCACGCTCGCTCGTTGACGATCTCTATCGTTCCTTATGGATGTACTCTTATCCTGGGAAATGAGCACCTCCTGCGCTCCGAGCATCTTCGGTATCTTGCCTCCTGCAAGATCATTGGTGGTGTGGTTCGTCACCACTCCACGCCCATGGATATGTAACTCGTTGTCCATGCTGCATCGCCCTCCAGAGCTCTGCCTTGTCTTCTCGTACACGGATGTTCTCCTATCCGCGGCTTTGGTTGTGTGCCTCCTGCACACAAGTTGGTGCTCAACATGCACCTGCGCACTCCTGTGCGTCCTCGATCGAGCCTTGGCACCTCCAACGCTCGCTGTTGTGGAGTTCCCTCCCTCCACCGAATTCGAAGCTCCGACTCGAAGTGTCGTGAGGCGTACCTTGCGCATAGCGCCGATGGCTCCCAAGCGTACCTCACGTTCTTCTTCCTCCTCCTCGTCCCCACGAAGAGAGTTCAGCTTCTCCTTCTTTGAGCACTCCCGCGCCCTATGCGGTCCGTCGCATATGAAGCATCCCTTGCTCTTGGGTTGCTCCCTTCTCTTGGAGTACTCCCGTTCCTCCACCGGTGGATCATGGGCTACGCCTTTGCCCTTGTCCTTCGACCGCGCCCTCGGCTTGCTGGTGAACTCCTTCTCTTCAGCATTGTGACTTGGTTGGGCCGCCCCATAATCGACCAACGCATCTGCCACCACGATCGTTGAATTAAGGTCCTTCACGCCCTGCCTCCGCAGTTCGGCTTGCGCCCAGCTTTGCAACCCGATCGTGAAGTTGAAGAGCTTGTCCTCGTCGGACATCCCCTTGATGTCCAGCAACAAGGACGTGAACTGCTTCACGTATTCACGAACAGTGCCTGTCTGCTTCAGGCGTCGAAGAGCCTCCCGTGCAATCCACGCAGTGTTCTTCGGCAGGAACTGCGCCTTCAGTTCCGCGACTAGATCATCCCATCTGGATATCTTCGCTCTTGCCTCGTCTGCTGCACGGCTCCTCCACCATACCTTGGCGTCGCTCGACATGTACATCGATGCCAAACCGACCTTCTCGGCTTCCGTCGTCTTGGTCGCCTCGAAGTACACTTCCATATCCCATAGGAAGTTCTCCAAATCCTTAGCACTCTGCGTACCTGTAAAGGATTTGGGCTCGGGTACCTTGCATCGCTGCACCTCAATGGAGCTCCCACAGTTCGCCAACGCCTTCTTGATGATGGAGATCTCACTCCGAAGATCCTCCATCATCGTGTTGAACGCCTCCAGTTTGTCCTCCAAGGACTTGATCGGCTCCGATGAGCGTTGTTGGGTCTCGTCCCCAACATCTGATCCTTCTGGAAAACGGTCCTCCAAGACGGCGATGCGATGGGCATGAGTCCCAATAGTGGACTCCACTTCTGCCATTGCCTGCTCCAGTGTTGCTACACGCTCGGTAACACCCACCATCTTCGCTCCGCTGATTGAAGATGTACTTGCACCGACAAGTATCCTCCTGTTCCCGCGATCGACTGCTCCAACAGTCGCTCGTAGCTTTGCTCGCTTATCTTGGCACCGACCAAGATCTGTGATCTGCTCCTTGGCACCGACCAAGCTCTGATACCAATTGTCACAGGGTCAAAATCCCGCTATCGATTTCGACCGATCCTGTGCGGCGTTAGCTAACCCGTAGCTAACCAGCCTTTCCGAGTAGAACGGTCACGGACGCGCTCCAACTCTTCTCGTACTCCTGCTTGCTAGCGCACTGACGCTTTCCACACAAGCACGAGCACGAACTCCGGATCGCTCAAGAACACTCTCAAGAACACGCTCAAGAACGCTCAAGAACTCTACAAGCAATCACACGAGCACGAGCACAAAGCTCTTCTCTTTATTAGAAGGGGAACTCTCTCTCTGGAGTGGGTGTCTACAAATGAGCCACCACCTCTCCTTTTATACAAGACTCAAGGCAACCCAAGGAACACTCATTATTACATCTACAATAATGATACATAAAGACACAAGAGACCCTTCGAGTTCTTTGGCAACCCTTCGTGTTCCTCAGCAACTCTTCGTCTGCTCGTCTCTTCGACTCCCTTGTTGTCCTTTCGTCTTCCCGCACGGTCGACGCCCAGTCAACCGCCCAGTCACCAGCACGCATGCGCTCCAACGCCCTGCTGATGCAGCTTTGCCGTAATTCACCAAGTGCCACCAAACACTTGGTCTTGTGCCATAAGGGAACCCGCGGCCTCCAGACCCTCGTGCGGTAAACCCTTCCTTAGCGTTCTGCATGCTAAGGGGAAGTCCTCCAGAACTTCGCTATCGTGGCCTCCAGACCACTGTCGTACGCGTAATACCGAGCATGCTCGACAATGCTCGTACTCAGCACCTGCAACGCTCCATGCCTCCTTGGATCGCCACGCATCAATACCGATACCGCGCGCCTTCGTGCGTACGCCTATGTGACCGTACCGCATTGCTCCTCAATGCGTACTGCTTCACTACGTACCGCCCTTCTGCGCTCGCGTATGTATGACTACGTGCATCCACTGTCATGTCTTGCACTGCTGTCTGTACTCGCTGTGCTCGCACTGCTACAAGCACCACGACACTCTGCTACCGAGCTAGTGTCCTGTGTGACGCTTCTCCCTTGTAACGTACGGTGGAGCCTCCAGACTCCCATGGATAACCTCCCAGATATCCCTACATTTTCGGACTCCTCCTGAAGTCCAGCTTCATCGATTATTCTCGAGCATCCAGCTACCGTGTCTGCACGATCATTCTCGATCACGGAATTTGGGGGTGTGACAGCTGCGGTGATGTCTTTCTCAGTGGTAGGGACGACCTTTCCGTGGTACTCCAACGTGAGGTCGGTGACGGATCTAGAGGGGTCTTCCTGGAGGCGCATGACGAGAGGGACACTGGTGCAAATGCCCTGCGTGCGGGGAAGGCTGATGCCCGCGAGGGACTCGAGGACACTGGACTTGTCGTTGGATTGGTCTCCGACGACCACAATGGTTGGAAGCTCGATGCCTTCTTGCATGACCTTGAGCTGGCGGAGGTGGTCGACGGCGTCGAGGAGAGGGCGGATGTGGTCGTTGTAGGAAGAGACCAGTGGTGAGTGGCACTTATGTTAATTTTAATAAATAAAATGAGTATAATATAAAGAAACATAACAGAATCTGGTTACTTTTTACGGTCAAATGGATGGGGATTAACCACAGGGTCTGTAGGGTAAAAGTAAACAAGTTTACGAGGTCGAGAGAGGAATTACGATATTTCAAAGGTCGTAGAGATAATTTGCAAAATTATAAGGTCTGCCGGGTAAAAATCCCATTTCCAAAATAGCTATATCCGTATCAAGTCCGTTTGATTGCCTACCCAGCCACCGAAGAACCGGGAATCGTCTTGCTTCTCCCTGCGGTGTTCTATTCCCGCCGGTCTCCCCCTCCGCTAGGGTTTCTCCTCCCCAAAAACCCCATGGCTCCGGCGAAGAAGAAAAAGGACGAGTCCATGGAGGAGGGCGGCAACACATCCGACCTCCGCAAGCTCGAGTACATCTCCCTAATCTCCAAGGTCTGCAACGAGCTCGAGTCCAACGTCGGCACCTCCGACAAGGTCCTAGCCGAGTTCATCACCGAGATCGGCCGCCGCTCCTCCACCGTCGAGGATTTCGACTCCAAGCTCAAGGAGAACGGCGCCGTCTTCCCCGACTACTTCGTCCGCTCCCTCCTCACCATTGTCCACGCCATTCTCCCCCCCAATTCCCACCCCAGCAAGCCCGAACCCGCCGCCCCCAAGGGCTCCTTCTCCGGCCTCGCCATCGCCGACGACCACGCCCGTGCCCGCCTCCTCGAACGCGAGATCGAGCGTGAGGTCGAGGAGAAGCAGAAGAAAGAGCGTGATAGAGATCGCGAGCGTGACCGTGACCGCAACTATGGGCATGATAGGGGACGTGATCGCCGGGATAGGGATCACGATCGGGATGATAGATATCATGATTCTAGGGGTCGGTCCAGACACAACGATGGGAATTATGATAATTACAATGATCGTGGTAGGAGAGATAGGCGGAGGGACGAGCAGGAGGAGGAATGGAACCCCAGCCCTGGACGAAGGCGGCGTGATAATGGCCGGGGGGAGCTGGAATTGTTCAGGGTCTACTCTGGGAGGGTGTCGAGGGTGATGGACACTGGATGCTTTGTTCAGCTGAATGATTTCAGAGGAAAGGAAGGGCTGGTGCACATCTCGCAGATGTCGACCCGTAGGGTCTCGAATGCAAAGGATGTTGTGAAGAGGGATCAGGAGGTGTTTGTGAAGGTCGTGTCGATCTCGGGGCAGAAAATGAGCCTCTCGATGAGGGATGTGGATCAGGAAACTGGGAAGGATCTGATGCCGATGAAGAAGAGAGCGGAGGATGAGGCGTCGAGGGCGAACCCTGCAAGCGGGGACCTTGGGGATGGTCCGACTAGGAGGATAGGGCTGTCTGGGATAACAATCACAGAGGAGCACGATATGGTTCCCTCGAGGAGGCCGTTGAAGAGGATGAGCTCCCCAGAGAGGTGGGAGGCCAAGCAGCTTATTGCGTCGGGGGTGCTGGATGTCAAGGACTTCCCGATGTTCGACGAGGATGGTGATGGGATGTTGTATCAGGAGGAAGGTGCCGAGGAGGAGCTTGAGATTGAACTCAATGAGGATGAGCCGGCCTTCTTGCAGGGACAGACTCGTTACAGCATTGATATGTCTCCTGTCAAGATCTTCAAGAACCCTGAAGGGTCATTGAGCCGAGCGGCAGCCCTTCAATCCGCTCTTATCAAGGAGAGAAGAGAGGTGCGTGAGCAGCAGCAACGGACAATGCTCGATTCGATCCCGAAGGATCTTAACAGGCCTTGGGAGGATCCCATGCCGGAGACGGGTGAACGGCACCTTGCCCAGGAGCTGAGGGGTGTCGGATTGTCGGCCTACGACATGCCCGAATGGAAGAAGGATGCATATGGGAAGGCATTGACATTTGGGCAGAGATCGAAGCTCTCGATCCAGGAACAGAGGCAGAGTCTTCCAATATACAAGTTAAAGAAAGAGTTGGTTCAGGCTGTGCACGATAATCAGGTGCTGGTTGTAATCGGAGAGACAGGTTCTGGGAAGACTACACAGGTGACTCAGTATTTGGCAGAAGCAGGTTATACTACAAGGGGTAAGATTGGTTGCACGCAGCCTCGTAGAGTCGCTGCAATGTCTGTTGCAAAGAGGGTAGCAGAAGAATTTGGTTGCCGATTAGGGGAGGAGGTTGGTTACGCTATACGTTTTGAAGATTGCACAGGACCGGACACTGTCATCAAGTACATGACGGATGGTATGCTTCTTAGAGAGATTTTAGTAGATGACAGCCTGTCCCAGTATTCGGTTATTATGCTTGATGAGGCTCATGAGAGGACCATCCACACGGATGTTCTCTTTGGGCTTCTCAAACAGCTCGTGAAGCGCAGGCCCGATCTTAGGTTGATAGTGACTTCTGCTACACTTGATGCGGAGAAGTTCTCTGGATATTTCTTCAACTGTAATATTTTTACCATTCCCGGACGGACATTTCCAGTTGAGATACTCTACACTAAGCAACCAGAGAGTGATTACCTAGATGCAGCTTTAATCACTGTTTTACAGATACATTTGACAGAGCCAGAAGGCGACGTCCTCCTATTTTTGACTGGCCAAGAGGAGATCGATCATGCATGTCAATCTCTTTATGAGAGAATGAAAGGTTTAGGAAAGAATGTTCCTGAGCTTATCATTCTACCAGTATACAGTGCTCTTCCTAGTGAGATGCAGTCTAGAATATTCGAACCTGCTCCTCCTGGAAAAAGGAAGGTGGTTGTTGCTACTAATATAGCGGAGGCGTCATTGACGATCGACGGAATATATTATGTTGTTGATCCAGGGTTTGCAAAGCAAAATGTGTATAATCCTAAACAGGGGCTTGATTCATTGGTTATTACTCCCATCTCGCAAGCTTCTGCCAAGCAGCGTGCTGGACGTGCTGGTCGTACAGGTCCCGGGAAATGCTACCGCCTTTATACGGAAAATGCTTATAGAAATGAGATGTCTCCTACTACCGTTCCTGAGATCCAGAGGATAAATCTTGGTTTAACTACGTTGACAATGAAAGCTATGGGAATCAATGATCTCCTCTCATTTGATTTTATGGATCCACCTACACCTCAAGCTCTTGTCTCTGCTATGGAACAACTTTATAGCTTAGGCGCTTTAGATGAAGAGGGTCTACTTACAAAGTTGGGTAGGAAGATGGCCGAGTTCCCGCTTGAGCCTCCATTATCGAAGATGCTGCTGGCTAGTGTTGACCTTGGATGTAGTGATGAAATACTAACAATCATAGCCATGATACAAACACAAAATATCTTCTACAGGCCTAGAGAGAAACAAGCACAGGCAGACCAGAAAAGAGCAAAGTTTTTCCAACCTGAAGGGGATCATTTGACTTTACTTGCTGTCTATGAGGCTTGGAAGGCAAAAAACTTCTCCGCACCTTGGTGCTTTGAGAACTTTGTACAGTCCCGTTCCCTCAGGAGGGCACAGGATGTGAGAAAGCAGCTTCTCACTATTATGGACAGGTAATTTTAACGGTCCCTTAATATAGTTCTTATGTTATTCAATCTGGTTAGATCTTTCTGCTAAATGCTAGCCTGCTTCACATAATTCATTTGTCTCTGTACTGGTGCACTGTGTTGTTGATACCTATGTTTTTTGTAAATAAATATAAATAAACAAGAAAGAAAGTTTATGCTGACAAGGATGTGAAAGAAAATGTTAATAAGAGAACCTTTTTTATTATAGTTGAAAAAACGGAAATTCCGATCTCTGTTGAAAAAAAGATATATAGGTGAATGTTGGCCGCACAACTCTTATTGATGATGCACCATATCTGCTGGACTGTATTTTGTCTTTTGAGTGGAGAAATTGTGTGCGACTAGGGGAGATTCTCTCTCTTTTTTATTCAACTAGGGAAGATTCTTCCATGCAAAAAAATCAAGCGGAACACCTGACGTAATGGTTTTTTTATAACAAACCCAGTTTTGGCAGCCGGGTAGCAAGTTCATTCAACAAAAAACAGCCATACATCTGGTGCCCTTCAAAGGGAAAACACCATGTAATGGTTGTGACGTAGAAGGTTGGAGGTTAGGTAAGTTAGGGATGGATCCGGTTTGGCTGTTCTTTTTTGGGGTTGGGGTGTGAGCATCTAAATGTTCGTATTCACGTATTTGTATTGCATAGAAATAAGAATACAAGACATAAACATCTTTGAGAATGGTATTGGGGTAGGGGGAGTGGGAGAAAGCGATAGAAAACATGAGCGGGAGCGGAGAGGAGAGGGCCACCAGAAGCGGGAGTGCAGAGGAGAGGGCTACCGACTATGGAGGAGACCTGATGGGCCGCGTTTGGCTGGAAGCGGAGTGTTGGAAGATATTGCGATGAAGGAGGCAATGGAGGAAGAGCGTGGAGCTTTAGGAAGAAGAGGTTGTAGAGGTCGAAGCTTGGTGTCGATGCGGGATCGTGGTGCTTCCGATGCAGTGCACCCGATCACATAGCCAGGAACTGCTCTAGTGTGGAGAAGGTGGGGCTACGATGAGAGTCATGTTGGCAAAGATGAAAGATCTTAGCGAGGCTCTGTAGGATATTGGGATTCTCTCATTGTTGCAGCGGTTGTCAAAGCGGCTAATCTGTAGCAGCCACTCGATGGTGTCATCATAGGTGAAGGTTTCATGGAGGATTTGAGAAGGTTGCATGAATGTTTGGATGTGGTGAAAGATTCCAACATTACGGTTCATGTTGTGTGGTTGCACGAGATCTTCTGTGTATCCATGGTCTCTCATCTAGATGGGTGCGGGAGGTTCTGGGCGGTGCTCTCGATGGATGTATTTTAACACGAGAAAAGGCTTTCATCCTTTGGCGAAGGCCTTGATTCTTGGATGGAGCCTCAGGGAATTGGAGGAGCTTTGGAGGCTGAAGGTCATGGGGGTCCCCCTGTGATGCTGAATGTTGGGGATTCTTCATGAAGCTTTGACGCTTGTTGGGTAGGTAACAAAGGTTTGTTGCTCGGGGATGCAAGTTGGCGAAGGGGCAGAGGTAAAAGTGCTCCCGAGTCCTGAGGGGTGTCAAATCATTTTCACCTTGACATGTGGAGTTAACGATTGGGTCACATGTCATGCCCTTGTGGCTGGATGATTTGAGAAGGTTGCAGGAACGTTTGGGCGTGGTGAAGGGTTTCGACTTCACGGTTTACATTTTGTGGTTGCACGAAGATCTTCTGTGCATCCAGGGTCTCTCATCTAGAGGGGTGCGAGAGGTTCTGGGCGACGCTCTCGATGGATGTCTTCTGCCACAAGAAAAGGCTATCATCCTTTGGTGAAGGCCTTGGTCCTTTGATGGAGCCTCAGGGGAATTGGAGAAGCTCTGGGGGTTGAAGGTTACGGGGGTTCCCCTGGGATGCCGGAGGTTGGGGATTCTCCGCAAATCTCTGAAGCTTGTTGGGGAGGTAACGAAGTTTTGCTACTCGGGGATGCGGGCTTACGAAGGGGCGGATGTGGAGGTGCTCATGAGTCATGAGAGGCGTCTGATTGGTTTCACCTTAGCATGTGGAATTGGCGATTGGGCGATGTGTCATGCATTTGTGGCTAGTTTTGCTCGGTGAAGCTCCAGTTGGCAGTGGGATCTCTTCGGCGACATGTTCGACGATGGTCGGGGGATCTTCAGAGGAGAAGATAGCAGAGCGAAATCCAGATGGCCGATTCTTCGAGAAGGAGAGCTAATTTGGGCAAAGTTAATGCTAGAAACCCTAGCGTTGTCAAGTCTTTCTTGGAGGATGTCTTATTCAGATCTCCGGAGGAGGCTCCAGGTTCGGGTAAGCATTCAAACCTAATTAGGGTGGCGGGTTGGGAGTATGCGAAGGGGACTTCTATCTCGGGCACGCCATTAAACCCGATTACTGAAGGGTATTCAAGTCGTTCCGGTTCTATGGAAGCTACTATTTTGGGCACCACACGAGACCCGATCGTTATTTTTTGGGTTTGAAGGAGGGAGCTAAGGCGGGCTCTAGGCTTCGCTCTGGATCCTATTCTGGGATCGTGTTTTCCTCAAGTCAGGCGAAGGAAGGAGCTCTGCAATCTGGAGTGGGTGGAGCCTCTGCGCTTGCCTTGTTTGTGATGGGAGGGGAGTTGTGGCTGGCGATGGTTGTTGTCTCGAGTTGGAAGGGGATGGTGGGTTGGCGGAGCGAGTGTGGGGTTTTGCTTCGAATTGAGGGTTGGTGTGGCCCTTTCGAGGAGGTCGAGTGCGATCTCGCGCCGAGTGAAGATGGCTAGTGAGTTGGAGCGGAAGAGCTCGACGAGGCCTTCATTGGAGCCCAGGTTCTCGCTGCGTGTGATGGTGAGTTTTTTGCATAAGAGGAGGCGATCTGGACTGGGCCATGAGGCAACTCAAGCGTGACCAAGATGATGTGCTCCATGATCTTAGTGAGGAGGATGAGGTGAGACCGAAGGTGGTTAGTGGCTTGTTGCTGTAAGGGGTGAAATCGAAAAGGGGGTTTGGGTTTGTTGGTACATCATGCGTGGAAGAGGAGGGGCTCGAGGTTGTCGGATCGAAGCTAGATGATGACTAGCAGGCATAGGAGATTTTTTAGTGCACAGTGGTGCAGAGAGTGGGGTCTAGTTGTGTGTGGGGGGGGGGCTTGTTTGTCAATGAAGTGTGTTACGTGGAATGTGCGGGGACTGGGTCAACTGAAGAAGAGGTTAGTAGTTGGATCCATGCTTGAGGCTTGGAAGGCTGATATTGTGTGTTCGTAGGAGACTAAGATGATTCTTGCGAATCAATGGGATGGAGTTTTGTTTCGGGTCCTCATCTCACTGAATTCAATGCAGTGTTGTCGAAGTAATACGTGGAATGTGCAGGGTTTGGGTCAATCGGAGAAGAGGTTAGCGGTTGGATCCATGCTTGCGGCTTAGAAGGTAGACATTATGTGTTTACAGGAGACTAAGATGATTCTTGTGAATCGGTGATATGGAGTTTCGTTTTGGGTCCTCATCTCACTGAATTCAAGGTAATGTTGGTGGATGGAAATTTCAAGTGGCTTCTTGTTGCATGAAATGGAGATTTGTTCGGCTTTGTAGCATATTTGACCATGGTGCACACTATATCTGTTGTCTTGGTTAACAGGAAGGACCAGACAAGAATTTCAGTAACTTCTTTTTACGGTATCCATGGTGCAAACTCAAAAGCACTTCTATGGGTTGAGCTGCGGGAAGTGAGGGTATTTTCCCGATGTTGGTTTGGTTCGTGGGTGGTAATTTCAAATGCACTCTTTACACTGATGGTAGTCCTAGGGGGAGAAGAGCACAAGTTCCTGGGTTTGATTTTTTTGCTGAATTAGTGGAGGAGCTTGCGTTGGAGATTCTTGATGCGACCAATTGTAAGTATATGTGGAGGAACAATCCATCTAGATCGAGAGTAGATCACTTTCTCCTGTCTGTCAAGGCTCTGGAGATGTTTAGTTTGGCGTGCGTTACCTCTCTACCTCGCTCGAGGTCGGATCATGCACCCTTGTACTTGGACACATGCACCGACATGGGGTCATCTTCCTACTTTCGTTTTGAGCTTTGTTGGTTGTTGGAAGATGGTTTTAGAGAGGAGGTGCTCTCTTTTTGGTCGGCTTTGAAGGTGGAGGGTTTCACTACCGTGAGACTCGGTTTGAAGCTTGATGCTTCACGCCAAAGGCTGGATACTTTTTTGACGCTCTTTTTTTTTAATAAATTTTTTTTCTTTTTAATAATTTTTTTTCATTTTAATAATATTTTTTGCTAGGCTTAAGATGAAATAGTTAGGCTTGACTCTTTAGGGAGTTGGATGAGGAAGAGCTTATGAGCATGGGAGTTGTGCAGAGCATACTTGAAGACTAATATCGGAAGCAAGAATTGAAGTGGAGGCAGAGATCGCATCATAAATGGTTGAAAGAGGGAGATGCAAACATTAGACTCTTTCGTGCGGTGGCAAATGATCGAAGAAGGAAAAATTTGGTCCACACATTTGTTGAAAATGAAGAGTTTAGAGGAGAGATAGAGATAGTAAGGGTGATCACGGGTCACTTTAAGAACATGAGTTGGTGCATACCACAAAATGGATCCAGATAGTTGGGATCGAGGGTTAAGCACATTGCTGAAGAGGATGCGGCGTCGTTGACAAGGGCGTTCGATGTACATGAGGTTCGTGAGGCTATGTTTGCGGAATCCAAACGACTGCCAGGGTCCTGATGGTTTCCCATCTTTTTTACGGAGTTCTATTTGAGGTGGTTATGGGCTTGGTAGAGGAATTTGAATTTGTTGATGGAACTTCTGGATTTGATCGATTAAACCAATCGTTTATTTTGGACACACACTTATACAGTGGAGGCCTTTTTCTCATTCGAAAAATAAATCGATCGTTTATTTTTCTATTGCTCTAGAAGGATGTTGCCACAAGGGTGGAAGATTTTAGGCTTATTGCCCTGTCAAATGTGGTCTACCTCATTATGGCCAAAGTATTGGCAAACCTGTTGCAGGGGGGGGGGGTCCTGAGCGAGATTATCTTTCTCATCCATAGTGTTTCTTTTCTGGTAGGCAGTTGATGGACAATGTCGTTATAGCATCAAAGATTGTGGCAAATTAAAGTTGGATGAAGACAAGGGGAGTTTTGTGAAAAGTTGATTTTTCGAAAGCAAATGATAGTGTGGAATGGAGATTCCAGTGGGCATCGCTTTATAAAAGATGTTTTCTTGACAGGTAGATTGCATGGATGAAAAGATGCATCACGATTGCTTCTTGCATTATCCTGGTAAATGGACAGTCTGGGGGTATTTACAGTCTCAATGTGGAGTCTGACAGGGTTGTCCTTTGACACCCCTTTTGTTTGTACTGGTTGCGAATGCCCTGGCAATTATTGTACATCGTGTAGTGATGAGTGCTTTCTGTAACGACTATTCGAGGGAGAGGACTTTGTACCTATTCTTTAGTATATGTACGACACCATTCTGTTTGCGGAGGGAGGTCCAACTGGTTGTAGGGGGTTCTATGCGGTACTTGACATTTTTGGCGTTGTTTCATGATTAAGGCTTAACGGAGACAAGTCTGAATTGGTACCATTCTGTTTAGATGAGGAGATCAGTTCCTGTGCTAGCTGGTTGAGATCTCCACGTAAGGCCTCACCTTTGCGATATCTTGGGTCCCCATTGGTGGATGGGAGATTCATCTATCGGATTGGTTGTTAGTGATTGAGAAGTTAGAGAAGAAGCTTACTGGGTGGGAGTTCGCTTGCTTGTCCCGAGGGGTAGATTGATGCTTCTGAATTCGGTGTTATTAGTGATCCCTATTTTCTTCCTTTCCTCTAGGGTCTGCTTATGTTGATAAGGAAAATGCTTGAGAGCATCATGAGAAGGTTTTTCTGGTCGTCATCTGAAAAGTTGAATGGTTTAGCTTTGGTAGAGTGGAAGGTTGTGGCTTGCTTGATGGCGGCCTAGGGGTGCGAAGCTTGGAGGAGGTGAACAAGGCCCTCCTGCATAAATGGATATCTCGTTTCTGGAGGGATTGTGGCAGTTTGGTTTACTCTATGATTCATAACATTTATGGGCATGTATTTCTCTGGCAGGCCCCGATGATCTTGGGCACATCCCCTCGCACTTCTAGAGAGGGATATGTGGGGTTTTGTAGGAAGTTTGTAAATTCCTGAGGCATATTGCAGATGACAACATTTACTTTAGATTTTGCCATGATGATTGGGGTGAGGGTGGGGTGCTTGACATGTGGGTCTTGCCAATATAGGCCATATCGGTATTGGTATCGATATCGATACCATGTCGATACGATATATCGACTCCATATCGCCAATATGAAATCGAGCTTGTGAATAAAATAGCCTTGGAAGGCCAAATATCAGCCATATCGACGATATATCGGTCACCTGTTGATACCGATATATCATCGATTTATCGCTATATGGCCTTCTATGGTTCTCGCATCTGTTGGCCTTGGCGTCAGACTTTGATTGTTCTATGGCAGATGTTTGGGACGGGCAATTTTTCTTCCCGCCGTTTAGATATGGGCTTTCGGTTCAATGAATGGGCAAACTTATGGAGATGCCATAGTTATTAGATAGCGTGGAAGGGGCAACTGTAGGCCGAGATTGTTGTTGGATAGATGGAAAATTTCTGTTGGTAAGCCTATATGGTTTTAAAGGGCCCAATGAATTTTTGTTCCTGTGTGGGATGTGTGGTAGATTGTAAAAGGATTTGGAAGTGGAAGATTCCTACAAGGGTGAATGTAGTGTTGCAATAGTCGGTCGACTAGGCCAATTATTCAGACCGACTATGAGGTGGGGGGGGGTCCTGGCTGGATAACCTTTAGTCATCCAATACTAGTCGGCCTAATCGAATAATCGGCCTGATTATTCAGCCGACTGGTAGTTAACTGCTGGAAATTATTTTTTTTATTTTTTAAATTCTCAAGAATTATTATTTGTCATGATATTATCAAAAATGTCAAAGCTCTGTATTTGTATGTTGTTAATGGATACTTTTATCTTAGATTTTTATTGATTGATGATAATATATGTATAAATATATAAGAATATAGTATTAAAAATCATTTCTCATATAAAGGTTCACCTATATAAGAGAACTCTAGGGTTTCGTCAATAAAGCAATTCATACTTTCGTTTCTACAATAACATATCCTTAACGTACAACAATCATAAAATATTTATACTCGATTGAATACCCAAGACAAACAAATTTAAAGTTAGCCCTCCAATTAGGCATCAGTCCTCATTTAAAATAAACTTCAAATGGAATTTATTTGTTAGATTAGCCCCCCTATAGTCAAAATATGCAATTTTTCTGAAAAATATGAGTCAAATTCGTTGATCAATTTTAAAAGGAAAGTAATTCCGATAAAGATTGTTCTTAGATGGGCGTGGTACATCTCGACATATAGCTAATCCAACTTCATATACGGGTAAGGTTGCAAGTTGGAACAAGAAAAAGGGTCAAGAATAAAAAATGCATGTATTAAGTAACTATCTCAAATCTATTTTCTTTTAACAGAGACCAAACGAGTTGCATCACATTCAAGCAGATGGTATCACTCCAGAGAGGGACGACATTCTGCGAGACATGTGGCGACGTCATAAGGGAGAACAATATCATTGTACTGGAGGGGGATAACATTGTGCAGGGGATGGAGCGACATCATTGTACTGAACGTGGCATCAAAATGGACCAGGAGGAAGAGGGAACTGGTAGTTTAATAATGACGGTTGCTAGCGAAATGAGAGGGAGAGGGAATTAGGAGGGGAATAGACAAAGAAGGTTCACACCATTACAAGTTATAGTTATAATTTATTATCTTTGAGATTTTGCATTTGGCTTTGAAGAGAAAGAGATGAGAGTGGTAAGGGGACTTGTACCCATAAAAAATGTGATGAATGACATTGATGACGCCTTTATGGAAATTACGGATGGGTGCAAATAGATACTATGTGTATACTATATATACATGGAAATATATAAAGGAAAAAATGGGGATGTCCCTTGCAGGCAGCATGGCTACCCCGTCCTTTTTTTCCGCAAATTTTTTTATTTTTTTGAAAAATTCACTATTTATATTCATCTATATATCCTCCAATATGCCATTCGAGTTTCGTCAGAAACAGATCTAGTGCAAGTAATTTTAACGGTCTAAAGATTGTTGTAATCCACATGTTCTAGATGGAGAGCATAGGAGTTTCTGTTTCTGACGAAATTCGAATGACATATTGGAGGGATATATAGATGAATATACATGGTAAAATTATCAAAAAAAATAAAAAAATTGCGAAAAAATGGGGTAGGACAGCCCCATCAAACCCATATATAAATACTTGTTAATGGATTAATGGATTGGATCGGATTTCGATAATGATCCAATCCAATACATACTTTAAGGGTGCGTTTGGTTGGCGGGTTAAGGGGGGTTAAACTGGTAGAAGGTAACCCGTTTTTGGATTTTGGTGTTTGGATAGAGGTTTAAACTGGGGGTGGGTTAGAAGTGGGTTTATTGTGATATGATTGTATTGAAGTTTGAAAAAGCGAGTAGTTATTGTGATGTGATTGTATTGAAGTTTGGAAAAGTGAGTAAAAGTGGAGTAGTTTATAATTTTTTTATGATATGATGGTATAATATATTATTTTTTGATAGGATTGATGATGTAAAATTGATTTATTTAATTTTTTAAAAAAGGAATAAAGTGGGGCCCACGAGGAGAGAGGAGGATGTGGGTTAAGGGGGGTAAACGCCCCCAAGGGGAGGGTTAGAAGTGGGTTTATTGTGATATGATTGTATTGAAGTTTGAAAAAGCGAGTAGTTATTGTGATGTGATTGTATTGAAGTTTGGAAAAGTGAGTAAAAGTGGAGTAGTTTATAATTTTTTTATGATATGATGGTATAATATATTATTTTTTGATAGGATTGATGGTGTAAAATTGATTTATTTAATTTTTTAAAAAAGGAATAAAGTGGGGCCCACGAGGAGAGAGGAGGATGTGGGTTAAGGGGGGTAAACGCCCCCAAGGGGAGGGTAACCCGGTAGCCAAACGCTACCTAATGGATTTAAAAAATTCCAATCCGATCTGTTATAATGATAAAACTAAACCAATCCAATACAATATCATCGGATCGGATTATGGATTTTGTCCGATCCATGTGCACGACTCTTCATGCGTCAGGGACTCTTTAAAAACAACACAAATGTGGTTATTGATCAATGAGCATGTGAGAGAATGTATGCTGCTTGCTTCTGTCACTGCCTCAACATTCCCAAATTTGTATCATGTATTACGTTTGAAATAATAATGATAAGACGAGAGAGAATTGATTAAGGTGATTTGACCATTTGCAAAGGATGTCTGCTGATGTATCGACTATAAGATGCGAGATTTGGGACGTTGAACTATCTGAAAGAGGGCGATGAAGGTACAAGGAGTGTTGGAAGGAGACTATCCAAAGGAATCTTAATTATTTGGATATTAGTTTGAAATTTGACCCAAAATAGATATGAATGGAGGCAACGAATCCATGTAGCCAATCCTATATAATGTGGGAGAGGGCTTTGGTGTTGCTGTATTAACTTTGAACAAATAACTATAAAGGATAGAATGCAGTACATGATCCAATAATGGAAATGCCGAGGTTTTGTATAAGATTTTTAAACATAAGACTATCCATCAACATACAAAAATGAAAATGACTTGCACCCCTCTATGGCTGGCATCAACGATGCTTTGAGAAAAAGTTGGAGCCCAAATTTGTGTTTCCAACTCCATTCTTGAGTAAATTTGCAATCGTGAGATGCTTATGTGAACATCCGTAAGGACCTTTGCTGTTTTTATTTATGCATCACTAGAAAACATGAACATGATCATTAATGCAAGCTGAAGCCAAATTTAAATGGATTTTCAGAGCGTTCGTCAAATTGTTTTATTTCATATAATCAGATTGTGAAGGCTCAAAAAAAATAATCAGATTGTGTTTTTAGTTATCACTAATGGAGGGATTAAAAAACTTGAGTTATTTGTTAGTTTTGTTAGAGAGTACTAATAGTTCTACGCAAGGTTTTAAAAAACGTGAGGCGTATCGAGGCGTTTTCCTAGTATTGCCTCGAGGCGTATCGAGGCGTAAGCCTCACTCGTGAAAGAAAATTTTTCATAAAATATAATAATTAATCGTAATTACAATCTTCAAGTTCTAGAAATTAAATAGTTATGATTAAATACATAACTCCATGATATTTCAAGGTTAACATCTTGATTTAAACACCCAAGTTGTTATATAACTCTCTTTTTTTAAACTCTAAATCTGTAAGGAGTCAAGTAATTATGGATAGGTAAGCACAATAATGGGTAACTCTCCGCAAAATTTAAAATTTTGAATAAAATTTAACTAAAGGGACTAGATGTAACGTATCATTTTCAAAATTAGGTGAGATATGTGTCAATCAATTGAGAACGATAAGAGAGTAAGCAATGAATATGTGATCACTTTTTACTCTACCATAATGATTGGGGGATAAAATACTTGAATATTGCATGCTATGATCATCTTTGTTCATGCATGATTTGATGTGTATTAATTTAGTCTTGATTGAATAGAAGAAAAGATGAGGCCTGTTTACAAAAATATACTTTTCAAAATTTAGGTCAAAGTAGGGGACTTGCATCCAAAAATTTTAATAAAGAAAGCATGCTTGATTCATACTAAAGAATAGAGGTATTATATTTAAGCACTCAAGACTCGATTTTTTGTTCATATTGATTTATAAAAAACATGCATAACAAAGTAAAAATAAGCTTAATACGTTAATAAATTAAAAAAAATACATTTCAATGAATCATGAGCTTAAAGACTTGAAAATACATGTCTAAGAAAGATGAAAAGCTCACAATCCAAAAGAAATGGAAAAAAATATTGTAGAAAAAAAATAAAAAAAAAGTCCATTCATGAGGCAGCACCTCGAGGCGCACGCCTCATTGAGGCTGAATGAGGCTATAGCCTCGAGGCATTTTTCCTTGAAAAACGCCTCGAGACGTAAACCTCAGCGCATCGAGGCGCATTTTTAAAAACAATGGTTCTACGTAATCCAAGGATATAATAAATAATGCGCGATTAGTTATGTGTCACTAGTGTTGTGATTATTATTGTTACGGAAATGCCATATCTCCAATGTTTTGATGAAAATATAACGACGATAAGGTTGTATACCTAGTCATACTATATTAATAAAGAACTTTGGATCGCATAGACCATATGCACTAGGCTAAATTTGTCATTTTAATGAAAAACTTCATCGTTAACATGTTACAGCATTGATATGTTAGGCTCCTAGATATAATGATTATTTTATCAGTGCACGTTGACCCCAAATTCAGGAACTTTTGTGCAATCTACGCCATGATTAAATAGATGAACATGCTCGTTTGAAGGTGAAGTGATAACAATGTCCAAGCATGTTTTCATGATTTACCCCAAATTTGCAATGTGGAAATAAGTAGTAGATGATTTTAGTGAAGATTTTAGATAAATTGAATTAGAAATGAACAATTCAGACAAGTTTCATCTTTACATGGAAAATATTCTTTACCCTTCTTTGTCACGGTGGAGTTCTTGGGTTTGGTGTTGGGAGTTGTTGGGTGACTGGATCTGTCGTTTGTATGTTTATTATTGAGTTTTCGTAACTATCATCAAGTAGGCATCTTTTGGCTAAAAAAACTATTTTAGTCCTCTGAGCTCAATTAACTTCCATGCATCTTTCAAAAAACGGTATTATTGTATTTCTCTTGATAAAATATCATGAGCTAACTTGTTTATTTTTGCTTTCAGATATAAGTTGGATGTTGTCAGTGCTGGAAAGAATTTTACCAAGATCAGGAACGCAATTGCAGCAGGTTTTTTCTTTCATGCGGCCCGAAAGGATCCCCAGGAAGGTTACAGGACATTGGTTGAGAACCAACCTGTATATATTCATCCAAGTAGTGCACTATTTCAGAGGCAGCCTGACTGGGTGATCTACCATGAACTTGTTATGACCACCAAGGAATACATGAGGGAGGTGACTGTCATTGATCCTAAATGGCTGGTTGAGCTCGCTCCTAGGTTTTACAAGGCAGCAGATCCTACGAAGATGAGCAAACGCAAGAGGCAGGAGCGTATTGAGCCCCTTTATGACAGATACCATGAGCCAAATTCATGGAGATTGAGCAAAAGACGTGCTTGATTCTGCTACTGTGATCATTACTCCTCTAGCCATGCAAGTAATCTCTAGTGAGAAGGCAATGACAGAAACTGAGGCCACTAAGTTGGAACTATAGTGGTCTCCAGTCAGATATGACCACTTGACCAGTGTAAAGATGGTTTCCTGGGAACGTGATCCTCGCTGATGGAATATCGGTATTTTCTTGTGTTTTCCTGACTTTCCCTGTCCTTTCTGCTTAGTATGGCAAGCATGACGTATGTGCAATCTCGGTCACCTAAAACTTGGGGTGATTAAAACCTTACAACGTGATCTGTTCAATTTGCCATAAATTGACGTGAATTTGATCATGACTTTAGTTACAACTGTTCATAATAGTGAAGGCTATCCACTGTAACATTTATTAGCAATCAAGTCACCATAATTATGAATCTTCTGCACTTTTGTTTTAATGCTAGTGACCATTCTTTATCTTCCATGTTCTTATATGTTCAATTTGCCATAAATTGACGTGAATTTGATCATGACTTTAGTTATAACTGTTCAAAATAGTGAAGGTTATCCACTGTAACATTTATTAGCAATCAAGACACTATAATCATGAATCTTCTGCCCTTTTGTTTTAATGCTAATGATCATTCTTTATCTTCCATGTTCTTTTAATAAATTCATCGAGGAACGCTTCCAATTTATTTTTCTGTATAATAGCGGTGTTAGAGTTGTGCCTCACATGAGCTTCTTAGTATGAGGTGAAATGCCACTAGACATCATGATTATCTTTTCTGAGTTGACAAGCATGTTCGCATCAAAGTTCTGGCAATTTGCTGGGCGCATGGGTCTCCAGAAATGCAACAACGTTCAACGGAGAAAATCACTATGTAGCGCATTGCCATTACTTCTGTTATTTATGGAACTCCCTGTTGTAATTAATTTTGAGGAATAAAAGATGTTGTGGGTGGTCACTGGCTAATGGTGACTCGCCCGTTTCACGTTTCAAAAAAAATCTTTTCTGAGTTTACAAGAATGTGTAAATTGGGTTTGAGGCAGTATGTAGTCCTGGATAGCTATGGAGGTGCTTTTGAGTTAGAGATGTACTAGTGCAATACACTAAAGAATTATAGCTGTTTGTATTTAGGAGCAAGTGCTACAAGGCAGAGAAAGAGATGACCACAATGTCAAAAGGTATTCTTTAGATAGGGATTAAATAACACATTTCTAAAGTTATTCTGGGTGCTTAATAATCTTTTTCCCCTCAACAATATGCATTTAGTATCAAAAGTACCAACGAACACAACATCAAAATGCATTTTCTAAAAAGGCACCAATAACACTGAACTAAAGTGCATATTGACTGGATTGTTTGCAAATCCTATTAAGTGCCCAAAATCTGATTGAGAGAGGTCAGTGTATAAGTGCTGGTTTCCAGATATAGTTTGTTGGAAGCCATGTCTCTTAGCTTTGATTTTATTGTGCATACACAGTTTTACCTGCAGAAAAGCGTATGAGATGACGAAATGCTTTTCCACAAATCGGTATCTTTGTATCTTTATGTGATCATGTATTTTAATTTATTAAGTTCTGTAGATTTTTTTGCATCTTTCAACTAGGAAGAGAATTTTCGGCGACCAAGTGTTGTCATGTGCCCTTGAAAAATGCTAATCAAGGCTGTCTATTGTCAATCTGAAGATGGACTTTTCCCTGGACCGCTCACATAGAGGGAGTTCCACACTCCTAGTCGCACTTTGCATATTTGCTTCGAGATTTAGAACTCAGTGCAAAGATGAGACTGCAATACATTCTTTCTAATATTACATTAGTTTTCAATCTTGCAGCATAGCTCCTGTTAGATGATTCTATTTCACAGCAATGTACTCTGTATAACATACAAAATTCGGATGTCCTTAACCTGTTTCTTGCCATTGCAGGGTAGTGTCAAGTTTAAAACAGTCTGGAAATCATTGCAATTATGATTACTTGTTTGAAGTCTGATGAGGGAAACATGTCTGCTCGGTGGAGAAGCAGATTGTATAGTTGGATGCTGAAGTAAGATGGCATATGTTCGTCCATCATTTTATTGTAAGTTGTCAATTATCCATGTTTCTGTATTCAATATCTTAGCCAGATCAACTCATCAGGGTGAGCTGTGAAATGAATGAAAGAGAGACATTTGGGAGGCAGTCCATCATGGCTTCTCAAATTGTTTGTTACACTACGGGTTGAAATCACATTTCAAACCTAACCCTTAGTTCCACATTTTTTGTACAAAGTTGAGCAAAATTTTGTTAATTTTGAGTATTTTTTATTGTTCTGTAGGTGTATTTTCTCTCCTTTGGAATGCCCTGTTGGTGAATATAATTGAAAATAAAACGTTTTTCCTTGGAGGAGATTCTTGTTAATTTATTAACAATACCCAAACTCCTTTCAAAAGAAAAAGAGTCTAAGATGAAATCTTTCTGTTCATTATATTTATCCTTTAACAGTTACCTCCAAATATTATTGCGAAAAGGCAGATGTCATCTTTAATCAAGAAGAAGCTGGGGATTCAATGGTGAAGTAATTCCTCCTGTCAATTTCCAGAAATATAACTACAGAATGCATAATTGACAAGAGCATGAGCCGGGATGACCAACTTCCTGCTTTTGTAAAGGATAGACTAGACAGAGTTCTGGTTTTCAGAGTAAGATTTCAGTGAATCTTTGAGGAAGCCAAGGAGGATATATAATTCCTTTGATGGTGGTGTCAAGTTGTCAACCAATCCTTTAAACTGACAAAAAATGTGTTTTATAGCCATTCCTTAAGTCCAAACCAGTAGAACAGAGTAGACTGCATAAGCGATTGGTTGGGTGTATGGGGAAACTGCAGCTGCTGAGTTTTTAGAATGTAGTTATTTGTTGAGTATTTGGATTGTGTATGTTTTTCCAAACACATCGCTAGTCAAATCTGATGCAAGATGATACAAGCCTAGGGAATTTGACTAAAACAAGCCCAGTGAAAATTTTCGATTGTGGAGGATTGCATAGAAGATTAAGATGATTATGTTCTTGCTGTCTGTAGTTAAACCCAAAACATAACGCTTGGTAAAAATGTTAGAACTGGAAGGGTGACTTATTTTCCGCAGAGGAAGCGCTGTTGATCCTTGAGGCCAATCTGTCATTGGTGGAGAGAAATCTGGACTGGATCTCCCTCATGACTAATTTAACTAGAGGTGAAAGGATAGAATGTTTCCAGATCTTTAAGTGGAGAATCTCATATAGTACTTGAATGCCAATATCCAATATTAGTTGTTGATAGTTGATTTAGTGTAGAAATGGCTTTTTGGATGCGGTCCAAGTGTGAGTGCCCTTGTCTTAACTTGGGCTGTTTGCAGAATATGAGAAATCATTCCAACGACAGAAACTTCTCGATTAATTCAATCTTTTTGCCATATTCATCAAGAAGTTCTTTCACTATATTGGGAACGCGGAGAAATAATTGAGAATAAATGAGTTGATTTATTCAAGGGTATGGGCTTTCTTACAGAGTGTGAGATCCTAGAAGCCTAACAAGAGATAAGAGAGAATGGAAAAGAGATATATTGGGGTGAAGGTGAAGTTGGAGGTGGTTATGCGGAGATTTTTTTGGTCTACCTCAGGAGAGTCTCAGGGGGTATCGTTGGTGGGATGGAAGACTCTGGTCCTTAAGGAGCAGCATGGTGGGCTGGGGATCTGAAGCTTGGAGGTGATGAACAACTCTCTTTTGGTGAAATGGGTGACTAGAATTTGGGGAGGAGGCTCTGATCTGCTTTGTAGGTTGTTGCGATCGATCTATGGTATCCCTTGGGACCCCACTTCGCAGGTTGCTAATATTCCTGGGCCTTTCAACTTTTGGAAGGAGCACGATACTTCCACGGATGATCATGCTCTTACGAGCGACTCTTGGTGACAGTCATGGCTTTCGATTTTGGAGTGATGATTGGAGTGGAAATGGGTCGTTTTGTGCTAATTTCCCCAATTGTTTGCTATGACCGCTTCTGTTGGGGCTTCCGTGAGCGATTGTTGGAGGGAGCTGGATCCCTCTATTTCATTGTAAGATTTCTGACCAACATTTTGCAGAATTTCTATGTCTTCTGGAGATTGTTGGTATGCGAGGAATTTCATGATGTTAGGGACCATTGGGACCTGGGTTGATGGACATTTTTCTGTTCGGAAGGCATACTTGGCCTTCTATCGGACGATGGTCTTTGATACAATGAGCGCTTCAGACAGGTTCACCAACATTTGGAGGTTGAAAGTCCCACTGATGGTGAGGCTTTTTGTTTGGTTGCTATGCAGGAATCACCTTTTGACCGCAGAGCAGTGAGATAGGATTTTCTCTGGTGTTGGCGGCACATGTCAACGATGTCTTGTAGGGAGCGAGGATGTTGAGCAGTTCTTCTTTCTTTGCCCGATTGCAAAGGAAGTGTGCATGTCATCACATGTGGAGCTGGAGTCAACAATTGATTGGATTGGCTTTTGGGACTCAATGAGTAATTTGGGAAATGCGAGTGTTTACATACTAATGTGTGGGTGGTGACTATTCTTTAGTCCATATGCTCTTGCACGAAACGAGAATATTTTCTGTGAAGAGAGAATGTATATGGAAAATGTTATAGAGCACATGAAAAATCTAACGTTTTTTTGGTTTTTGTAACTCCTTTTTTATATTTACTATGAATATATAAAAACGGATGGGCGCCTACATGACGTCACGATCACACCATCTTTTTCCTCAATTTTTTTGTTTTGCAACTCTTCAAAGGATGGACCTCTCTAATTGCCCATTTGGAGAGTCCATTTGCAACCTAAATTAATCACTACAATCATTCGAGAAGGACTCGAGTTGGAGTGCAAAGTCTATTTTTCCATCCACCATACTTCAAACCACCAAGTTTTATTCTGGTTTAGAAGTTTCCAAAATAAAACAAAATCAATTCGGATTCATGCCAGGTCGTTCAACCATTGAAGCCATCCATTTGCCGACGAGAACCATGGAGATAGAGCTAAAAGGAAAAACCTCTATATGTTTTTTATTGATTTGGAGAAAGCTTATGATTCTGTCCCACATGAGATATTGTGGAGAGTTTTGGAGAAGAGACAAGTACATGTCCTATACATTAACCTCATAAAGGATATGTATGGTAGAGCTTTATCTTGTGTAAGGATCCAGTCTGGGAAGATTGACTATTTTGACATCAACATTGGTTTACATCAAAGTTCAACTTTGAGTCAATTTTTTTTACTTTGATTATGGATGCTTTGACGAGACACATTCAGGATGAGATATCTTGGTGTATGTTATTTGCTGATGATTTTTGTTGATTGGTGAGACTAGAAATGGAATAAATGAGAAGCTTAAGATCTGGAGACATGCATTAGAGACTAAAGGATTTCGTATAAGTAGGGCTAAGACTGAATATATGGAGTGCACTTTTGATGGAAGCAATGATAGAGGAATCGAGGTGAAGATTGGTGACGATAATATTCAGAAGAGAGATTCTTTAGATACCTGGGATCTGTTTTGCAACACGATAGGGAAATTAATGGAGATGTTATTAATAGAATAAATGCAGACTGGTTGAAGTGGAGAGGAGCTTCTGCTGTTCTCTGTGATAAGAAAGTTCCTTTGAAAATCAAAGGGAAGTTCTACAATACAGTCGTGAGACCTGCTATACTCAATGGATCTGAACGTTGGGTTGTGAACCATAAACATGTGTAGAGAATGGCAGTAGTAGAAATGAAAATGCCAAGGTGGATGTGTGGACGCACGTATAGTTCAAATTCAGAATGATGCAATCAGAATAAAAGTTGCTTTAGCTTCGATCGAGGATAAGATGTGAGAAAACCACTTAGGATGGTTTGACCATTTGCGAAGGAGATCAGTTGATGCACCGGTTAGGAGATGCGAGTTTTGGGATGTTAAGCTGTCTAAGAGAGGGTGAGGAAGGGCCAAGAAGTGTTGGAATGAGACTATACGAAGGGATCTTAGTTTTTTGGATCTAAGCTGTGGAATGACCCAAGATAGATCTGAATGGAGGCAAGGAATCCATGTAGCCGATCCTAATTAATGTGGGAAAAGGCATTGTTGTTGTTGTACTAATCAAGGCATTAAACTACCCAGTTGCTACATGATTGGTAAAGGGCTGAAGCCAATTTTTTGTCAAATTGCTCCAAAATTCTTGTTTATATTTGTCTTTTGGAGTTCCATAATGCAGAGGAGATTCCATCTTCCATTTCTAAATTGTTCAACGTACAGTTTAATATAGTGGGTTCTGTGTGGATCAGAGATCTTTGTAGTAATCTGGTAGATAAGTGAAAAACCATCAGAATTTCCTTGGGAATCCACATTGAAGTGATTTGTAACCTTTGAGTTTCCTTGTAATGTTCTCTGTTTGATCAAAGGTGCAATGTTGTTTCAGAAGTGAATGGATCAAAGTGAAGCTGCTGTAGTGAAGGTTTTGCAGATGCCGAACCACAAGGCACCTGTCACACTTATGCAATTCTTCAATGGACCCTAGTCGTAAAAAGGAGCCATCATCACAATACAATGCCTGCAATGTAGTGTTTTACAAGTTAATTGTCCTAAGGTGATGGTGCATTTAGTCTAGCTAGTGGGAGCCGTAATTAAGTATGTGGATGCAGGGGAACTGGAACGCAACAAACGCAAGGGTGTTAGAATGCTGAAATATGGTATATAGCGCCACACAAGCAGTTTAAGGCAGTACAGAAAATTCCAAGACCATAACCCTCCAAGTCAATGGGAGAGGATGAGCGGCGGCACCACATTGGTAGCACTTGGGAGAGGAGTGGAGCACTGCTGAGTTGCTTCAAAGACACTATCTCAAGTTTGTGGTGCGTGTGTGCTATCATCTGCACTTGGCAGACAATCTTTTTTATTGGTGGGGCTATCACTGATAATAAGTTGAAGGAACTATCCTTTAATTTTGTCATATTCTTTGTTTTTTTAGTTGGAAGGGATTCTCATTTAGTCCTTGGACAAAAAAAATATCATGCTAGATGTATCTGGTTTAATTTTTTTGCATCTCAGTCGCTGGATAAGCATCTTGCTAGTGCTTATCCATTCATTGCATTCTATTCAATGTGTTATTGAATTACACGTAGATTGTGAGGGGGTGGCGGAAGTGATGGATGCATTTCTGATGGGTCACAAGCAACCTTATTGGAGCTTCGGAGGGGAATATAGATGGAGTTGAGGTCTATTGAATAGTATGTAATTAGGTTAGATGGATCATTAGATCCTACCAAGGATCCTTCTACTAATTGGGTTGTGTTTGGTCTAACATCTTGTATTCACTATGTAAAGGTCGTTGTTCAACCTTTTAAGCTTGAGAAGAATAATATGAAGTCACTACATCGCCATGAAGCATATCATTTTGGCCGCATGCTTTATGCCATGTTCTTTCTTCTATTGATTTTTATCTTCAACATATTTGGAGCAGCGTGATAGGAGCTTGATTGTGAACACCTTGGTAGTTCCGGTATTAAGATGGGGTTTTCAACCCTAACAATGTTCTAGCAGGGACGTTCGCCTTGCTCAGTTTTGAGTGAGATTCAGGGCCTTATGTAACGTTCCACACCTAGAGATCCGAGTTGCTATCGAGTAAAATTATAATTTAATGACTTTGAGCTCAGTTGGATCTGTTGCCAACTACTCAAAATGCTTAAGCCCTAAGTTGTCAAATTGTACCATTTATTACCACTCATATATTATGAGCATTCCATGTGGAATTATATTCTAGGGTGTGACAACCTCTTCCGTTTGTATTCGCAACAACCTTGTTGCAATATGACCATTCAGTAATATTGGCCACTGTATGCTTTTGGCATCGTTTTCTTCCTTTCTCTTTATAAGGGTGATTCCACCTCTTGCATGGTCTTTTCTAATATTAGAGAAAATTTGCTCAGATCCCATTTATAATGTCTCAAGCTTATATCCGATGCATTTTCAAGGAAATGTCTTATTGTTTTGATATGGAAATGACAACTATCAAAAGCATGAATGATGGATGAAAAAATAATCATATGAACATTTTGGTTAGTCGATTGAACTAAATTCTACTCAACTGGGCAAAAACATTAGTCATCAAAAAATAACAATTGAGATAATTGACAAAAGGGGTTGATGGGGCTGCCCCCTAGGGGTAGCTAACATGGCTGCCCCCACCCCATTTTTCGTAATTTTTTTTATTTTTTTGAAAAAATATCACCATGTATATTCATCCCTACATCCCTTCTATATGTCATTCGAATTTCGTCAGAAACAGAGACTCCTACGGCCTCCATCTAGACAGGGTCGATTTAAAAAATCCTGCGACCGTTAAAAAAATGACGTCTAGATAGAGGCCGTAGGAGTCTCTGTTTCTAACGAAATTCGAATGACATATAGGAGGGATGTAGGGATGAATATACATGGTGATATTTTTTCAAAAAAATAAAAAAACATTTGCGAAAAATGGGGTGGGGCAGCCATGTTGGCTACCCCTAGGGGGCAGCCCCATTTTTCCCTTGACAAAATCTTTTTTGATGGAGAAAAGTAGTGGTCGGCTGAAAAGAAGAATTCATAATGTTGATTTAGGTTTTTAAGGACAATGGACTAGAAAACTCATTAGTCGACTCAAGAATAATTCATTCGACTGAAAAATTGATTAGTTGACTAATTTGTTTTATGACGGAATTCACTTTTGCATCAAGAACATATATTGACCTTAAAGCATTTTTTAGACAAACAAAAACTATGCAAATATTTTGAGTTCTTTCTTGCAAAAAAGGTCTTTGCTTGTTTGTTCATTTGTTTATGAGCCTCCTTGACATTTTTACTTCATTCTATGACTTCACGAGTCTTAACACCTTGATGTTATGAGTCTTTGATCTTCTATGATCTTCATCTTCAAGAATGGCCTTGATCAACTTTTACATTCTTCTTGAGTAAGTGAGTGACTTATCTCTTTCTCCTTGAATATCATTATTTCTAATTCTTTGCCCTGAAATGTTAGTCATAATGCAGTAATAAACACAAAATCAAGACTTTGTCATTATCAAAATCCAAGTCATTAACAGTGATGTGACCACTTATCATTGGTTGTCTCTTTATTGGTATCTCACACCCAATAGGGCTAAGACATGATTTGCATATGTTCTGTGGCAAGTTTGTCAAGTATATGTCATGATATCTAGCAAGATATGCAGAGAGGTGGTGAAGTGAGATTTGTGGCCTGTGTGCTTTTGGACGAAGGCTAACGGATAGCCATGAATAAAGAATAAGTGAAGTCTATTTCACATTCTTATTTGATTGGTTTGGCATATAGGGAAAAAGCAAGTATTGACATATTGTATGATATAAATTTTTGAATTTGAAGCATTTTTATGATAAAAGGAAGAATCTCCATATGATCTTTATTGATTTGGAGAAGGCTTATGATTCCGTCCCACGAGAGATACTGTGGAGAGTTTTGGAGAAGAGACAAGTACCTGTCCTATACATTAATCTCATAAAGGATATGTATGATAGGGCTTTATCTTGTGTAAGGACCCCGACGGGGACGACTGACTATTTTGATATCAACATTGGTTTACATCAAGGTTCAGCTTTGAGTCCTTTTCTTTTTACTTTGATTATGGACGAGTTGACAAGTCACATTCAGGATGAGTTACCTTGGTGTATGTTATTTGCTGATGATATTGTGTTGATTGACCAGACTAGAGATGGAGTAAATGAGAAGCTTGAGGTTTGGAGACATGAATTGGAGACTAAAGGTTTTCGTATAAGTAGGGCTAAGACGGAATATATGGAATGCACCTTTGATGGAAGCAATGGTGAAGGAATCGAGGTGAAGATTGGTGACGATAACATTCAGAAGAGAGATTCTTTTAGATATCTGGGATCTATTTTGCAACATGATGGGGAAATTGATGGAGATGTTACTAATAGAATAAATGCAGGCTGGCTAAAGTGGAGAGGAGCCTCCGCTGTTCTCTGTGATAAGAAAATTCCTTTAAAAATTAAAGGAAAGTTTTACAAAGCAGTCGTGAGACCTGCTATGCTTTATGGTTCTGAATGTTGGCCTGTGAACCATAGACATGTGCAGAGAATGGCTGTAGCAGAAATGAAAATTCTAAGGTGGATGTGTGGACATACACGTAAAGATCGGATTCAGAATGATGCAATCAGAAAGAAAGTTGGTGTAGCTCCGATCGAGGATAAGATGCGAGAAAATCGCTTAAGATGGTTTGGTCATTTGCAAAGAAGATCAACTGATGCACCGGTTAGGAGATGCGAGTGGTGGGATGTTGAGCCGGCTAAGAGAGGGCGAGGACGGCCCAAGAAGTGTTGGAAAGAGACTATACGAAGGGATCTTAGTTTTTTGGATATAAGTCCGAGATTGACCCAAGATAGATCTGAATGGAGGTGAAGAATCCATGTAGCCGACCCTACTTAATTGTGGGAAAAGGCTTTGTTGTTGTTGTTGTTGTTGAAGCATTTTTATATAAGTTTGTTTTGGGGCCCAATTGGATAAACAGTATGATGGTAAAATAGAGAGAGACTCACAATTATACATCTTTTTAGAAAATATTTGCGCTTATGCAGTCGTTAATTTCAATGATACAAGCAAAATGTGAATATTCTGGAGTAAATTTCTCATATTTTCAAATATCAACGAAAAATTTCCCCATTTCATCATATTTTTCTGTATTTTTGGTGAGAATTGTTATTTCTACTGCTTCTTTGGTGGTGCCCAACTACAATTGTACAACTGCAACTGTAGCTATTAACATGCTACGATTCAAGGCATTTCAGCAATGAAAGTTCCAAGAGTGCAAGTACTTTTACTTGCATCAACTCTTACAGATATTTCGAATACATGCAAATACATGGAAATATATACTTATAACATGAGGCCGTTATTTTTAATACATAGACAATGTTAAAAAAACACATGATTAGCATAAATATTACATCGATTCACTTCTAGATCTTCGAGTCCTTATGGGTAATAAAGCAAGTATTTATACTAGTACTTATCATATATTATTAAGAATCTTATTTATTTTATGAATTCTTTTATCGTAAACTTACTTGTCATCATAATTTATTTTCTTAGTCACGCATTTACATTTTAAGACATGTCAGTATTCCATCATGCAATATCTGGTGTTGTACAAGTCAATCCTCCTCGTTACACCTCTTTTTTAGCTAGCAAAGTGTGTATGTCTATCGCATTGATTAATTAAAGAACTTGATAACTTTAATTTTGGAAGTTTTTAAAGCCCGTTTCAATGATTTTCAGTCATTGGTGTCATTTTGGCAAAATTTCCTTTTTAAACTTGGTGAAATGACACAAACTGATATTTGAGAGCATGGTTTGGTGGAATGCTTGCTTTTGGAGAGGCATGGCCTTAAATTTCATTGTAATTTCTTTTGAAATTTTATTTCCCTTCCCTACCATTTTGAATCGTCAGATATCGATGAAATATCAACGATATGTGGATATTCCCGGTCAATTTCTCTATATTCTATTTATTTTTTGAGGAAATTGTTTATATTGTTTCTTAGGCAGTCGTTTTACTATAATAAGAAGATTGAGATCTAAATTTTCCATGCAACCTCACACATCACTAATTTGCAGATGATTGTTTGTGATAAATAATTATGTACTTTGTACAACTGCTTCTTGTATAAATTTGGCCCTGTGTATCTCACCTTGACACTTAGATAATATATGCATCTTTTATTTGGTTTGGGGAGCTATGGCCACGAGCCCCTGTAGCGGGGCACATTTCTACCCCTTCTTCGATGGGTTAACGAGATCCCCCTCTCAGATGGGAGACTTTGTACCCATTTAATGAATGAGGCAGTGAACATGAAAGTCAAATTATAATTGTATGACATCCTCGTAGCTCACTGGCTGGTCAACTAGACCACGCTTCAAATAGGCGGCTTTATACTTCTTAAAGGAGGAAGTTGTGAACAACGACCCAAATTATAACTGTATGACATGAGATCATTATTATTGTTAATAAATTGATACTATAATATACACACATATAAATAGAATTTGCGATACAAGGATCCATCCCAAGATCCTCCGATAATTACGTATTGCAGAACGAGTATTTACTACTCGATATGTTTTATGAACTTTTTCATTGGCGAACTTATAATTTTTCTTCTTAGCTGTATATTTTACTCTCTAGGATATCAATATTTCAGCAATATATACCTTGATATATGTCAATCCTTTTAATTGCACCTCTGTTTTAGCAAAAAACAGGTACTTATATTTTACTCACACTGAATAAAGAACATTGTAAAGTTTAATTTCTAGATAAACAGTTTTTATATCATCTCCAGAGATTGACAAAATATCAAAGAAAGTCCAGGGAGATTCTTTTTTGCGGGCTTGTGGAGACGACACCAAAATTGATACTTGAGTCCATGTTTGGAGGAGATGAGAGGAAGATCATTTCATTCCATCCCCTTGGAGTTCAATGCAGGATCTGGGGGTGAGGAGAGGTTGGATTTGGTGGCTTCTTTTCGTGGATAAGTTTAAGGATTCGAGCTTCTGAACTGTTGGCTCTCTTAGTATGATTTCTTGCATTATGATCGATTATGGATATCAGTATCTGAATTGAAGTTTGTAACAAATGTTCATGAAAGAATTTGTTGAGGTCAAATTCTATCCTGGCAGTTGGGAAGCATGATCTAAAGTTTGGGCTGTCCCAAGTTTTGTACAGAATGAACCAGTCCAAGTAATAGTCAAGTGAAAGTTGGGGTATGCTATGCAAAATGAAAGGCGATCAACGGGTATATTTTTGCTGCTGGGGAGGGAGAGGAGGACGTGTCACAGGATTATTCAAGATTTTAAAAATCAAACCACACATCAAACTTGTAAGGTATCGATTTTGGATCTTCACAGTCGGGCCAATGGTGGCTGACTTGTGAACCGGTGATGTCTGCAATTTATATCAATCGAATAAAATCAAACCTTTATATTATTGATTTGGTTGGTACGGTCCGAAGCGGATTTGATTGATAATTTCTACAAGTAAACATGCATTATACTTCATCATTTATTTAGATGTATTTTATAAAGTTTACATAGACATATATGCGATGCCTAATATTAATATTTTTTTAAAATTGATGATAAATGTTGCTGACATGATACTTCTCATGGTGTGGTGATGATGACTTGATGCAAAGTTATCACCTGTTGCTACTGGAGGAGGATGGCAGCATGTGCAAGAAAGGAAGGGAGAGGCAATATGGGACAGCCGACATACATATTGTCGAAGCCAAAAGGATGAAATTCTGTGACAACTTTCCTTTGGGAAGTAGGATGGAGAGGGGACTTGCATTAGGGGAAACACGGAAGGGGAAGAGCAAAGGAGTAGTACCGTACTAGGAGTTGATCGGGGATACATACACACAAATGGGTTGAGCCAGTGGTTTGGTGCAAACTGTTCTAGTGATCCTAATTTTGATTGGTTTTCATCGATTTCCTTTTTCTAAGTAAAAATCAGTTGACGGTGACCGTTTTTTCCCTTTGTTCTTGGTTTAACCAGTTGGACCGGTTAGTGAAGAGAATAAGTTGTTTTTTTCTTTGCCCTAGTTGAAAAATAAATAATGGACAAGCTTTTGTTTGTCCTTTTTTGGGAAAGTTTCTCGTTTGTCAAAACCCCCTCCCTTGATGGCTCAACATGGAAGGGGCAAAGTCACCAGAGCACTGTTGATGGTGGTGCACTGATGGGCTTAAAAAGGACAGATATTTGATTCCTTGATCTCATGAATACTGATAGGTATCCTGTGCAATTTCTTGGCATATCACCATGCAGTTGTTGCAGGTTTTTATTCTATCGACATCGACTTTAGTTGCCTGGATGTGGTGGAGATCTTCCTATGGTGTCTGCAAGTGCTAGGTTTCCTGTTACTCTCATGCTAAGAGGACCTTGCAATTTTTCTAATGGTGATGTATGGACTTCTTCTCATTGAACTCAATCACCAAAATCAGCAGCTTATACTAGTAGTTCTTACAGCAAGGAACTGTTTACTGGCTAAGTCCAAAAGAAGAGCTAATGATATTTTATTTGATCATTCAACAGCAGTGCAAGGAGTCACTTGCCATGCAACTGAAGTATATTTCTTATCAAACAGTGAGGAGGATAATGGGGAGACTTTTCCCTGACAGGGCATTCCCAACCCCCAAATGTCCTGTCAGGGCCATCTGACCACAATATTTCTCTGTCAGGACATCAATCGGCGAACGGTTCAAAAGTTTTTATTCCGGAAAATTTTTTGAATTTTATTTTATTTAAAATAATATATAAAAATATTTGGAATGTAGAATTAGTAAATGATTGTCGATTCTTATTTCCAAATATTTTTATATATTGTTTTTAATAATATAAAATTCAAAAGTTTTCCGGAATAAGCTTCGATTAGCAAACTTCGTCGATCGATGCCCTGATAGGGAAATACTGAGAGCATTTCATCAAATGCTCTGACAAGGCATTTGGGTGATGAGGATGTCCTGTCAATAGAAAAACCGATAATGGGTGTATATGAAGGTCATGATTGGAGCCATCTCTTTCCCTGTGGATGAGACCCTGTAATAGAAAATAATTTAGTGTACTGTATGGTCCTGCTCTGGATAAGCCTTTTTTATTGTTGAAATCAAGAATATGACCTCTGTGATCACATTCCTCCACTGTGTCAAGATTAATATTTAAATGGTTTGCCAGGGAATGGAATATCACCAGAGGCATTTGTTTAATATGGGCTCATATTATCTCCACCAGAGCCACTTGTTCCAAGTGGATCTAGTTTGTCTCCATCAAGGCTACTTAGTCTCAGGTAGCAAAATGACACGGAGAAGAGATCACCTCAAAGCATATAACATTATCATGGAGGGCGACTTCGCAAAAAGTCAAAAAAAAAACTCACTCTAATTCCATCAGTGATCTGGACAGCATCAGTGGTCAATGATATTGCTTCCTTTGTAACTCAAGTAACTACTTGAGGAGCCCTAGGGCAGCTACTCTAATTAAGTCATTCTCTCTTAATTCTCCATTGTTATAAATAAATATATAATTATATTATATAGGGATTTTTACATCCATAACCTTGAGTAGTTTCGTAATAACATTCATAACCCTGCATAATCGTGAATTACATAAGAAACTCCGAGTAATGCTTAACTCTTACATGACATAACCCTGTGTGCTGGCCCGTTTGAGATATCCGTTATATTTGACGGTTTTTGTTAAAAAAGACAATTGTCCCTATTGTTATTTTTTAATTGCAAAACGTGCCAACGTTCTCTCGTGTCCCCTCCCCCTGGCATCGACATCTGCCTCTCTCTCTCTCTCCTCCCCTGCTTCAATGCATACGTGAACGTCCACCCCGTCGAGCTCGTGCCCCCCCCCCCCCCCCCCCGGCGTGACCTTTGCAAGCCCATGGTCGAAGCTTGTCCCATCCACCCACTTGAATCATGGATCGTCACCACCTACGCGAATCATGGCGACCTCCCTCTGCAAGCAAACCGCAGCCCCCTGATGATGTCCCAACGCCCTAGCAAAACCCCACCCCTCCCCACGCGTGCGACCTCTGCAAGCCCCTAGTCGAAGCTCATCCCATCCGTCCCACTTGAATCATGGCTCGTTGCCACCTATGTGAATCATGGCGACCTCCCTCTACAAGCAAAGCACCAGCCCCTCCCCTATCGACCTCACCGCAGTCGATCCCATGCGTCCCCCTCCAAGCCCCCACGCAGAATCTCTCCAGACCCAACCAATATCCCCTGCTTGACCCGTCGAGACCCAGCTGATATCCCCTGCTCGAAGCTCTTCCCCTCCAAGCCCCCCTTTCCCCGTCGACCTCGTTGCCCCAGCAAAGCCGCCCCCTTGCTCTAGACCCATCGATATCTCCTGCAAATCCCCCTGCTGAGACCTAGCTGATATCCCCTGCTCGAAGCTAAATCCCCCATCGCCCCATGAGATATTATTTTGTATTTAGATTAATTTCAGCCATTAGATCATTGATTGGTTAGATTAACTCAATCATCTGGTTGAGTTAATAAAGTAAAGTAACGGAAGATTATGCGTGTAAGACAGCACACTTATTCAAGGTCTTAATCGTAATTCACGATTATACAGAGTTATAAATGTTATTACGAAATTACTCAAGATTATGGATATAAAAATCCCTATTATATATTACAATAGATATGCAATTGCAAAATATGATATATGGATAAAAATTAAAAAGCATTGTACGTGTCTTTATCGATGCTTAAAATATGTAAGAATAGAAATATCGGATATGGATACGATAATAAATTGAATAGGGCTACATGTATGTTTCTTTGCCAAATAATTTATATGCATTTCTTATATCGTGTACGTTTCCTCATGCAAAGCGCATGTGTGCATATATTATCGTTCAAAACCTTCCCACGTGATCACCGATATCATAACACCTACAACCATGGAAGGTCGTATCGATATCGTATCGATACGAAATTTCGACGATATATCGCCCATATCGACGAGCCTTTGTGAAGAAAATGCCTGGAAATTGGGATATATCGCCATATCGGTGCTCATATCGATCCCATATCGATATCGATATATCCGACGATATATCGACAATATTTCCTTCCATGCCTACAACGTAGTGCCGTCTCCTCTGGCGATGCTGTCATCATCCTCTATCGCTAAAAAATGGAGCAAAGTAATTACATATTTTTTAGGAAAAACTTTATAATATAATTCAAGATTAATATTTTCTAATTCTTATAATCACAACCATTCCCTTTACTCCGTGCATGAGTTTTATCATCCATGACAACTTGTACACAATTATTCACGATTATTAGGATATGATCATGTATCATAAATTCCTGGCAATTGAATGCGATGTCTATATGCAATTCAAAGTTTATAAAGTAGATATTCATGCACGACAAATCAGTCCTACAATGTAAACCTATATGCATATGAGTTCCACTCCAACAATTATCATATATGCGACACGTTGAGTTAATTTGTGGGACTTTTTTTTAAAGAAAAAGTTGAATATGGAGTGAACTAGCTTAATATACTTGTTATACTTCTATTTTCTTGTACTATTATTACCAAATCTGTTGTGAATCATGAAAGCAAACACGCACAAAGGTTTAAGCAAGCAAACATGTAGACACATGGTTGCACGAGGCTCACTCGTAACTGGGCTTTGCCCTTGGGCGACATCGATTGTTTTTCATTATTTGTGGAGAAAGAAGAAGAAATACAAAGGATGTTGAGAACCCTGACCCTGACTCAAGGGAGTTTATATACTGGTCCCGCACAAGCGGATCCCGTATTCAAACCCCGTCCGGTAGGGTATATACGATGGAACCATGGAGACATCAAATGGTTCTTCAATCGATTTCAGCAGAATAGATGGTAATAATTCAATGCGCATCAATAAAATCAATAAAGATAATCCTTGATTAATCAAACAAGTGTTAATATGAATATCTCAAAATTTTGTTGTTACGATGATGATACGTGGCAAAATATTTTATAACTACGGCAACATAATCTTATTAGTGTGATGGTTTAATCGTTGCACAAACTTCCTTGTCAAAAGTAGGGTAGCCTTGTCCTAAGGAGTATGTAGCTAAAATAATTTGAGTACATTAAAAGTTCATTGCAAAAAAATAGTAATGCATGAGAATTGATTAATAAACATGAGAATAAATTATATATCAATATATTGTATGGATAAATCAAGATGGAATAAGAATTTGGGATAATTACACCCATAACCTTGAGTAATTTCTCAATATCAATCCTAACCCTGCATAATCGCGAATTGCATGAGGAACCCCGAGTAATGCTTAACTCTTACATGATATAACCCTGTGTTATGTTCCGTTTAAAATGACCGTTATATTTAACGGTTTCCGTTAGAAAAAGACGAAATTGTCCCTAATATTCATTCTTATTTACAAATTATGCCATCCTCCTCCTCCTCCCCCCTCCCCTCTTCCTCCCCATCGACCACCTCCTCCTCCCTGCCGACCTCCAGCCCAGGCCTCCCCCGCCCACTTCCTCCAACTCAAACCGTACCTTAACCCGCCGAATCCCCCTCCACGTCGAGACCTCTCTCCCTTCGAGCCTGCGCCACCACCTGTTGAGAATAACGTCCATTGCATACATACAAAAAAACATACGACCACAGATTTACAGAACAGATTATCATATGTATGAATCCAGGTTAACAGTGATAAGAGAAACATCCGATTAAATAACATATGCATATTCGCGCAAGGGAGAAATCCGGAAACCAAAATCACGACAAACAATGTGACAAAGAAAAGTAGAGTCAGAGATCACAACCGAAGCGTCCTGTTGTAGGACTCCCCTTAGAGAGACAACGCCCCCACTTTACCGGCGCACAGGGCCTTGACGTGCCGCTCCCAGGGTCCGACGGTCCACGCTCGTTGACGGTGTGCACCGTGCTTGAGCATCCTCGAAAGCCACCTCCGTAGACGAAACCCAAGATCGAGAGAGAAAAAGAAGCGTCCTCGAAAGAGAGTAGGGCGCAGAGAAGGAATGGAATGGGATGTTCGTGTTCGTCACCCACACCCACGCCCTTTAAGAGATACTTAAAGGCGTCCGGGCGGTTACGTTTTCGTGAGAAGATAATGGGAGCGTAACGCTTGGAATCCAAAACACGCGGTTACAAAACCGACTCGGTCTTTGCCACGCCATGCCACAGCCGCAGCCGCGGCCACGCCCGAGCCCGGCCCGGCGCGGTGCGCGCGCGTGTGTGTGTGTGTTGTGGTCTAAAATCCTCTCTAGTATGTTTCCAGACTAGTCTCAGGACTTCCCACATATAAACCAAGTCCCAGTTTTCTCTCTCCACGATGTGGGACTAAACAGCACCCCACAGGGTTGAAACATTGAATTCCAGGAATTGAGATACATCAATACAACTTGATATTGACCATCAAATTGCATCAAACTATCCCAATACCGTTAATTCCAACACCACCCTCCCGTTGACCCTCTTTACCAACCACGAGTCCCTCCCTCCCCTCCCCGACGCCCTCTCCAACTTCGTCTCTGCGTACCCCGACTACCCCCGCACCCTCCCCGCCGACGACCTCCGCCACCGGCACTACCCCCACCTCTCCCGCCATGTCCCCTTGGACTACTCGGGCTTCCCCCTCTAAACATATGTGATACAATGTCTTCCATATCTCACAATTGCTACTACAGAAGTCGGGAACTAATGCCCATATGTTTTCTAAACCCTTACCTGTTTGGTTGCTGGGTTGGGCAGGGTTGGGTTGGGCTGGGTTGGGGTGGGTGAATAGTAATCTGTGAGGAGGAAGTACCCTTGTGGGTTTTGGTGACTTATTGATGATTTGTCTACATATTACCTTCCGCACAACACACTATTAAGCGTTAAGACGCTAGGGATAAGAAATGAAACATCGTACACACCCTGTCCTATGCTAGGCCTTTAATGACGTCGAAAGCTGAAGGAGGTAAGGAATTCTTCTAGTTATATTTGTTCCAGGTGAGCCTTTAAGCGAATTTCTAGTCCGGGTGTCGACGAGGGATGAGACGTCAAGCGAAGACAAAGCTCCGCCTAGTAGAATTCCTTAGGGGTGAATAGTAACCAGGGTTGGGCCAACCCTGCCCAACCCTGCAACCAAACAGGCCCGAGGGCCTCATGCCCCTCCAGCACGCCACTTCAGGACGACTCCTCGTTCGTTCCTTCCTCCCACTGTCATTGGCACTAACTATAGAATGGAATGGGAGATCTTGAAGAGAAAGGGGGAGAACCCATCTTCTCCAACCCCTGCACATCCGCACCTTAGTCATCTCCAGCCCGTTGGGCACACCTCTCCTCTGCTCCAGCCGTCCGCGCGCACCTCCCCTCCGCCAGACCTGCGCACCGCTTAGCTCGGGCGCTCCTGCACGCTACCATCTTGCAGGATCCGCCTCTGTGCATCCTCTACTCCTGACCGTGCTACATCATGTGAGCCTCCAGCCTCTTCCAGCACCAAGTTCGTGCACCGCCTCCATGAGCCCTCACACCTCTCGTGCCCTCTGTGAGCACCCTGCAGCCGTGCAGCCTTGCCCGACGCCTCCGTGTGCTCAGCCAACCACCGCACTCCTCCATCCCTCCCTTTTTGGGTTTCTAGTGCAGAGAAGAACTTCTTTTTCTCTGCCATGACCAAGAGAATCACGACCTTCCTTAATATCCCTCCCGAAGACTACCGGTTGGTCTTTGCCGCCAACCGGGCATCGGCCCTCAAGCTCCTCGCCGACTCCTACCCCTTCCACACCCACAAGAGTCTACTCACCATCTACGACTACGCTAGCGATTCCGTTGCCGGCATGGAGGAGGCCGCCTAAAAGCGGGGAGCCAAGGCCATGTCCGCATGCTTCTCGTAGCCCAGCATGAGGATCCATTCCGCCAAGCTGAAGAAGATGCACTTGGAGAAGATGGACAGCAGTGGCCTCTTCGTGTTCCCCTTGCAGTCCAAGATCACAGGGTGTAGATATTCCTACCTGTGGATGAGCTTCGCCCAGCAGAACGGGTGTCATGTCGTCCACGATGCGTCCTCATCTGCTCCTTCTTCAAGGTGTTCAGAGAGGACCCCTCTGGGTTTTAATAGCCCTTGAATACACGCTGGGTTAGATTAACTCACAATATGGTTGAGTTAACTGTTCTCTTTAACGGAGGGTTATAGGTGTGAGACGGAGGAACTATCTAGGGTTCTTCGTGTAATTCGCGATTATGCAGGGTTATGATTGATATTGAGAAATTACTCAGGGTTATGGATGTAATTATCCCTAAGAATTTTATGCATTGACATCCCTTTGTAATATTTCCCATTGTGTTATAAACTTATAACATAATATGATTTTTTTTACAAAGGTAACTCTTTCCCTTCATATTATGATGTACAGATGAAATTACGTTGCATATCAAATATCTTTTTAATAAAATACATCTCCGATGAATTGTATCGATTTATGGCTATTATTTACAAATCCAAAAGAAAGTTAGTGATGATGATCATTATGCTCATATATATTGATGATGATGGTGAAATTTGGTGCATGGAAATGATGGAGGAACCGTCACGCCTCATTGTCTATCTGACATTGGACATCACTCATCATTCACCTTCATATAATAATATCCCTTCGTCCTTTTCCTATCTAACTTCTCCACACATGCATCATATTGAAAAATTATGAAGATAAATAATAAATGTTTTTTTATTACTTAGTGCCGTCCTTAGATATTGGCATATCAGTTATGTCCGTCTCTTTTTTGGAATATCAGTTGTGCCTCTGTCTTCATCAACTGTTATCACTTATGCCATTTCGTTAATTTGACTGTCCGAGAGTTAGAACTAAAATCAAGGTTTAATCAAACCAAGGTGTGGTTTGGAGGGCCATAATGGTCACTCCTCCGTCCCCATTCTCTCCATCCTGACTTACTCCATAGGCCACCTTGAGTTAACCTTTTAGGCACCTTCCATGTGCTGCTAAGCTTTAGAACAATCAATTGATGGAAGGGAGCGAAGGACTACAACGGTTCGATTAACGAGTGGTGGGATCCTCAGATTTCCAATCAATTAATAGTGAGGGGGCTGCTAGAATCCAAAAGTGGAGAAAATGGAACTAGCCAATGGCTTTTGGACGTCATCGAGCTTCGTCTCCTTCTTATGTTTGACTTTGACAGGTATACGATGGCTCAAGGAGGAGTGACAAACTCCGGTGAGATGAACTAGAAGCAATCCTCAATGATGGTGATGACCAGGATCACCCTATGGGCCCTAACGATGATCGTTAGGGCAACTATGACCCCTGGGGGCCGTAGTAAAGACTGATGGCCCCCCTTACAATGAGCTCGAATGTTTTTATGGCCCATGATGGTTGTCGCTAGGGCTGCTTGCTCCCCTGGTGTCGGTCACTAGGGTCGTTGGGGTTCTTGATAGCGATTGTGGTTGCGCCCAAGAGCCTTGCAAGCAATCGTGGTGGGTTTTGGATAAGCACGAAGAAGAACATGTTAGACGTGGATAAGGTGGTGGAGGTGGGAGCTGGAGGAAGTGAGGGGCTAGAAGGGAAGGGGGTGGAGGAGGAGGGTGTCAGAGAATGTGGAGGCGTAGGTGCCTAGAGGAGGTGGAGGAGGAACGAGCCAGATGAGGAAGAGAAAGAAGAGATGTTTCAAAAAAAGGATAGACCTACCATTTTATTAAATATAATTACCCCTATAACCTAAAAGTTAACATCCATTTGGGATGCAGATGAACGACAAGTAATCCAAGAGACACAAATGACAACATTGGAAGAAGTTATAGGCACAGTTAATATTCCAAAAAAAGGAGAGGTATAACTGATATTACAAGATAAGGAGGACACATGATAAAAACCTAATAATAAATAAGTACTTTATCATTATTGTTCTATTTATTATGAGAGATAAGGAATGAATCATCATAATCAAAGATTGAGGTAACTATAGTTGTGATGTATCCAACTTACCCTAGAATTGTATATTTTAGAGTAAAGTTCATTTATCTGATGTAACATTATGTGATCTTATTTGAATTTATACATTGAACATTCCTATTCTTACATGATTCGAGGGAGGGATAAAATCTTCTATAACACTATTCACAACATATCAAAAGGAGGGATAAATTCTTTGAGTCAGTTGCATTTTTCTTAGAAAATTGAAGTATGTAGCACAAATTTCCTAATCATGAACCAATGAACTTAGTGTCCTCAACACATGCAAACCAATAGTTATATATTGCTTGGCAACCTCTTAATATGCTCGCACGAGTCACATGATTCTTCATTAATTTTGACATATGGAGACATCTTTTTGCTAGATAAATACCTACGTTTTTTTATGTTGTCGAATGCTATAAATGTATAGAACTAGAAGAAAAAGGACACTCTTTTATGATTCCATTTTTGCCCAATGATATATGCTAAAAAGTTTTTAACATCACATCACAAATGAAAGAATAAACCTTTTTTTGCTTTAAATAGTACATTTCCCAGTACAAGGTCAAATTAGTTTTTGTGTTTACCTCAATCTTGCGAAAGTAATTCTAGAATTTCTCTCCTTTTGTCGGGTTCACCCCTTGACATCTAAATTTCGAGTGCCTTAGTCCATTTGTAAGGGACGTAGTGATTCATGAGTGCTTCTATATAGATATGTTCTTGTGCTTGGAGAGCTTGTAGGTCATCGGGTTGAGATGGTAAGAGTAGGAGAATACCCTGACTTAAGCTACCAAAAGGAGTTTGGTCACGCTAACTGTCGCTTGCGGTATACATAATATTAACGACATTGAGGGTGATCAAAGAAGCTATCATGAATCCAGAGCTAGGATCCAAAAACTTCCAACTTCTGCTGCCTGCCCCCTAGGATCCCCTTATGACATATTCACCACGTCTGAGATCTTAGTTATGCTCTTTGATATATAGACTCGCGAACTACTACATAAAAATTTCGACAGGCCAATTTCTCTATGTCCTAAACACTTTGCTACTTCAAAGATGGAGAAATCATTGTTCGATTAGTATCTAATAAAATCCACCCAAAATGGTCCCTCTTTATGCTTTTTCTATACGCAATATTAAAGACATTGTGATTCATTCACTTTATACTTGAATTTTGTCCTAATTCTTAATCAAAAAACATAAACAAACTCACATAAAATAAATATAATAAAAATAAATCTGACAATAAAAATACGCTAACGGTATAGTATTAACTTGAAAATAAATCCCAAACATAAAATCACATAAAATGATCAGAAAGAATAAGGAATTGAACTATATATCAATTCATCTGAATATAAGCACAAAATTCCCTAGTTTTTAATAAATTCATGCTAACTCAAAATAACATGAAATTACTTCCATTATGTACACAATACTAACATTACTTCTAGAAAATCCTAAAAATACTTACTTGGATATGATAAATAAAATCAAACATTGTTGAGAAGATTAAAAATACAAAATTGAATATCTCTTCCATACAGTCGCTTATGAAACTCTACTCACCTTTAAATTGACGGGCATCAAATTATCTATATAATAAGATCGAATTCAAAAGAATTAGAGTTCATATGTGAAACTTGGATGCTGGAACCACAATGTATATTATGCAACTTACCTAACATTGACATATTATTTTATGTATATATTATCTTATTTTCAAGTTATTCCTTTTCATTTCTTTAAGTTGTGTTTTAACTAATTGTGTGGAGATTTTAAAACCCAAAACAATTCAAGTAGTAGAAAAGATCAAAGCCTATTGTATATATTTTAACTTGTGCATTTGTACATCTTCACCTCTTCCATTTTATTGATTTCTTTTCTTAATTATCAAAAAACAAAAAATAGATTAATGTGTAATTAAATTCCTATTATTTTATAATATATATTATATATAATATTAAAATAAAAATTAAAGAAGAAAATACAAAACACAAAAACTTGGTATTTTGTACCTATAAAATATCTTCTAAAAATCACAGATTGTATATATGTCCTATTTTTAGTTTGAGATCCTCGTGAATTATTTAGATCCTATTGAGGTATACATTTTTCACGTAAATGTTTTTCCATTTGAATTCAACTTTCATTAGTTCTTTAATTTTCTTTGATTTCTTTGTCTGATCAATGCTCAAAATCCATGTGGCAGTTCCTCATTTGCCACTTCTAGCCTAGTCATCCCGTCCGTTGACCATGCCAACAAGGCAGCCCTCCAGTATTCCGCTAATCATATTTCGCCACATCATCAAGATAGTTGACCCAATGGGTCAACTATCTCCCTCAGCTGTTGCATCTCTGCTCCAAGACGGGTCTCCTTCCCGTATCTTCTTGTCGAACATCTATCTTCCACCGCAAGTCATCGTTCCACTCATCCCACGATGGACACACATGATCTCCGACTCTCCCGACCTATTTTTTTGCAACGGATGACCAACCACTCCATCTCACAATTACACCCATAACCACCACCTTCAAGATCCTCAACTGTAGCCGTCCCCCGATCGTCACATCACCACCCACAAATACCCCTTCCTGCAAATCTTTAGTTCCGATCATCCGCCAATCAGTGAGTGAAGCCCGAGCTTCAACAATCCGACGGTAATAGCGATCAGGATTCGTCTTTCGGGTGGCGACCATCATCACGTCACCATGTGCGATCCAAGGAAGGTGCGCTGAAGCTCCATCCGGGCTGGATTGAGCTTCGACAGTAGTAACTCCACAAGTCCTGAGCTGTGGTTGCGCGACATGTGATTGAGCCCATCACAACTCGGCTTCTGATTGGTCGACTTGAGTCCGAGTAGGACTGATCCCGTCCCATCTTTTACCACACTTAGGTGGGTTAAATTGGAGGTCGGTTAGAAGTGGGTTTAATCTGATATGATTGTATTGGAGTTTTAAAAAGAGAGTAGTTATTGTGATGTGATTGTATTGGAGTTTGAAAAAGTGAGTAGAAGTGGAGTATTTTATAATTTTTATATGATATGATTGTATAGTATATTATTTTTTGATGGAATTGATGATGGAGAATTGATTTATTTAATTTTTTTAAAAAGATAAAAAGTGGGACCCACGTGGAGGGAGAAAATATGGGGTACCCGATACACGAATGGGGTCTAAGGTAGCGTTTGGTTGGTGGGTTATCCAGGGGTGGATAACCCGGTTTTGTTTTTGTGTGTTTGGTTGGTGGGTTAATGATTGGGAGGGTTTGTGTGATGTGATTGTATTAAAATTTGAAAAAGTTGGTAGTTATTATGATATGATTGTAATGAAATTTGAAAAAGTGGGTGGTTGTTGTGATGTGATTGTATTGAAGTTTGGAATAGTGAGTAGAAGTTGAGTATTTTATGATTTTTAGATGATATGATGGTATAATATATTTTTTTTTTGATGGGGAGGGAGTGGGCTCCACTCGTGGGTTAAAAGTGGGGGTTTTGGGGGGTTACCCCCCCAGCCGAACATGGCCTAAGGGTAAGTTCGGTCGGCAATAAGCAGGAATAAAGATGGAGAATAAAGAGAATAAGGGTCTATTTTTTGTTCGGCTGGAGAATAGGAATAAGGAGAATAAGGTGAAACAATGGTAGGTAAGGTGGGATAAAGATAGGAATAAGAGTGAAATAAGATGGAATAATGGGGAATAGTCGTACCATAGGGAACCGTGTCGGGAGGAGAATTAGCCCCTTATTCCATGGTCTATTCTCCAACCGAATACACCCTTAAAAGAAAGAGTTAATCTTTATTGAGTATTAACTTTGAAAAAAATTCCCCATGAGGACGGCTTGAAAATAATTTTCAGAGTATGTATATATCGACGAATCGTTTGTCGCTTCGTGTTTTGCGTATGGTAAATCGTTTGTCGTGTCAACGATAAAATCTAGATTCCCTGCCCTCTCTTGTCCGTCCATGTAGCACAAGAAATGGTTTGCCGTAGGCGGAACATGAAGCGGCAAACGGTTTGCTGGTATATACCTACTTTGAGAAATATTTTCTGTCGTCCCTGTTTTAGGTATATTTTTTCTCTCTCTCCTTTTTGGTAAACCTCCCCTAGTACATGTGAGTTGGGAAAATTGTACTTATACCTGTGCATCTCTCCATAATGTCAAAAATATCCTCGTCATTAGACAATTACATGAATACAACTACGGGAGTGCCTAATTGCAGATAAGTCCTACTCAAGCAATTTTATAGCTAATTTCATTCCAAAATAATTGCATTTAGTACCCTGTAGAATTTGCTTAATATCTTCCAATATGGAAAACTCAAAATCCTGGAACTTGCTTCATTGGAAAGCTTATTTACTATATATCTACATTTTGATTTGTGTTAGATCTTCATTAGATTTGTAATGAGATTATTACGGATGTTTTAAGAAAACATTAAATATAAGAAAAATATTTATTTATAAAATTAAGGTTATTTCGAAAATTTTTGGAAAAATACTAATTTCAAAGATATTAGAATGAGACTTCGAAGCTCCAATTTCAGATTTCATTAACATTTCTGCTATGTCTAATTTATTTTTTGAATCATTGATTAATTTTTCTTGGATCCATTTCGAATATATTCAAAAAATAATTTTTTGGATCACTCTCTGAATGCTCTATATTGTGTAATGTTTATGGAATAATTTGTATGGCTTAAAAATTCAAAAACTCCGATACATGGACTCTACATCCTTCATTTTTATTTTTATTGATATTATCTCCAAAATTTTCAAAGAAATAGAATAGCTTAATTTCATCATGCATTGGATGGTTCGTTTTTAATTTCGCAAAATATTTCAATTTCTTCCTAAAAAGGAAAAGGATTAAAAATCTTGCATCATGTATTTTAGGTAAATGTTAAATCCAAGAACATAAAAAATACTTTCTTGTTTCTTTTAAAATAAAGATATATATATATATACAATAATATTGTATTACGTTGCAAATGAATGTGTTTGTTAAGGTATTTTTCTCAATTTTTGATTTTTAGGTGGAAGAAACTCGGGTTCATCTCCCACGTGTACTTAAGATTTGTGCGTCTCTTAGCAAGCACTTACTCAAAAGATGAGTATAAATAAGAGTAAAATGATTTTGAGTTCGGTACCAAATATATAGAACATGAATAGAAAATTGAGCTTGAATGGACTTTTTGGTTAATGATTGGTTGAAACCTCTTTAGAATTAAGATTAGATCAATAGCCTCTAAGTTCCACAAATCTATATTTAGGTTAAGTTCGAAGGTCAACTCAAATGTACGAGCTCATAAAGCATACTCCTTAAATAAGGAGGTTATATCGTGCATGGAATCACTGGAATGCGTTGTCTCTTCCCAATTAAGGATATGAACAACTAGTCAATCGCCTTGGCAGCCATGGATTCCTCTCTCTAGCAACACTTTCCTATGGAAGCCGGGTATTTCCTCTAAGGTCAAGTGGTGCTAGTAAATAGAAATAAGTTGTATGGAGCCTGAGTAGTGTAGACATGTTTTCGTTGTTGAAGCTTGACCGGTGTAGTCAAGTTTTCCTTTTGCGTTCATAGTACCGTTAGATCGAGAATTTTTCATTTGTAGTGTTTGCTCTGCATCTCATGTACGGGCATAGATTCTTTTTTTCGTTGGTTTTTTTTCTATTTTTGGATAGTGAGTGTTTGCACTCTATTTGGAGGATGAAGCAAAAGTGGACACTCGTATGAAATGATTGCATTGGCCTCCATCTCAACGGAATGGCGAAGTGCTTGTAGCAAATTCCTCATCTGAAGTATTGTTCCAACCCACTACTCTAGTCTTTAGATGCCAATGCTAATAGATAAAGTTGGTGATGTACCGAGTACATAGAATTCTCATTGCTCAATCAACTACCTCCCATGACAAATCTGTCATTTGCTTACCAAACATGGATTGGATTGATCTTTTAAGTCCTCATTTATGTTAAGCGAAGTATTATGTAAAATAGATCAGAGTATCTCATTGTTCGAGAGTCGTACTATGATGTAAATCAATCTACTTTGATATTAAGGTCCAAAGATTGAGCATTCTTCTATAGAACTCGGAGAACTAAGTAAAGGCGACCTAAAGATTCTAAATTTAAGTCTTCAATGAAGTTCCATTTTTATGAGATGGTTTTCTAAGTTTTAAAAAATGCAAGATTTTGGAAAAAAATCAACTTTTTATGGGTTTTTTGTTATGTAATTTTTTAATTTTTTGTGAATATTCCATTTTTTATATTTTTAAAAATATGCATCTTTTTAGGTATTTTTTAAGATATGCATCTTTTTAAGGATTTTAGTGGCTCATTAGGAATAAGTTTTTCAAAAATAGTAAAAGTATGGGTTGTGGGTAAAATTTATGGAATAAATATAACACCCGCTATACTTAGTTTGAGCTTTGTCCTCATAGATCGAAGAACAAGAAGACATAACAAGTATTGCGTATAGATAGGGATGAAAGAAATAAGAAAAGAGGGGAGTTTTCTCACTTATATTTAGGGTTTGGATACCCTAAGTACAAGGGAGAACAATCAAGAAGAAAGATTCAAAATGAATATGTGGAGGGCATCATCCCCTCTACACTTAAGCATTGCCAAGAATTTCAACTAAATATATGAACAACTCGGGTCAGTTTCCCACCATACTTGGGATTACGTATAGCTACTACATGCAGAACAAGGCAAATCATCTACGTATATGGAAGAATGTAATACATGAAATGAATGGGATTTACAAGAAAATAGGATAGATCCAAAATACGTACAAAATCTAGATTAAAAAGAATGTCACAAAGGCTTTGCATGTGTAAGGTAGATGATATGCAAAGTAAGGGCTCTCAAAATTGGTAAGGTAGTCTACAAACTCAATATCTTGCTCCTTCATCTCATCAGTCAACTCAGGGTCGAGAATATCTCGCAACAATCATCCTCGATCGACTGCATTCGTTGCTTTGGGTCACACCAATTCGACTCACGTGCCCAACTAGCATACATATCCTTCGTAACTGTCTGAACTGAACTACAATGCATGTGAACTCTCTTCCTCTATGCGATGTCATGTCTCATCCAAAGAAGTTAGAAGTGTTGCGATATCTTCATCTTCCTCCTCATAAGGGAGAAGACTCTAGTTCAATGATTCTTCTTCTCTAGATGAGAAGAGAATATGACACACTCGAGAGCGTGTCTTTAGAAACACATATAATGTTGCTCAATATGTTGATGACTACCATCGATAAAATCCTCAAAGACGAGCTCGATGAATCTGCGCAATGGGTAAAATAGCTAATGTTGGTTAACCTTTCTTTGGGGTGTAGAAGGATGATTTTTTTTGGGTCTTCTTTTTTCCCTCTAGGTTTGTTAGGTGGGTTGGGGTTTAATCCCCATTTTTCTATATTGGGTGGAATATTGCCTAAACGTGTTTGCTACTCTTTTATCTTATTCTTATGCTCGCTTGATTAAAAAATCATCTGTAAAATCTGAGATCTCGATGTTTTCATTTGTTTTTGGTTTAGCACTTTCTTATGGTCATATGAAGTAATAAGCTCTCTCTGAGTGTGAAGATACATCTTCCCAATATCATAATCGAACACAACACAAGTCGTATGAATCAACGGGACTCCCGAGAGTGGTCGGGCTTGCGTATAATCCATGTCCAGGATAACAAAGGATATAAGTAGTTGTAGTCCCTTTATAGTTCCGACCTTACTTTCCCTCAAAGAAAGGCTTATAGGAAAAACAAAAAGTTTGAATTAGAAAAATGATTTGAATCATTAATATTTACATCACTATAAACATTGGAATCATTGTATACATTAGGATTCACAACATTATCTACATTACTACCAGTGGATAAGGTAGGCGAGATCTTGCTCGGCTTGCATGTGTATGTTTAGTGTGTACAACTTGATCTTCATATGGCACTGATCTCTCAACGATGCTCTAGGTGTGTTGGTGTTATTCTTGATCCTCCTGCACCTGTTGTGGATGTTAAGCAAGGCTTGATAGCTGCATTTTTATGCTCTTCAACCTTTGATGGGTTGTCTTATTCCTTCTTCTACATAATAAGCCCAATAGGATGGTCGATGTAACTTGTTTATCTCATAGAGAAATGGTTGGAAAAGGGCCACTTCTCTATATCAGAATGAGAATAAAAGCGTGAACGTCTCATCGATGCTCATGTGCAGTCTATCCATGTCGGCCTGGTGATCGGCCTACATTATGCTCAAAAGGCTGAAGATGTGATCTAGTATGTTGTAGCACACTTTTTCTAATGTACATGTGGACTATACTCTAGCTTCGATGTATTTTTTCATAACTGAGCATTGAGGTGGGTGCGATTAACGAGGGTAGAAACTCATCTCTAGAGAGAAATGCGAGAAGTGTTAATGAAGCTGAAACTGATGATGGACATCTCCTAAGATAATCATCATGCTCAAGGAATACAAGTTGTTGATCTCCATAAAATTAGTATGGTAAAAATCTGGAGTAAGGCTATACGACGCATGTTGGCTTGAAGAACTCCTTCTCTGGCTCAGATCGAGCGGACTACTCATGGATGGCTTGCTATAATCTCTGGAGCTGAAATGACATCTTTCTTATTCTTCTGGGCATGATCTCAAAACTCTCAAAATATGTGCAATTAGGCAAGCCTTATAGTTGCTTCATGATCATCTCAACTCGAAACAAATGATCTCTGGTGATGTCATGTATGCCATTCTTCTCATAAAACTCAGGACTAACCACTTGATGAATCTCCATTTCATCACTTTTATTCTTTCATTTTTGCATTTAAACCCTAGCTAAATGCATGTAAATAGCATTATTGTGATAAAATAATCTATATTATTTATTGTGTAAATATTGTATAAAATTCTTTATTTAAAGCCGGAATTAAAGAATAAAGAAAAAGCGAAATAAAATATCATAGGTATTTAATGACCCTAAACCTCGAGACCTATGCATCATGATGGTTGGATTGACAAGGGATAAAGTAACGGGAAATAATGGCCAAAAATACAATAAATTCCTAATATTTCCCCAATTAGTTATTTTGGATCTACAAAAATAATGCACAATGTGCCCTACATACTAAGAATAAAAAGTCAAAATCCAAACTTCACAAACCTATATCTTATAAATATATGAAATCAAAATTCACCAAAAGCATCTTTAATTGTATATAACTTTTAACTAGCTATTTAGTGAGTGTAGTTTTACTCAAATTTGGAGTTGAGATGTAAAAGTTAGGTTTTGGACCCATGTTGTACATTATACAAGAATAAAATACTCATTTTATTTATTCCTTTTACTTTTTGTACTTTTATATTTTTATAATTTTGTAAATTTTATTTATAATAGCTAATTGTACTTAGATTAACGAAAATTCACTAAAAATATAATTAAATAAAATAGTATACTCGAAGATATAAATATATATATATATATATAATACATATATTTAATTAAGTGTACGTAATATTTCATAAAAATATAACAAAAATGTATTTATATGTATTCGAATATGTTATAAATATATAAATTATATGCATAAAATAATAAAATCTAAATTAGAAAAAAATAAAATATTCAATATATAGGACAATATACCTATATTTATACTTGTAAAAATAAACATATAATAAATTGATTTGTTAAAAAAATAAAAATCAGAATAATTGAAATAATAAATATTTTTTATGTTTTGATAAAAATATTAATAAAATCATTCATTATTTTATTTTTAATTAATAAGAAATTTCCATTCTGTTTTGTCTTTTTTATCACCCGTGGACCAATAGGGACGCGGTCTGAGTTGACCTCGGTCAACTCCTCGCCTAACCCTAGGGGTTCGTTTGGTTGCAGGATTGGGCAGGGTTAGGTTGTGTTGGATTGGACTGGGTGAATAGTAAACTGTGAGGAGGGGGTACCCCTGTGAATAGTACCCCAACCCAACCCAATCCTGCCCAACCCTACAGCCAAACGAACCCTAGGTCTGCATTTGACAAACCAAGATGCCCGTTTTCCATGATTTTTCCTTCCTTATTCCCTTCTTTTAGACTGATTCCTTCTTTGACTTCCTCGATCAATGCACTTTTCACACTAAAGCCTTACATCTATCTAAGGATCAATTGTTTGAGCTGCCACAATGAGCCAAGACAACTTGTACATATACCTATCCCTCACCCATTTTTTATTTTTGATCTATATTCCCCCTGCAAAACCCTTGATTCGTGCGCTAGGGTTTAATGGTGATATAGCAAGCTCCTCAACCCTTCCATTATGGAGGAAGAGGACTGAAGTCGACGATCCATATCTCGTCGAAGATCCATGGGTGAGGTACTCCTACTCCCTATTCCAGGTCAGAGCTGCTTTCCTTTTCTTGCTTTTGAGGTGGTTGGCAGCCTTAGGATTACTTTTATGCTCATAGATTAGGTTTTAATTCATCGTTGTAGTGTAATTTGTCAACCCCGTAGTTCACCGGAGCTTCGCTCCACCCCCTGATTTCATCGTGCACAACCCTTTTCTGACCCACCTAGCAGTCATATCCCACTCCTCTCTACTTCTGCTCCGTACATGACCATCTATCCACCTTTGAATCCTTCTAGATTGAAAAATCGAGGTCCTTTACCTCGCCGGAGACCTCACCACCATCTCCATTTCCACGTCGTTCTCCACCAAATAATAGCCAGAACCTTCGCCTTCGTCTCATCATGCCTTTGCGCCCCTATGGAGGACTTGAAGACCTCATCAAAGGGGTGTTGATATCAAGAACAAACCTTCAGGTAGCATAGAGCTCCAGGGCTCCTCCTATGAACCCAGACCCATTGGAGGCATCCAACAGTGGCGGAATGCCTCCAGGAATCGAAGGATCGAAGCTCGGAGGTGATGCAGTTCGTCCATGTTCCTCCCGTGAAGCAGCTGTCGTTAGATCAACCTAGAACTCCAGTTTTGATGACAATCGTTGGATCCTTCGCCTTTCAGTCATCCGAGCGAGCGCCGAGATCTGATCTCAACCACATATCGATGAAGTGGTATCCACCGTTAGGAGCACGTCACGTGAATTAGTGGAGCAATCTGAGCTATCATCCAGTGACTAGTGGGGGTAATTTCGCCCGATACTCCTATGTTTCTTGTATTTTATTTTTAGTCCATAATCATTCATCCGCAGATATAAATATTTTGTAAAATTTGTAATTTGGACCATGTACCTTCTATATTTGCATTAAGATCGCTCACTACATCATCTCCCGTTCCAGCGTGTGAAGGGTAGGCATTTCGTAGGGGCACCCTTGTCCTTTTTGTTATTAGAAACTAGTCATGTATTTTTCAATTCCCATATTGAACTTTTTAGTTAAATTGCAAAAATACCCATGATAGCGTGTTTTGTATTAGATATTCGAGGCATTTTGCATTTTAGTCTCCGAAGTTCTTAAGGGGGTTCTGAACAATCATGAAGAAATATTTCATCATATTTTTCTTTCTACACTTGCTACTCAATCATCTCTATCACTACTGCTCAAACATCATCTCCTGCGAGTATTCTCTGCTTTTCCATTTCTTTCATTTTCAATGAACCATATATTTTATACATCATGCTTCCAGCAAAATTATCAAAAATTTACAAACCTACACTCAGGATGCGTTTGGTATGCGGATTAAAGTAGGTTAAACTGGTCGGAGGTAATCCGTTTTTGTGTTTTTGGTGTTTGGATAGAGGGTTAAACTGAGGTGATTAGAAGTGAGTTTGTTGTGATATGATTGCGTTAAAATTTGAAAAAGTGAGTAGTCATTGTGATGTGATTGTATTGAAGTTTGAAAAAGTGAGTAAAAGTGGAGTAGTTTATAATTTTTATATGATATGATGGTATAATATATTATTTTTTATTGGAATTGATGATGAAAAATTGATTTATTTGATTTTTTAAAAAAGATAAAAAGTGAGACCCACATGGAGGGAGAAAAAATGGGTAAGGGGAGTAAACCCCCTCAAAGAGGGGTTTATCCCTCTAACCGAACAACTCCTCAGGATGTAGGTAAATACTTAGACCTGACATTTTTTCGTTATTTTTGTATTTTTATGAAAGAATCCTTAGGGCCCGTTCGGTAGGAGAATAAGCAGGAATAAGGATGGATAATAAGGGGAATAAGGGTCTATTCTCCGTTCGGCTGCAGATAGGAATAAGGAGAATAAGGTGAAATAAAGGTAGGTAAGGTGAGATAAAGATAAAATAAGAGTGAAATAAGATAGAATAATGGGGAATAGTCGTACCAATGGGAACCGTGTTGGGAGGAAAATTGGCCCCTTATTCCAGGACCTATTCTCTTACCGAACTGGCCCTTAGGGCCCGTTCGGTTCGGGATTAAGCAGGAATAAGGATGGGAAATAAGAAGAGTAAGGGTCCATTCTTTGTTCGACTGGAGGATATGAATAAGGAGAATAAGGTGAAATAAAGGTAGGTAAGGTGAGATAAAGATAGGAATAAGAGTGAAATAAGATAGAATAATGAGGAATAGTCGTACCACTGGTAACCGTGTTGGGAGGAGAATTGACCCATTATTCCATAGCTTATTCTCCAACCAAACAGGGCCTTAGAGAGGTTTGCTTAATATATTAAGAAGAGTATGTGTTTCAAGTGTAAGCAAAACACATATTTTTAACACATTCATCTAGAAAGGGTCAATTTCAATAATTATCAGAACGTTTAAATTTAGTATTCTTGATGGAGATAATATAAATCCTGATTTAAGTTGAATTTGAAATGACACTATATTGATTTATGGTGATCTTTTTTTTTTCAAAAGTTTCATTTAAAAAATCAAAAAAATATTGAAAAAAAAGAATAGTCAGCTTCAACGGAGTCATGATGAGACTAAAAAAGAAGTAGGTAGTTTCATTATAATGAGCATGCACAAATGACCGTACATCATCTTCAACTGAATCATGATGAGACTTCGACATGGATTTAACAAAAATTACAAGTGATATCTAGGAGGGATCACGATCGTGCCATCAATGATGAGGCATCCATCATCACCTTCAATGGAGTCAGAAGCGTTAAAACCTGTAACCAGCTTTGTCCTTTGTCTAAAGATTATAATGTAAAAGTCCTCAAACTTTGACTGATGGCATTTTATATCTTCTTTGGCATTTGAATATTTATCTGTATTCTCCATCGATTATCTCAAGTAGCATGCATGTTCGATCATCTTCGATCATCTGGTGTGCCATGGGCTGCAGCAGATTGAGCGGTTCCCTCGAATTTATACTTTTTATGGGTTCGGATCATACGAATTCGTGAGAACTGCTAGATCAAGATCAAACGGGCGTTCAGCAGAGTCAACAAAACATGTATCTGTTTCCATGGCGCAGCAGACGATCTACTTCCTGTTCAGCAGCCTACTGTTAAACGAGTAGCATGCATAACTACGCCTGACGTGAACAACACATGCAGCATAACATGTATCTGTAAAAACGAATACCACCAAACAAATTCCACAGAAATTAAAGCAGATTCAAACAAAGCCCTGTTGGCAGGCCATCTAGACAACAGTAAATTCCAGTGCCCATATGCTCAACTTAACTCATATAAAACGCCACCAAATGTACCTCAGATAAGGACAGAGAGACCAGAAATAGAACAGAAGGGAACGAAGATGAGCAAAACACCACAAAGAGCACTCTGATTAATACAAAGAGGTGTTCTGTGGAGGGAGGAGAGGTAGGGGGATATGTCATATATCATATATATGTATATATGTCAGACCAACTGCCTCCACTCAAAGTGGCAAAGCAACAAAGCCCTCTGCAGATCACATCAGAGTGCTGTTGATCAGTCCATGCCAGTTAGACCCAACGCTACTGCTCCACAAGTCCACCACAGGCATCCCCTCCCCACCACCACCACCACCCACCTGCCACTGCAGCCCCACCCCCTTCCCCTCCCCCTCCACGCCTCTGCAGCTCTCCTGCTTCACTGCAGCATCTGTCTCCCCACTACCCACACCACCAAATGGCAGAAACCCACCAACGCTACAGTCCACCCCGATGTCCAAACCACTGTACAAGCCTTGGTAGGTGTTGTCCAGAGACCCACCTCTCAATATGTCCAGGAAGGACGTGGACAAGGACGGGATTTGGAGGAAGGCTTCTTGGTCAGTGGACGGTGGTGCTGTGCCCTTTAAGGAGTATGGGACGTGCGGTAGGAACGGTGACTGGTCTTGTGAGGATGACGATGATGATAAAGATAACGATCTCTTGGTAGAGATGGATCTCTTGTTCTTCCTGCAGCCACCGCCGACTGGGACGTTCCTCAGGGTGCCGCCTTGGGTCCAGTACCTCCTGCAGCCCTTGCAGAAGTACCTCGGCTGGGAGAGGCTGTAGTTGTTGTAGTAGCAAAACTTGGTGTTGGTGGAGTCGCATCTTGGGCAGCGTAGGGCCTGCTCTGGCTGTGGCCTCTGCCTCTTGATCTCTTGTACGCTCGGTGGCGTTGCTTCTCGTTGCTGCTGCTTTTGTTGCTGCTGCTGCTGGTTGGAGCATGTGAGGATCTGCCCCAATGAGTGCGTGCTCATCACCTGATGGAACAACCAAATGGATCTGATCAGGAGATGGAGGACTTAGACATGTGGGTTCAATAAATGCAGCATGGAATTCCTCGAACTGGTGGAGTTGGGTTGCATTTAAAGCAGGCCTAAGCAGCAACAGTAGTATATAAATATAAAGAAAGATGGCAACTTGATTGGTACCAAGAAAAACCCATGTCCTAATTTTGCTGCCCTCTCACGTAAGTTGGTTCAGATCTAGGATGGGTTATTCTAAACTAAACAAAATCTTTCAACCCAAGGTAATCATGCAAAGAAGATTTCCAGGAAATTTCTGAATAGATCACCTGATGGAGGATGTTTGGAGCTTCCATCTAAAAGCCAACCTCCAGTGATTCTTCTCAAGATCTCAAACAAATGGTGTCTCTAGGGAGAAGGGGGTGAGGGAGAGGGAAGATGAAGATCATAGAGAGGAGCCCTCAGCCCCCATCGCGCCTATAAATAAGCAAACAAAGAAAAAAAGGAGAGAGAGAGAGTGAGAGAACGACAGAGGAAGAGAATATTGACCGCTGTCCGTATCGGACGAGTACTACTGATGGGCACAAATCCGTATGTGCGCTCCAACCAATACAGTGGGTCCCACGGCTGCAAAACTTCATCGGACGGTTGGGATGGAATCGTCGACGAGTCCCATCGTACAGACTGTCGTGTTGTAGCCGTCTGATCGGGAGTTGGCAGCTCGCGAGTAGCTTGCATCCATACTCGTGATCTGATTGCCTAATGGGGACGTGGACGAGCCCCAGTGCCTCTTGACTGGTCAAACCAGCTCCCCTTCGCCTCGATTTTGGCTTTTGGACAGCGGGTTTTTTGTGTTCACGCCCTTGGAAAACTTTTGAGGGTAGACATGTTGTAACGTCTCTGACTTAGATCTTCGGTCCGTTATCGAGGAAAATCGACATTGACAACTTGTTGAATACGGATCAAGATAGACCCATTGGTAACCACTCAAAATGCTTAAATCCAAGTTATCAAGTAGTAATCCCCATCACTTATAAACCACATCCACACTTCGTGGGTTTTAGGTATGACTATGTTTGGGGTTGAGGTGTTACAACCTCCCCCACTTATATTCGCAACATCCTCGTTGCGACATGGCACATCACTTATTCCCAGTGACAGTGACGGTTGCACGCTTCGGGTAGCCTTTTCCTCCAACCTCTTTATAGGGGGGGCTCCACCTCTCGGGTAGCCCTTTCCACTATCAGAGGGAAATTGGCTCTGATATCATTTGTAACGTCCCGAGCTTAGATCCTCGCTCCGTTATTGAGGAAAACTGGCCCTGACAACTTGTTGGATACGAGCTCAGATAGACCCGTTGGCAACTACCCAAAATACTTAAGCCTAAGTTATCAAGTAGTAATCCCTACCACTTATAAACCACACCTACACTTCGTGACTTTTAAGTATGACACTATATTTGAGGTTGAGGTGTTACACATATTCTTCTTAACTCGTTTGCTCCTGACTCTGAACAACTTTCTTCGATAAATAACCCGTCTCGAGATATTAAAAAGGGCCATATAATATAAATCAAAATATTAGGTATCACTAATTAAATTTCTATTTTCGGGCATGCCGCATGCACGTTAAGAGATTAGTCGAGGGCTCTCATGCAAAACCCCCACTACGTATGTACCTAGGCGCTCCAGTTTCGAATATTTGTGGCGGCCTCGACTTGGAGCGGGTCGGACCCACCGGTGGTGGCTGGTCGGTGGGGGCGTCAGAGCGCGGGGCCCACGGAATGCAATGTGTCCCGAGCAGGAGCGGCGTGGATGCAGAGATGGGGGAATATGAGCTGCTCGGAGAATCTGACGGCTCATATTCGGTGGGCACAGTTGTCACCACTCACCCGTCCTCTCCCTTGCCATCGAAGGAAGCGAGGCATCGGGTTTTTTTAACTTAGGGTAACCTCTAATTTTATATTTACAGTGTACTTTTTACACAAAGTTTTAAAAATCGAACACACATAAAATTGGATATGTATTGGTTTTTGGTTTTTATGGTCGGACTAATAGGATTGATCGGTCAGTTCAGTGATGACGTCAGCAATTCATAGAAATAAGAAAAGATCGAACCGTTATATTGTTAGTTTGGTTCATATGGTTCAAACAGGTCGAATCGAGTTAGACCGATATATCACATAAATAAATACGAAAAATGATGCATCATATCTTTCGAAGATTTGTTTACTCTTATCCTTTCAAGTTTTTCCGTTGATACTTATACCTCTATTTTTAATACAATTGCATGTGTCCCTTATATTTTTACAAAATCAATAATAGTGGTCTTTTATTGGTACACTTGTGCTCCTATTTTATACCAATATAAAGATGATATGGTGAATTTTTTAATAAAATATAGGAGCACAAGTGAAATTGTTTAAAAGTTGTTAGAGGTATAAATATTTTTAAAAAAATTCGAAAGTGCGTAATAATCATATTTCGTAATATATATAATACATATATGTGATGCAAAAAAAAAATAATATTTTTAAAATTGTTTGAACTCTAATTGACGACAAGTGTTGTTAGTTTATTGCTTCTCATAATATGATTACGACAACGTCTTCTTTGTTTGTTATTGTTTAAGTAACCAACCTTATACACAATATGGGAAGAGAGGGGCATTGCTCATATAGCACGAAGGGATATACGATAATGAATCATTGGCACATGTAAAGGAAAAGAGATAAATGAGTATTATACTATGGGTTACAATGAGACTAAATTATGAATATTTCTGAAAAAGTTTGCACTGTGTTAATTTATTAAAAAAATATTTTTGTCAAAAATAGATGGTTGAATCGATGGTTTGGTTCAATTGGTTTAATTGAGTTTAATCAGTCCAATCGAGTTTTGATCGATTTTGACTAATTTTTATTTTCTAAATAAGAGATAGCTGGTTGGACGGGTTTTCCTTCGATTCTTGTTCGATTCGGGCTTTAAAACCTTACTTTTACCTGGAATAGCAACGAAAACATACCTCATTTACCTTTTAAAAAGCAAGCTAGCGCCGTTGCCGTAACCGCCTGTGTTATGTAGGCTAACCTTCACCATAGGAACGTGCCTAGCAAGGTGATGCGGGAGGTGAGGCGAGGGGGGCGGTGTCGAGATGCTCGATGGGTGTAGACGCGGAGCGTTGAAACCCGTGCGAACCGTTTCGGGAGCGTCGTTAGTACCGGTTTCGTCATTAAAGAAGTCTGAGTCTGCGTTGTTGTTTAATTTAAAACATAAACGTGTGATTAAGTTAATTACATCGTTAGAAAAACGTGATTAAGGCCAGTGGTCAGTTCTGGGATCCTGCTCTGTCTTCGAGAATCGAGACCGTGTGATTAGAACTGTCATTAAACCGTACCGGCCGGTTCTACAACACTCATTCCGTACGGATTGGTTGCGGGTGTACACCGGTCTACATCGGCATATTTTTGTTCCAACCCTCTCAATTTGGTTGAGATTACTTGTATTGATCCTACAATTTTTTTACTACCATCTTTTTTAACTGTGTTCAAATAAAATTATTAACATAAAAAACATATTATAATTATTAAAGAAGTTAATATAACACATAATCAATGTCATATCACATCACATATCACTCCAACCCTTCCAACCCTCTAAACATCTACTATTGTAACGGCCTACTTGTTTTGAAAATAAATTTTCAAAAAGGACATTATCTTGGATTAAATACATTTAATTAATATGTTAATTCCTCTCATTCTCAACAATAAAACCACAAGGGCTCCCCATGCCTCACGTCATTTTTTTAGAGAGAGAGAGAGAGAGAGAGAGAGTTGGAGAGAGGAAGGGGATATCTCACCGGCATCCCTCTTCATCATAGGAGAAGGCGGCGTCGAATCCGAGGAAGAGAACCCGGATCCGTGATCTTCATCGAATTCATCCGTGATGGCTCTGTCTTTCTTTTATGTGACGGTTGATATGCACATAGGGACCAACCTATTAGCCAACAACTCAATTGATCGATTCCATAATTATGGGTGTGGTGGCTGGAAGATAATCTGATATGCACGATCCATAGCATAGGTTTGATATGGAGTATTATACCCCACTATTCAATTACTGTCTTATAATGTTATTTTGTATACGCATGATTGGGAGGACTATTCTATATTAAGTTAGATGCCGTTTTTAACCATCATAAATTACTTTTTATTTCCAATAAACAAATGCGTATAGTCTTTATAATGATAGCCCCACTTTCTAATGTCTAATGTCCAATTAATTTTTATCACTTATTCACTTATAATCTTATACACGTGTGTGTCTATATATATATATAGAGAGAGAGATCGCATCTCATTTAACACTATTCAAGAAATATTATAAACTACTTAGTCGATGCTAGAATTACTTTATCCAGAAAATATTTAAACATGGAGCAAAATTACCTGCAAACACCGTAAAAATCATGTACATCAAAATAGCCCAGCATGAACAATAGAGAAATGGAAAGTGAAGAATTACAGTTAGTTAAAGAATCGATAACTTTATGCCAAGTCATGTCATACATTACAGTAGAAAATGAGAATAAATAAGTGAAACTTTGAAAGTTTTAAATAATAATTAAGGCACAAACTCATAAAGAGTCACATGGACGACCGCACGGGGCCGTATTAGCCACAAGGGGCAACACCGCAAGAGACGTATGGTTGCAAGGAACCATGGAGGCAAAAGTTAAGTCCTCTACAGTTGTAGCTACACTGTCATGTCATGCCATGGACCGCAAGTGCCAGCGGTGGAAAACGTATAAAAAGATATGTAAATGAATGTTATGCAAGAAAATGATTTATAAAAGAAAACCATCATGAAAAATGCAAGGAATGGTTTAATAAGAGAATAAACCATCACATGTTATGCTAGAATTGGTTTAAAAAAGTTAAACCATCAAAGTCATGGGGGCTAATATGTAAAGTGGATTATATATTTTTGTAGGTACGTAAATTGCTTGGTATTTTATGAAATACGTCCACAAGTAGAAATAAATGTTTGTCATGCCTACTTACGCAATTTACCTACTTTACATGTATACCCATGTTTATGAAAGACGCCAAACTAAACATGATAGGGATCGAACTTAGACATGCATGGGAATTATCTAGGCACGAAATGTTGTGTATGCATGAAAATCCAAGTATATAATTTATTTTTTTTACGGATTAAGGGCCGTTACCCATGCATGGACCCCGATGCATACTGGGCATTAAGCTCATACAATTTATGTTTGTTAATTTCAGGTGAAGAACATGCTTGATTGCATTTTCTGGATCGTGCTTCGGACTCACTGAGATTCTTGACGTGGTACGATTTAGCATGTGAAGATCTAGTGGATATCTGTATGCCCACAGGAACCATCGAGTTGTTATTTTTTTTTAAATTCTAGATTAGTTATTTTTTTTATTTCCCAGTTTAGAGTTGTAATGATGGAACTCTAGTTTGAGTGGACATTTTATGGAATTGATATTTATATCTGCTCCTTGTATGCCATTTGCTGATATTTTGGTAACGGGTCGGTCGTGCGATCAATTATCGCAAGCTTACGCCGATTGTCACGATCCGTTCTGTTACAACAATTCAAAGGGAATACCCCAACCCAACACAACTCAGTTACCAAACATGCCCATAGTACCATTTTTGCCATGTTTTCGAAAAGGAATCGAAAATTTGACCGAAATGATTGTACGGGTTCGAACCATGTAATCAAAGGGGTTCAACTAGATGATGACATCATTATTTTAAATCAGATTAAATCAAATTAATGGGAAAAAGTGGTTGAACCGGTAAACCGGAATGAATCAAATTGTACATAAAATAGACCCTCAAATATACTTGAAAAAAATACATATGCAATATATATTTACAGCATACATGAGATATTTTTTAATATGCACCATCAAATATCATACATATACATATATATATATATATAATATTTGGACTAAATGCTCTTTAGCATAATAATCGTTTAATTATATTAAAATGAGAAAATGGATCCTACATCCGGGGCTGTAGGTAAAACTACCTACACCCGTGTCATTTTTTCATGATTTTTTTGTTTTTTTTGAAATGAAAACTTGGAGTAATTAGATCACTATATATCACTATGGTGTCATTCCAATTTCAAGTTAATTTGAGATTTCTATCATCTCCATCAAGTTCATCAAATTTTAACGGTCTGGAATTGTTTAAAATGACACATTCTAGATGAACATGTTAGGAATGTTTGTTTTGCATGAAAATTGAAACACATATTCCCCTTAATATATTAAGTAAATCCTCCAAAGATTTTTTTCGAAAAAAATAAAAAATAATGAGAAAAAAGGTCGGGAGCAGGGAGTTACCTACACCCCCGGGTGCAGGCTCCTGGCTCCCTATTAAAATCTATTAGATAATAAAAGTTGTTAGATTAGTTGATTAAGAGTTTAGAGTGGATAATCAAATGTCATGGTTTTAATTCCCACTAATGGTATTGTTTTTCAATATCAGGTTGAAATAATAGTTTGAAGTAGTGATTTAATTTAAATTTGTACTTTTGAAGCGAATCGGTAAAAACCCGACTGCTACATTACCAATTCATCGATTGAATAGATCGATCCGGTTCGGTTTTCAAAGCATAAAAGTTTTGTTCAAATCATTGGTTCAATTGATTATTTGGAATTAGTTGTACGGAACTGAACGACAATTCAAATTGTAATTCATTCAAATGACCGGCTAAGTGGAGGTTGAATTCATAATTTTTGATTGCTCAACACAAATCACTAAGCAACTAATTCATCACAACTTTTTCCCATTTGTGGCTTTCAGTTATATTGATATTTGATGGTGTCTAAAAAAAACTTTTATAATATATATATATATATATATATTATAATAATTTCAATTACATTTGAATCTGTATTTTCACAATGTTTATTGTGACTGCGAGTCCATGTTATAGGTTTTAATGAACGGCCGACGTAGAGAAAAAAAATCAGTACAAGAAAAATTAGTTCTGGAGTTTATTTTAAAATCGTCACTAAATATATACAGTTAAATATTATCTACTGTTAGATGATTTTTTTACGGTAGAAATCATTGAAGAAAGTTATAATCGTTGGAATATCATTAGCAATTAGCAAAGATATATATAGCGATATTTATGTATTGTTATTTTTCAATATTTGAGTTAATATTCATCGTTAGTTTCTTAGTTTAAAATTTGGCGAAAGATTTAGAAAAATAGAAACAGATAAACATTCCTATATAAAGCGTCGGTAATGGTATAGCAATGGATATTACTTTTGTTGATAAAAAATCATTTAGCAATGGATAACATTCTTCACTATATATTTAGCGATGGATGATTTAGTGACAGATTTAAAATAAACGTCACTATAGACCCAAGTTGTTGTAGTGGATAAAGCTAGCGAGCCTACTCGCCAAGATGCCAATCATTTCCGAACAAATCAAAGGAACTAGCATTTCACACTATCTCCTTATGGGCCATTCATGTAGGTTTCCCCCAAAACTCACACTTCCACTCTCGTGTGGGGCCCACTCTCCTCTTTTTTAATATATCAAATAAATAATTTCTTTTTCATCTATTCCATCGAAAAATATTATTTTAGACTATCGTATGTATCGGATAAAAATTATAAGGGTAAAAGTGCCCCTATGGGGGAGCTAACTTGGCTCCCCCCCGCCCCATTTCACTCAGGTTTTTATTTTTTTTGAAAATTTTTCCGTGGATTTTCATCAATATATCTTTATATTATGTCACTGAAATTTCATGCGAAACAGAGACTCCTACGACCTCCATCCAGACGGGGTCGTTTTTAGCAATTCTGTTACCGTTAAAAAACGATTGTCTGGATGGAGGCCGTAGGAGTCTCTGTTTCGTACGAAATTTTAATGACATAATATAGGAATATATAGATGAAATTTCACGAAGGAAATTTCAAAAAAAAAACCGGACAAAATGAGGCGGGGGGAGCTAACTAGCCCCATTTAACCCAAATTATAAACTACTTAACTTCTATTCACTTTTTCAAACTTCAATACAATTGCATTACAATAGCTAATTACTTTTTCAAACTTCAATACAATCACATCAGAACAAATTCACTTAAATCAGAACCCTCTATCTAAACATCAAAATGTAAAAACATGTTATCATCTCCCAATTTACCTCGGGGTAACCCGTCAATCAAACACACTCTTATTGTCTAAAGCATGGTCCTACCCAATATCGAGATTTTTTGGCCATATTACACTTGTAACCCTTGTTTTCAGTTATAATAATACAATAGATGGCCTTCGAGGTGCAATAATACGATGAACAAATTAGAAATATTTGTGTTCTATTCGAGTTTATCTGTCGTTAAACGAACCAAACATGAACTTAAACGAACCAAACATGACTTCGTATTCAGGCTCCCAACAATCTCTTCAAGAACAAAAATAAATCGGTCCGTCCAATTAGCCACCGAGTCAAACCGGTTCGGCCCAATTTGCTGCGGAGCCTATTTCTGCACCTTAATTGCATTTGGATCTGGCCCATTTTGGATGTTCAACGATATGTGTAGATGTACAGTGTTTATTGTAATAGGACTAATACTTTGATAGGAAAATAGTAGTCTATTGTGCTGGGAACAAATTCTCAGTATATATCGAATTGCGGAAAAATTATCAAAGTTGATAAGCGGATCATGCACGATATATCACTACAAGTACGCGCAAAATATCTCAATCATAGAAAAAATCAACCATAGATGTACAGAGAATCTTTAACGTGGAAAATTGTCAATGTGAGGGGAAAATCCACGGGGTTGATCGCAACCCAAAACCAAGCACTATAATCGAACTAATCTCCCGTGAGGGGCTTACAAAAGGCTGATCCTCAATACGGTGCTACAAAATCACCAAATAATGGAGAATACTTGAGAGGAGAAATATCACCCAATGGTAAATACGTCGCCAAACTGTAGTGAAGAATGCTGGAGAAGAATTGCTCCAAAGGTTACCCTCTCCAAACTTCAAAGGCAACCACGAACCTTCTTTCTTCTTCGTCTCTCTTTTATTTCTTTCTTGTGTTAGGAGAGCTTGTGTTGAGATGATCTTGATATACACCCATGCCCCTTATTTATATCCATGGAGATGAGCAAATAATGAAACATAAATTCCTACTTCCAATAGGATTAGGAAAAGATGACTCCTTAGTTGATCTTTTCCTTTTCCAGATATGACTACAAATATCATATATATATATATATATATATATATATAGACTAGGTTCCAACAAGAAAGAGAACACATACAACACATTGTTGTTGGTATGTGTACAAGTGTAAGTATAGGTGTACTACTACACATTGTGCCTTAAAGAAACTAAATACGGTGTCCGATAGTGGTTTTGTAACTTAGAAGCTTTTTTATGTGTTTTCCAATTTGATACATTGTAAACTAACTCTATAAGAAATCAAATTTAACCTTTTGGTTGACATGTTCAATCGGATTTAATCTAGACTCTGAAATATGCAATAAATACGTCTAAAGCATACACTAAAACATGTTGTCAATGTCATATAAGTTTAATCAGTCAATTCCTGAAACATTAGTCTTGACCGAAAATTTTATGTTGCATATAAAATTATTATGAAAATAAAATTTTGATAAGCGTGTCGTTAGTTCTTTGTTTTATCCTCTCTTAGTCTATGATTTATTTTAAAGATGATACATATATATCTAGGTCGCTCACTTAATACTTGTTACGTGACTGTATGGCATTTCAACAAAATATAAACTAAAAATTATTAATATTGCAAACTCAGAGTTTCTGTACCTCTTGTTGAATCAATGTTGTAATGTTGTTTATTTAGTTTGTATATTGTTTGCCGAAGATGTAATCAAAAGAGCTATATTGTCAAACTTTCCAAATATGGATAGATCGGAACTTATAGGTGATCAAACATATTCTTGACTTGATCGATCATACATGATCGACCATAGTTATGATCATGATCGATTATTATTAATCGACTACCTATTCCTCATAATCGATCATATTTTGAAGTTAGACCTTTCAACATGTCTCAAATGATCGATCATCTTAGACGCCTAGAGATGATTGATCACCTCTTTGACATGATCAATCATATGACACAAATCTTGTTAATTTCTTTCCAATTTGTTTTCAAGAGTCATATTTTCTTAGATCTATATATAAGAGATCACATACTCATTGTTGGAACACACAACAACTCTTCTTTGCTCTCTCCATCGATAGAAAATATTTAAAGAGATTTTTCACACACACCCCTTTCTCTCTAGTTCTTCGAGTTCTTCGATCTTTTTGAGAATTGACAGATAGCTTCTTCTGCAAAATCTATTAAGAAGCAGCTCATTGTCTTCCAGTTATTCTGATTATAGTCAGAATACTTTTGGCATGGATAGAATTCTGATTAAGGTTTTGACAGACACTAAATACTTGTTAGATTATATATATACAATTTGGCATTATCCTTGTAATCTTTAAGGATGGAGAAGAAGACATCGGGGGCAAAAAGAGAGATGGTAAAAAATATGCAAAAAGGACGAGGTCAGCAGAGATCCACAATCTGTCGGAAAGGGTATGTTGTCCTTTAAAACTTGATCTGTCAAAGAATTTAATCTTGCTCTGTTCTTCTCCAACAGAGGCGTCGAGAAAGGATCAACGAGAAAATGAAAGCATTGCAAGAGCTCATCCCAAGATGTAACAAGGTCTGAAAATGCATGTTATTTTGTGCTAAAAATCAAATCTTTGCAGATATAATACTTGCAAGTTCTTGTAGTCTGATAAAGCTTCGATGTTGGAGGATGCAGTTGAGTACCTAAAGTCACTGCAACAGCAAATCCAGGTATCACTATATTCAAGATCTTGTCTTGATCGCAAGAGGAGCTTTATTAATCTGCATGCCAATTTCATACAGATGATGTCCATGAGTTGCATGATGTCGCCTATGATTTTTCCGGGATATCCGCACTACACACCTAATCTCATGGGAATGAACATGGGGGCAGTGACGGATTCGAGTACAGGGCGATTGTTCCGTCCATTGCTTCTCTTTGCATCAATCGTGCCAAGCAACTCCATTTCAGGAAGTTCTTCAGCTCAGTCAGGAGCACCGATGACCGCGCAAGTGTCGGTTCCTGTGACAATGAAGCCAGACCTATGTGGTCTGCCCACGTGTCACGAATATAGCGCATTCTCTGAACCCGATAGAATTCTGATTATTAAGGTTCGTTTGGTTGCAGGGTTAGACATTCTGATTATTAGAGATGCCATAACACTCACTGATTTTATGAAAACCTTTCGAAAACTGAGGCGTGGCATGGATATACGACCTTGACCTTTCGACCAGAGTAGATAAACCATAATACCCACTGTTTTTATTGGACTATTTTATTACCTCCATCATAGTTTCTTTATGAAGCCAAGACAATCTTTTTGTAATTCGTGAATGTTCCTTGTCTGATCTCAAGTGGGTACTCAACCATCTGATTGGAAGACTACAAAGGGATGGAGATAGCTCAAAGATGACAGGTATAATCCAAGATCAATGAGATCCTAATGAACAAGGATGCAGGACACGAGATCGAAGCATGTAAGGGCAAGCAAGAAATCGGAAAGTGAGATACCTTTAAACATCTTCTTTCTTGTATTTTGTTCTGCCGATCCAATTCATGCAAAAGCACCACTAAACCCAACATGTAATATACAATCTTAATAAGCTAAAAATATTCATAAACGCTTTAGTCATTATCATCACCTCTATGTTCACATCAATGCCAATGATAGGAGTTAATTCATATAAATTACCGATACAACAACAACAAAATCTTTTCCCACAATTAAAAGTAGATCGATTATAAATTAAAAATATCATTTTTATATATTATCTTGCATTTAAAAACAAAACGGCTCCTGCCTCCGGTTGACCGTACTTGCAGCTTCCTCCCCCTCCACGTCCCTTCCTACACCGCCGCACTTCCAACGCACCCGACCTACATCGCCACGCCACGTGTACCAAACTCCACGCGTCCTCGTTCCATTCGTCCACCTCCCCTCCTCGCCTCCATTTCGCATCACGCTCCCTCCCACTCCTCCGGCATACCAAAACCCCCCGCGGTCCTCTCCTCCTCTCTCCCTCCACATCCCAACCTCCAATTCCACCTCCACATCCCAAAACCCTAATCCCCAAATCTCGATCTCCGCCGCCGCAATGGGATCCCGATCTCCGCCTCCGCCCCTCTTCCTCCTCCTATTCTTCTCACTACTCGCCCTCCGCCGGATCCCCGCCGCCTCCGCCGCCGTGGCCACCATCGACCTCGGATCGGAGTGGGTTAAGGTCGCCGTCGTCCACCTGAAACCCGGCCATTCCCCTATTTCCGTCGCCATCAACGAGATGTCCAAGCGCAAGTCCCCCGCCCTCGTCGCCTTCAGCTCCGGCAACCGCCTCCTCGCCGAGGAGGCGGCCGGCATCGCCGCCCGCTTCCCTGACAAGGTCTACTCCCTCGTCCGCGACATCGCCGGCAAGCCATACGCCCACGCGAAGGCCCTCGCGTCCTCGGCTTACCTTCCGTTCGATCTCGTTGAGGACGAACGCGGCTCGGCAGCGTTCCGGATCGAAGACGGCGTCACGGTCTACACGGCGGAGGAGCTCCTGGCGATGGTGCTGAACTACGCGATCGGGCTCGCCGAGGCGCATGCGAAGGTCAGGGTGAGGGATGCGGTGATCACGGTGCCGCCGTACTTCGGGCAGGCGGAGAGGAAGGCAATGGTGCAGGCAGCGCAGCTTGCAGGGATCAACGTGCTTGCACTCATCAATGAGCACGCTGGTGCAGCGCTGCAGTACGGGATCGACAAGAATTTCGCGAACGAGTCGAGGAATGTGATATTTTACGACATGGGTGCCGGGAGCACGTATGCGGCTCTCGTGCAATTCTCGTCGTATCAGGCAAAGGAGTTCGGAAAGACGGTATCGGTGAATCAGTTTCAGGTGAGGAATTTCGTGAAATAGCGCATTTAAGATTGAATGATTTTGATAATGGTGGTTTATTTTGTTGGTGTGGATTCTTTTTCAGGTGAAGGATGCTAGATGGAACAGTGATCTTGGAGGGCAGCATATGGAGTTGAAATTGGTGGAGCACTTTGCGGATGAGTTCAATAAGAAGGTTGGGAATGGGGTTGATATTAGGAACTTCCCCAAGGCTATGTCTAAGTTGAAAAAACAGGTGAAGAGGACCAAGGAAATTTTGAGTGCGAACACTGCTGCCCCAATATCTGTCGAGTCCTTGTATGATGATCGGGATTTCAGGTAAATTGAGTTGCAACTTGGATGAGAAAATGCAATAAGGCCGTGTTAGTATTTATATGTGATTGCATTTTTTATGGTTGTTGGTAATGACGATGGTTTTTGTAGAAATATATCTTGTAGCCACCTAGGTTAGCTATGCCGTTGAAAGTAGCCCTTGTAAAGTTCATTGCTTTTGCTTGAAAAAACTTTTGAATATATGCTTTCTAATGTAGATGTTAATTGCATTCGAATAATGAGGGTGCCTCTGTTAATTCAGAGTAAAATGCACTGGGAAATTGGAAAAACTTCAGTTTCTTTGTTTAGTCAAAAGACAACTTTTCTCTTTTCCACATTTTTAAGAAGTAACGCAGTGTCCATTACAAATTAATCTTCTTAGATAAATGCTTTACAAATTAAAAGCTGGTTTATTTTCTCAGCTGCAGTGTCCCCTTATGTTATGTAATTGCTATGTTTTTTAGGAGCACTATAACTCGAGAGAAGTTTGAAGAACTATGTGGTGACTTATGGGATAAAGCTCTTGATCCTGTAAAGGTATTGCTGAAAGAGTCTGGTCTGAAGATTGAAGAAGTATATGCAGTTGAGCTTATAGGTGGAGCAACACGTGTGCCAAAATTACAGGTAAGCTTCTATGATTAATGTGAAGAGTTTCTTTGTTAGTAGATACGCCTAATCATGTATTTAAAGATCTGAACTTTTGCATTTCTATCCCTTTGATCACAAAAAAGTCAGTGAAAATGTTGTATATTTTAGGGATTATTTTTTATTTGCGGAGAAGATGACTGCTAGGACCAGAAGTCATCCAGAGCTTATTGCCACCGTTGATTGCTCCAGCCGGTTGTCCTTTAGAGTAGCCACAACCTATTACACCATGTTGCTATTGCTAGTTGTGTCCCATCTGGTGCCTTCACATTGTGCAACCATCTTTTCAGTTGTTGCCACCACCACCCACCATCTCAAATGCATCATCCATATTTAGCTTTGGTCACTATCTATTCTCCATTCCTGTTGAGTTGTGCCTCGGCTTCTTAAACTACATATGCCCAGAAAAAAGGCCCTTCCTATTACTCTACAAACCAAAATCAAATTTGAGGTTTTAGGCTTTATTTATAGTTCGGTTGTGCAGAATGCGAATCTAGTTGACGAAGTGAGCGTCTACAATGCCGTTGATTGGTCTCGTAGGTGGATAGGAAAAAGAGTTAGGAGAATGTTACATGTGATGGAATATGCTTTTATAAGAGAAATGTTGGTGTGGGAGGTGGACTTAACCTTGAAGGGGTTGAAAGAGTAGGGCTTTCTAAGAGTGAATGCTTAACTACTATTAGCATGTAACAAATTCTTGTATCTTCTCAATGATGAAGTGAGTGTAGTGGTGCGAGATGAAATTTCGTGGTTGCTTGGGAAGTATCCCTGTAGGCATAGAAGGCCATATCTACCATATATCGTCGATATATCGGTTTCGACAGGGAAGGGGTTTCGATATCACCCGGTATATCTTTTTATTGGGATATCGGCAATATATAGGCTGTATATCGCCATATCGAATCATATCAGTAAAAAATAAATGGATTCAATACAAAAAATCTCGGATATCAATCGGTATTGCCGGTGTTTCGTCGATATCTATATATATCATTGCTATTATTCATGCAAGCTTGATTCCACTACTTATAGCTACACAGAATATTAAAACACATGTTTAGCTACATCTAGTATTAAAACACACAATGGTTTATATATATATATATATACAGTTTCGGGTCGGGGAGTGTGCCAACCCCGTACTGGTAGGGTATGGTGCAACAGGATAGTGCATACAATGGTTCTACAACTTGTTGTATATTTGCAAGTTATTTCACGGTATAAGAACTTGAATGAATTCCATTTCCAATATCTGTAAGTCAATTCTTAAAAAAGATCTATAAATCAAGAATCAACATTAATATCGATATGTTCGAAATGATCGATATATACGATATAAGCTTCATAGATGATCGATATGTGTGATCTGAGTATATTTGTAAGTTATTTAATGATCTAAGAACTTGGATGAACTCCATTTTCAATATATATATATATATAGGTCAACAACTAACAGTACCGACGATATGTTTGATATGACCGATATGTGCAATATAAGGATCATAGTCTTCACAAAATGATCTTTATATGGCTTCTAAGTGTATATTTGTAAGTTATTTAATGTTATAAGAAATTGAATGGAATTCATTTCCAATATCTATATCTATAGGTCAGGAATAGACATTAATATCGACATGTTCGATATGATCGATATGTGTGATATATGGGCTATAAATGACTGATATCTGTGACATAAGTGTGTATCTGTAGGTTATTTGTTGTTTTAATATCTTGGATGATCTGAATTACTGAAAAAATGACAAAAATGGCTTTTTTGAACCATTTTCGACATTTCCACCGATATCGTCGATATATCGGCTATATATCTCGGTATATCCATTTTGGAGCGGTCCGAAAAAATATCGATATCGATACGACTTTCCTTGCCTGTAGGCCCTCCACTTTCTTCAGATACCCTTCAAAAGCAAGCTTGAATTAGACTTTCTGGATAGTGCAACTTTTGGCTTTAGATCGGTAAAGAAATATAAAGCCTCTCAACCAAGCATGGAGTCCGGTGATCTCTAGTACTCTCATCTTGGTCTGATCCCTTACGAGTAATCCAATCTCAGCTCAGCACTCATTTCTAATATTTTTTGCCAGTCGGCTTCCTTACTTTGTCATCCTTATTGCCTAACATCTCTCTTCCATTTTACTCCTCAACCATACCAAGTTTATACGTTGAAGATTCTTTGAGGATCTATTTCCTTCATAGGTGAGCATAAAGATGATCAATTTGCTAAGTACTAAGTTCACCTTTCATGGAAGGAATATCTGAATTTTGCTAGTTTTGCCGTTTATATATATATTTCTCCTACGTATGAAAGCAGTATTTGTCTATATTGACATGTATAGACCTTTGTTTCCAAGGCCTTCTATCTTAGTATGGCCATGATCTTGGCTAATTGGCTGAGTATTGTGATTGAAGGGATCATATCCCTATTTAATTTGTTTTTATCGAGAGTTGTCCTATTCAAGGTTGCAAAAGTTGGTAGTCGGTACTTGGTTGGTCGGGTCATTGACTAAGGATTAATAGGCAGATGGCTAATCGGATTTAGTCCGGCTTTACTCGAGTTTGAATTTTTTTTATTATTTTAAATATATAATTCATATATCTACATAGTTTTTTCATTTGTATACTATCATAATGAAATAAAAGAAGTAATTAAATTTAAATAAAACATTAAACATGTTATAATAAGTTTGCTTTTAAAAAAGCAAAAAAAAATTAAAAATATTGTATCTCCAAGCAAAATCGGCCGACTAATATTCAGAATTAATCAGCACTCGGTCGGCCATCCCACCGACTAGCCTGGTCGAACCCACTAGACGGGTCAATCGGGCGACTTTTACAACATTGGTCCTTTTATGGAATGTTATGTGGTAGCTATGCGCTTTCTTGTAGCAATGATGGGTTAAGGCAGGGAACATTCGAACGAATCGGGTACTTGCTTCGTGCACATCCCTGGCGTGCCACCATAGGATGTCCAACATCATGCAGTGAAGAGTCATTAAACCCATCCTTTCTTGCAGCAATGAAACAATTATTATGGCCTATTATGTGTTTAGCTCCTGAAATTCCTGGCCCAATCTGTCTAAGATGAGGGAAAGAAGTAGGATCCACATGAAAGAGAGGTCTTTCAATGTTGACTTATTTACCATTGATTTAAACCTTACTTGGAGTTTTTTCAATTTAGTTTGAAGTTTGCAGGAAAAGGGTGTGGGTGGATATTTTATGCACTCCTTGTGGTATGGTCTTTTTTGAGCTATGAACCACTAAGAGCCACTCTTGAACCCATGGATCCATTAATTGGATATTCAGCAGGGCTAAGGACCCTAGTCCTGGAGACTTACTGTTACATTTTCACAAGACGTATTTATGGTGTACTTGGTGTGCCGCCACAGCCTGAGGTTCGTGTGAGGTCTCCCATGCCTTTCTGGAAGGGGATGATGGAGGTCTTCTCCCGTCATCACTCGTTGTTCAAGCCGGTGCTCGGCAACGGGGAGTTCTTTACTTTCTGGACTGATGACTGGATGGATGGGGGGCCCTTGAGTACGCGTTTCCCACGCCTTTTTGCTTTGGCTACTGATAAGAATGCGTTTGTTGCATCTTACTGGTCGGATGGTAATTGGTTCCCCACTTTCTCCACAAATTTTTCGGACCAACGCCTCGAGGAATTTCTAATGATGCTGGATTCGTTGAAGGAGGTGGGAAGACCGTCTGCGGGAAGAGACGATTGGGTGTGGCGTAAGGGCACCTTTTTGGTCAAGATGGCTTTTGGGACGATTTGCAGACCGCCCCTTCGCGCTCGGACGACTTGCTTCGGGATTGCGCTTTCCTTTGGAGTCTAGGCCTCCCTGAGCGTATTGGATTTTTTTTGTGGTTATTCAGAAGGCAAAGACTGATGACGAGAGACCGTTGTGCTAGGCTTCTGGGCTCCATCTCTGATAGATGTCTCCTGTGCGATGAGGCGATTGAGACCCGTGAACACCTATTCTTCAAATGTGCAAAAACGTATCCGACATGGGACGGGGCTGATCTGGCTTGGACGTGCACGACGGACCTGGCCTCTTTTTGCGGCTCCTTGGTGAGAAACAGGAATAGACCCCGGCGGGAGCTAATTAGACCTGTTGCTATTATCTGGGCCCTATGGCTGGGCAGAAACGTGCTTCTTTTCTCTGGGAAAAGGTTCTATAAGGAAAATGTTTGGGTACACTCTGCAAGATTGGTGGATGATTGGGACCTTTAATTGTATGATTTAGCTACTGTTTCTCTTTGTCTTTCTTTGCTATATTTAAATAAAATTTGGGGAGAACACCGCTGAGTGTCTCCCCCTTTTTTGGTCTCAATTTTTTTTTCACAAGGCGTACACTTGTTCACGGAGATTTTCTTCCTTGTGTCAGCCGGGAAATTTGTTGCTGTTTTCTTCTATTTCTTTTATGTTCCTATGGGGCATGTTTATAGTTTACCTTTAAACCTCTGTGTATTGGGCACTTTGGTTTTATTGACATGGTCATAAATCCATTGTCAATACCTACTTTTGCACTTGCTTCTTTGCCTAACATACACAATTCTTTTAATCATTCTGTGCTTGTGACATTTGATTAGGCTAAACTACAAGAATTTCTTGGAAGGAATGATCTTGATAAACATCTTGATGCTGATGAAGCAATAGTACTTGGTGCAGCACTTCATGCTGCAAATCTTAGTGATGGAATCAAACTAAACCGAAAACTTGGGATGATTGATAGCTCTCCTTATGGATTCACAATCAAGGTGGAGGCTACTGATCTTCCAGAGGCAGAGAAAACTGAAGTACTTGTACCACGAATGAAAAAGTTGCCTATTAAGGTGATTATATTTTCTCAGCTATATAAAGTTGGATAATTGAGGATGTAGAAATCGGCTAAGGGAAAATTTGTTCTATATGTTTGTAGTTGTTCAGATCTATAAAGCACGATAAAGATTTTGAAGTTTCACTTGGTTATGAAAATTCAATTCTACCTCCTGGAGTATCTTCTGACACATTTGCACATTTTGCTATATCTGGCTTGACAGATGCCAATGATAAGTAAGCATTTTTAAGCTAACTCGCTTTCTTGGTTGTAGTGGTTTACTTGGATTTATATTATTCTAGGAGTATTTTTAATGACATTTATTCCTTCTTTTCCTGAAGGTACTCATCTCGTAATCTGTCTGCTCCAATCAAGGCAAATCTACATTTCTCTTTAAGCAGGAGTGGAATAATTTCTTTGGATCGAGCAGAAGCTGTCATTGAATATTTTGAATGGGTAGAAGTGCCAAAGAAGAACTTGACAATTGAAAATTCCACTATTGCTGGTAACATATCTGCTGAAGCCAATTCTGAAAGTGTCGGAGATGACAAGGATAAGTTAAATGTCGACGATGAATCAAAGAACCCGTCAACTGCGGAACACGTCAATTCTGAAGTTCCTTTGGAGAAAAAATTGAAGAAACGGACATTTAGGGTTCCTTTGAAGGTGAGAACGGTGCCTTTGCATTGCTTCCATTGACTCTGCAGAAATACTCTTTTATTTCAACTTGCCGAAGTTCACCAAATACTCTTCCTGGCAGTCAAATATTGGCTCCTACCAGTTTCTTGATTTCAATTTTAAATTTTTGTTATGTTTTAATATTCTGCCTTTATGTGCGAATATGCATATGCAGGTTGTGGATAAATATGTGGGCCCTGGAGCAGTTCTTTCGAAAGAGTCACTTTCTAGTGCTAAATCTAGATTAGAAGCTTTAGATAAAAAAGATTCTGAGAAGAGAAAAACAGCAGAGCTGAAGAATAATTTGGAAGAATACATATATGCTATGAGGGAGAAGGTTAGACACTATCATTTCTCTTAGAACCATGTTTTGGTTTCCCACAAATTTTCGGAGCAATTATCTATCTCCTGGTGTTATCTTCTCGTATATTGGTGAATGTTCTTTGTTGTTTGTTCGCATCCTTTGTTGTTTGTTCGCATCCTTTTACCTATGGCTTCTGTCTGCTTAAGTCATCATGGCGGAAAACAGAATAAATTCGCTCTTTAATTTCTGAATAAGCACCTTCCTGCAGCAACTGATCCTGCGACCACCAACACCACAACTGTACTGTGGGGTGTCGAAATTAATTCATATGGTGTGCTTGATCCTTCTCTGCCATTCATATGGTGTGCTTGATCGTAAATTAGTTCTTTGCATATGTGTATTCCTGTCTAGATTTCTATAAAACTAAAATGGCAGTTTTTTTAGTTTATATTTACAATTTGTAGACAAGTTTATGTCATCCAAAAGCGAAAGGATCGGGCTTTTTTTCCAAATTTAAGAAGCAAAAGGATTGAACAAACTGTCAAGTTTTTTAAATTTCTTGGTGTGCTTGTTGATCTTTTCTTATGTAATCTTTGTAGTTGGAAGATCCATCTGAGATTGAGAAAGTTTCATCAGAGCAACAACGCAAAACATTTGGGGAGAAACTAGAGGAGGTATGCATGTTTTCTTTTACCTCCGAATACCATAGGAGGTATGTGTGCTTTCTTTTACCTCCTTATACACGTGATTGAGAAGTTCAAGTTTTTTCTCTTCCTGACAGATTCAAGATTGGTTATATACTGATGGTGAGGATGCTTCTGCTAATGAGTTCCAAGATCGCCTGGATTTGTTGAAATCTTTTGGTGACCCAATATTTTTTAGGTCAATATTAGTAATATATTCCCATTTAAAGATTGGGTTAATTTTGCTATTTAATTTCTGCTTTTGATTTCACATGTGGCCATTTTTGTGCAGATTAAGTGAATTGACTGCTCGCCCTGATGCTTGCCAACATGCTATAAGCTACCTTGAAGAGCTAGAAAAGGTAATTGTTTGTCCACTTATCAAGGTATAAAGGAATTCTTAATTGTGAAAAGTTGCTTTCAATACTACTCATCTAGAAATTAGTTAATCTATCCTCCCCTGTATGCTATTGCCTTCATCCATTGGATGGATCTATGTAGCCTGCCCGTCTTCTCACTCCCTCCCCTGCCAGTCAGTTCTGTTGACGCGTCACTCTCCTTGGGATGGACTCTTGCTTTGAGAAGCTGGGAAGTCCGCGAAGAGTTCGTGGGCTGAGCAGTGTCAGCTGTATATATACTAAAAAAATTGGCGATTCTTCTAAATTTTTACTACTTAAGTTCGTTTCTGAATACTTAAATCTGTTCAAACCTTCATCAGACACAGTGATGTTAAAGCTAGATTTGACCACCTCATTTTTTCATATTGGCAATATTTTTTTATAAATAACGGTGCCCTCCTCAATAAATAGACAAGGAACCATCTTTCACTCCCATGCTTATATTGTTTTCATTTCTGTAGCTCACCGGTCTGATTTTGTCGGATCTACACAGATCCAAACTTATAATAGGTGACCAAATTGCTGCCTCAAATTTCTCAACCTGTTCAAACCCAATACTGTTGCCTTTGGTAGCGTTGCCCAGCGCTCGCTGGCGGCACCTATACTAGTACATGCCTATTTTTCTTGCATTTGCCTTGCCTAGATCTATTTGTATTTCTTGTCGAAGTTGTTCATGTTTTTTCCTGATTTTATGTTGACATGTTCTGATCATTGTTATCTTACAGTTGCCATTTATAAATTTATGTTTAATTGGATCTGGTTGTCACAGCATATTGCAATCAAGATAGTGTTTTGTTCCTGGGCAATGCCATGTTAAGTCATTTGCATCTCACATCATACTGTCACGTGATGTTGACAGTGCATTACTATTCCATCTATTTGGATGGACCTCGTTTTGGACACATGTCTTAAATAAGAAAATTTTCAAAAAGAAAGGGCTTCCACCAGTTGACTTGTGCAATGACAACCAGAAGTAAATAGCCAAACCTATACATGCATGCCCACAGGCATATGCTTGAATACATGCTCACACAATAATAATAATAAGTTGCTGATTTCATTACTGAAACACTATGCAGATAGTAATTGATTGGGACACAAACAAAACCTGGCTTCCCAAGACCAGGGTTGATGAGGTAATACTTTTTTTTCAAAATTGTCCGCTTTGTGAAGTTGCTTTGATGAGTGACCAAAATCATCATGTTAATTTATTCTTCAGGTTGTCAAAGCAGGTGAAAAATTGAAAATATGGTTGGAGGAAAAGGAGGCTATACAAACAAAGTGAGTTTGTACAACTTATAAGCAATGCAGTCATACACGTGTTATCTTATTTTTGCAACGTCAGAAGTTTAACCAAACAGTTTTGATATACAACACCTATTCTTTCTATTTTTAAAGGAAGTGCACATAAATATTTAGATCCATTAATCAAAGGGTTTTCTACATGTGTCTGTGTAACTTTGCAGTTAAACTATAGTTCCCATCTTTTTTGTATAGAAACAACATCTATGGAAGTACTTGTTTTTCTCGGTATACACTGAAAAAAAAAACAAAATGTTTATATTGTAACCCCATTAAATCTTGTAGCTTATTTTTTGGTTCCTTTTCCTTCTTTTCATTTCTCCCCCTACGCCTTCCTGAGTTCTTTTCTTAATCTCCTTCGTCTTATGGGTCCTCTCTCTTTGCTCCTTTTTGAGCCATTGGACTCTTCCTCACTTTCTCATAACGCCAATGACTGATGGCATCGATCAAATAACACAGAGGGATGAGATTAGAATTTACCCTCCATCTCCATTCAAGAAAAGTAACCACCCTCGTACCAAATTATAATTTCTCGAAAGGAAAATCAGATCTCTAGGCTTAAAAAACAATTATCAACTCAACCTATCTTGTCAAGCTCACTATCAAGAGTGTATATTAGTTTTGTTAACCAAACCAAGGTCAAATAATTGCAACTCAAAACACCATAAATACACATCAGATTCAGATAATATTCATGAACCAAACCAGATTCTCTATTAGTTCAAAACTGTCACCAGAAAGTTGATTATACTCGAGAGTCAAATATTGGTTTGGTTGTGAACTTGTTAAAATCCGTGTACATGAGATAATTGGTTTCACTGTTTAAATTGGACAATATGCCACCATATAACAAATTACAATATTACCAACGTAATAGAGATAGATTGTATCAAGGAAACAATGTGACTATTAGAAAATAACAATGATGAGTGTCTATGAATTTAATAAAAATACATGTGTATTATTTGGTTTAGTTGGGTTTTTGCAATTTTTCAAAACAATTAACCTATATCTGAATCAGTTTTCAGTTGTGAATATATGAACCAGTGACCAAACCGACTATTCAAAAGATTGGATTTCGACTTAAACCTTGGCTTTAGCAACCCTAGATGATATCTACATTGATTGTGCTATGATCTTGTACATACTGAGTTGCGAGGCATGGCATACTAAGAAGCATTTGTGTTTCCCCATGTCAGCTTTGTAGAGCTTGTTAGCAAGGTCATGCGCTGGGATGGTCAAGGAACTCGAAGGTTTGGGTTGCCACCTGCGAAACATTGGAGTGCTCGAACATGAAAAGGCTGAGAGGAGGGTCATGGGGGATGCCCAACACCTTCAAAGGGATGGAACGATGTTGGTTGTCTTGTCATAGATGATGATGTAGAGCATGGTTTAGAGGAGTTAACAGTAGGATTCAAGGGGATGATTGATATGTATCGGCCTAAGGTTGAGGGTTTGGGAGACCAAACATAAACACGGGAAAGCACATTGGTGAATGCAGCTGGATGATTCCCGACCTATTTTATCAAACCACTGACGTGGTGCTTGTGGGCATCATCAAGGAGTATAACCTCATGTTGTTGCATGCATAATCAACTTCTCTAATGATTTTAAGTTCATTGATCACTGCATTTTTGCTGAAAACTGGCTTAACATATTCGAAGAAAGTAAGCACACAAATCATAAAAGTGATAAATGTCAAAATCTTCTTTTCCAGGTAGAAACACCATTTAAGCTTGGATCCAATAGTCTCACTATCTTATCGAATAATGGTGTGGTGTGGACAATATATGTACACACACACACCCCTATTAGTGTTGTCTAAGGTGTGAGGTGCTCCAAGGCGCTAAGGTGTTTAAAACGCCTGAGATGTTAGCCACTCGTTTGAGACAAATGAGGTTCCAAAAATATATTGTTTATATAGATATTATACTATTAGGAAAGTTGTTATATACTATACAAACTACAAATATCATACAATTATACATAAAGAAACAACAAATCAAAAACTAGAACAGGTAAAAACTTCAAGCATTTCGTACAATACTTCCAATGTTGAAATTACAAACACACAAGTGAAATAGTATATATAAGAATGAGCATATATTATATAAGTAACTTTTTTTGAGAAGGGCGAGGGTGGCATCCCAAGTTGGAATCCACCACAATATATTACACAAGTAATATTACGTGTACCATATAAGCATATATTATGTAAATAAAAATAAGAGGAGGGAAAAGGGGTCAAGGGTGATAAAAATAAATAATACAAACCCTTGGATATAGTTTCCTTAGATAAAGTAAAGGGATTGGGTAAGATATGTAGTAGGAAAAGAATGAATTACATTAATGAGAGGCCCTAGGGTTCTCTTATATAAGAGAGGAACATGTTAGGCAAATTACAAGAAGAAGATAAAATAAATAGGTAATATGAAAAAAAGGAAGATAACTAATATCTCAACACTCTCCCTCAAACTGGAACGTAGATATCGATCAGGCTCAGCTTGTAACAACATCTCTGATAAGGCCCTCTGGCTAAGGCCTTAGTAAAAACATATGTTGTCTGATCTCAAGAGCTGACATGCATAGTGGCAATAAGACCCTTTTGCGTGGCCTCAAATTTCAGCAAAATTCAGTCGAATTTCTGTTGAATATCGATATCCAGTCGAAATCGAAATTCGACCGAAATGACCGAAATTATCGAAATATGGGGGTCCTAGTACAAAAAATGACCGAAATGACCAAAATTTCGGTCGAAATTCCACCGAAATTCCATCGAAATTCTGTTTTGGTCGATACCGAAATGGTGCCTGAAACCAACATTTAGGGCCTTGCCCTTTTGTATCATGTCACGAGTCACGAGTGTAGTGGCAATCCACCTCTATGTGCTTAGTCCTCTTACAAAAAGCTGGGTTGTTGGCAATGAAAGAGCAGTCTGATTGTCACGTTGGAGGTGTATGGAAATATGCACTTCTATAGTCAGGTCAGTAAGAACATTTTTGACCCATGTCATCTTTGTGCTAGACTGCGCCATGACCTTATATTCTAACTCAACACTCGATCTGACAACCACAGTCTGCTTCTTGCTAGATGAGAAGCAGAAGAGTAGAAGCAGCGGAGCGGTTGTCGATTCGAAATTGATTTATGTCCCACCCACAATGTCGACTCTTATGCTAGGCGACGGTTAGACAGAATAGATGTACCTGCAGATCGATAATCTGCTGCTTAAACTAGATTAAACTCTTAACAACTAATTATACAAAAAACTGGGAAGATTAAGTGTTTAGTTTTGCTTAAAAAACTTTACTGCTGATTGAGATTTCCGACTATCTTCAAACTCAACAACTCGAACTCATGATTAGCTACCCTCACCGAGATCTCATGATTAGCTAGCCTTCCTCAGATCTATATGATCTCATCAGGGCGATTTCCACTCTTCCAAGCATGAACTCAAAGGTCCTGAAAAAGCTTTCAGAGGTCTGGAGCGAGCTAAGAGAGCAAGGACGAGAACAAACTTTCAAGTGTGTACTACTACTGACTTGACCTACGTAGGTGTGGTGGGAAGTACGTGTAATCAGCCTGCCGAATAAGGTGAGATAGAGGTTGAAAGCGAGAAAAGAAGCCGGTTTCTTTATCTCGATGGACTCATTATATATTCGTAGCATGGGACCTCAGGATGGATCTGACTTCTTTAGGAAGTTTAGAGCATTTTGGTTTAGAAGCTTAGACTCGGCCTTTTCATCTAGTCTCCCTAGTCTTCTGAGCCGAAAGGGCTTTTGACTAACGGGGCAAATTATCAGTTGTTAATTGGAGACGAGGAAAAGAGCGTTCAGACGAGAAAATTAGTCACATGCTTTTTTCGTATAAGTATATGAATTCCAGGAAAGTATGTACTAGGACAATGAGGGAGAAGAGAGGGAAACCTGACCTATCCGCATTCACAAGCTACGAGCTCTAGATACGTAATTGTGGGAGGCGAGGTTAACCATGCGTGACAAACCCATCAGAAAAGTCATCCTGTCAATCAAGACATGGAGTGATCTCAAGGTGAATCTCGGTCCGTGTTGAGGAGCAAGAATGGACGAATCCCAGGGCTAGGTACGACCCAAAGCTAGGGGATCAAGATGTGTGCTGAAGGCTAGTGTAGGATTGGAAATCTCATATACCCACCGTCCTTGAACTTCCCCTAGAATATGGTACTACTAGACAGGTTTTTGATTATATAATTTCTCATTTCTCTCACGGCTCTCCCGTGGAGCAGGTCAAGGCGAGAAAGTATACATCAGTGAATTTGACGGTGAATCAACGTGGGTCAACCAACTCACTCATTCTATTCTAAAGACATACCGAGGTTAGTTTTCTTAGTAATTAGTGGGAAAAGCTCCAGGAGTCTAGAGTTCACGACAAACAAGGGAGAAGGATTGGAATGACCAATATTTCCTTGCTTTGAAAGTTGCTTATTTATATTATATTTAGTAGGCAGTTCCACAACAAAACCATTCATCCCCTCTTGTTTCATGCCAGTCTTTTGAGAAAAGCCCACAAATATGAGAATCCAAGATCAAATATTGTCGTCCAACTAATATATAAGTTAGCTCCGTCAAAGGCCCTGGTCTTAGAAGAGATAACTTAGTTTGCAGGCTGGTACGATGGATTTCTCAAGTAGTCCTTTCTCGGGGCTAAATAAATCGTTTAGGCGGACCCTCAGGCAAAGTATAGACTCTATGTTGATTCCCGCTGGTATGGTGACAAACAAAGCCAACTTAGAGTACTGATAAAGAAGAAGTTTTGACGCATATAAATGTCATAATCTAAATAGCGGTCCGCAACGACTGCATATTATTGGGCTAGGGCACCCACCTGGAATAATGATGACCTAGCTCGCTCATAAACCATCTCCTTGCCCATGATGTTGTTTGCTTCTTACTGCACCGCAAGGTATTCATATAATTTAATAGGTCTCTGTGCCCTCGTACCTAGAGGAGGGGAGGACCCAGCTAGGATAGGCTCGCACATCGGAAAACTCTTGATTGGAAGCTTGGCTTCCAGGTTCTAGCTGAAGAATATGATCGTTTTTTCACAATTTATATATTATTGAAATATGGATTGAAATCAATCCATGTAGTTCAATGGTCCGAGGGTTCAAGGTTGGCTCCTTATATGGGATGTCAAAAAGGCAAACCCGCATAGCTTAAACCACTCTTATTGAATTTGTGGAATCATAGTCTGCATTCTACTTTCAAAAGCCAAAATTGCAACCTGTGCTCGCTCATGCTTTCCTTTTGCATTCCGAAGAATGTCATTTGGGCTTTGTAATGCACCAGCTGCCTTTGGGTTTCTGATGGCCATTTTCTCGGATATGGTTGGTGATTTTCTTGTTGTTTTGATGGCTATATTTTTGAACTCATTTTAGAGTCAATAATTTCAAACAGGTCCTCAAACGGTGTATTGAGGTCAATCTCGTTCTGGGTTGGGAAAAAGTCATTTATGGTCCGAGAAGGGATTGTACTAGGCCACATTGTTTCCGAACGTGGAATTGAAGGTCAAAGTGGAATCGATCTCCAAACTTCCACCCCCGACCTCACTTCCAAGAAACCATGAATTCCCTATGAACACAACGAGGCCTGAAAGTAGACTTCCTATCCTTTGGACGCCCAACATAATATGCATCTGCACACACTGTAACTGAAAGAGATGTACCTTTGCTGAAAGAAGTTCCGTACCTGGTGAAGTCTTCAGATACCTCAAAATCATATGGACTGCATCCATATGTACATGTCTGGACTACTTCATAAACCGACTCACTTTGCTCACGGCAAAGGATGTGTCAGCCCTGATAACAGTCACATATAGTAGCTTACCAACATGCTCTATGTACCTCCTCTTATCAACCTCCTCACTGTCATCATCATAGAGCTAAATGCTCCGGTCAATAGGTTTAGTGGCCGGTCTGCAATCTGTCACTACTTCCTCTGGGTCGTTACAAGACCTTGTTGGTTATTGGCAAACTCCACTCCAAGGAAGTAACGTAAGGTCCTTAGTCACAAACTGCTGATCTAGGATGTCCTTGGTATCTTGAATATCATGTTCATCATTCCCTGTAACAATAATGTCATCAACGTAAACAAGAATGACAATAGTACCCTCTTTAGGTCATGTGCACAAATAAAGAGTGATCGACAGCCGATCGCACAAACCCATGGTGCTCTATCAAGTCCGAGATCTTCTGGAACCATGCTCGTGTACTATGTTTAAGGCCATAGATAGCCTTGTGTAGCCTGCAGACCTTCCCAGCTTAGAATGTCTGGCAACTGGAGAGAAACTATCATGATAGCCCACCCCATATGTCTGGGTGAACCAACGTGCCACGAGCCGAACAACGGAACTCAACTGGGGAGTAGACCGATATGAATGTGTCTACACGATCATACAGAAGATTGGTTGTACGTGTAGACTCATACAACTATCCTCATCAATCTTCATTATTCTCTAGGGCCTAAAAACACGATTTATAGATCTGAAATCACGTTTTCCGATCAAATCCAATCGATGAAGACCACGGATCGAATCGCGATCTATTCTTATGCCCACCCCTATCCGGCACTCACCTCATCATATGTCATTGTCATCCCGCATCTTGTTACATTGCTCTTTCAAAACATGTGCCCTTGGACGTGTTTTTCTCTCTACTCAATGTTCGTCTTTCCCCGACTTCTTCCAACCTCAAACATATAAGCAAATGCAAAACTAAACTGTATGCATAGCTGAAAGTATCCTTCTCAATTAGTGTGACGTACTGTGTACAGCTAAACAGAGGCGTTGCTTGGATAATTGTTTCTTTTACTAATCTCTTCACTCATGAAAGCACGAGCTAACACCGTGATGAAAATTAGAAGTACTCTAACATCTCATCTGGACTCCTTGGACAACTTGGCCTTTTTTTACCATCGTCGTCCATCGAAAAAATTAGAAGTACTAATGTGTTTCTTTCCAGGACCTCTCATTTCAGCACACCTGCATTCACTTCTCAAGAAGTGCAAGACAAGGTTCTAGACCTCCAAGATAAGGTAATTCAAGTTTTCATGCAACTTGTGAATCCATGAACTAAGCATATGAACAATGACCGATGATTCTAACTACTGAAACAGGTTGCCAGCGTCAATCGGATACCCAAGCCGAAACCAAAAATCGAGAAACCACCGAAGGATAGTCCGAAGATGGAACAAGGTGGCTCGGAATCCTCCGACTCCACATCAAACGGTGACGGGTCTCAACCTGATGAGCAGCCTGTTGAAACTGAAGAGGCCGCGTCCCACCACGACGAGTTATAATAACATGCCAATCGAAGATGGTACCGGTTAATCGTGAACAAGCAAACAGATGCATATGGGATATATCGAGCTCGAGCTTGGCAACAGATTTGGTGGATAATTTATCATACAAGCTCCAAAATTGGGTGGTAGTCAGAGAGTGTGATTTATGGTCTTGAGAAGTTGCAGTTTCTCCAGTGCTACTGCAGAGCATTGACATGGACTGTAGTCTAATTCTTATTCCATTTTTGACATTCAACCTGTTTACACATGCGAGGCAACATGAATTATTAAGAGGTTACTGGTTCCGGGCATTTTTGTTTCTCCATAATGGCATAATTACTACTTTGATACGGAAGGAATATAATATATTCTGGTAAGAAACTTTGCCTAATCTGACTCATATTCTAACCAATTAGTCCTCCAAGATCTCAAAGGAATTGTCCCCCATTCTCTTAGGACTAACTTAGCCGTTGATCCGTAGACTCTTACGAAATTTACTTGAACTGGTAAGTTATTCCAACTTGTTACAAGATAAGATCATAAGAGTATTAGTTTCTTCAGATTATGTTCCAGTCTCTAATCCTTACCCCTCTCCCGTCACCGATGGAGAAAGAATGTGACTTTCGTTTGATTATAACGGTGTAATTGACTAAGGGAGTGTTGACCGAGGTCAACGATCCTAGGTGGACCAATCTGAGAGCAGGAATATACAAAATAATTGAAGATTCAATAAAAATAATAAATGAGTCAAAATAAAAAGGGTAAAAATAGAAACTGTTTATTGTTTTTCAAACTGTTTTTTATGTTTTTTAATTATTTTAAAAAAGTTAACACGATGCATAATCAATGTCACGTCACATTTATCATTCCAACCCTTCCAACCCTCTAAACGGCTACTATTCACATGAGGATACCTAAACCCGGCTCAAAAGGTGCACTTGGATAGAGGATTATCTAAGGATAACTTGTTTTCGTGTTGAGATTTCTACTCCATGAACTTTAGAAACTTGTTTAATTACCTCCATGATCTTTTGCACTAGTTAATTACACTCTCGACCTCATAAACTTGCTAATCTTTACCTAGGAATTCTGCGGTTAACTCTAATCTATTTACTCCTTAAATTTAACTGGATTCTATTGAAAAGAGGTGTCAATACCCCTTTTTTTGATAAATTTACAAAAATGACATCCTCTTCCACCTACCCTTCTTCATGCGACCTCGTTGTCAGTAAGGTCTACCCCAAGATCATGGAGATCGAGTCCCACCTCCTTCCCTGCAGCCTCCATGTCATTAAGGAGTCGTCCTTCGCAATGGAGGTCGTCGCCACCCTCGTCATCATCGCGGCCCTTAAGATGGCATCTCCTCCCTCCCGTCCATCCTCACCGAGACCATCGGGAGGAGCATTGAGGACGTCTACAGGAGCAACGACAATGGCATCATCGCAGAAGTCGAGCTCCTCCGGTAGATCACAGAGGCATCCCGCGACGCCTCCGTGTCCCAGTAGCCGTGGAGGTCCGGGGCCACTGCGTGGTAGCAGTGGTCGGCGAGGGAGAGGATCCGGTAGCTGCAGGGGGTTGGGATGCACTCTGGATGTGCTCGTGTTCTTCACCAAGTCAACTTTGTTCTCCACCAAATGGGAACGGCTCCAAGCAGTAGAGCTTCTTGATGAAGCTTCAGGTGCTCACCATCCTCGATCTCTTCTCGATGGTTCAATGCGGCACTAAAGAGTTGGTTTCGATCTCGAGTCTCAGGCCAGTGGTGCTCGATTTTAAGGTGATGGAGCTCTTGTTCTCTGGTGATCTCGATCCCCGATGCTGCTCAAATCACAATGGTAAAGGAGCTTCCAACAGAGACTGACCTACCTTCCTCGAGACCGATTTGGTGATGGGTTTGTCCATTTATTTGTTTAGCAACCTCAATCGTTTCATGGATTTAATCCAAAATATTTCGAAAAAAAAAATCATTTTCATGGTCGAAAGTGATGATTTATCGATGGAAATAGAGAAAAAAAATGATTTAGTGGATGAGTGCGGATGGGGTGAAGAGAGAGAAAATAATGAGGAAGAGGAAGAAGAAGAGGGATGGAGGAAGGAGGAAGAAGACGAGGAATGGAGGAGGAAGAAGAAGAGGAAGGAGGAAATAAGGTGGTAGAAGATCCACCATCCAATGTTCCCCAGGTTAGATTAATCTAAAATATTGATTCAAGTAAAAGTAAATTTAACAACATTGTTTGTGGGGTAAGATGGAGTTTATGGGGTACGTTGTCCAGAGGTTGTAGAGGTAATTTAACAAGTTTCTATAGTTCTTTGGGTAAAAATCCCTTTTGTTTTTTAGTGTTTGGATAGAGAGTTTGAGGTTGAGAGGGCTTATTGTGATGTGATTGTATTAAAGTTTTAAAAAGTGAATAATTATTGTGGTGTGACTTTATTGAAGTTTGGAAAAGTGAGTAGAAGTTTAGTATTTTATAGTTTTTAGATAATAAGATGGTATGCTATATTATTTTTTTGTTAGAATGGATGAAAGAGAAATGAATTGTTTGATGTATTAAATAAGAGAGAGTATGAGCTTTAAGTTGACCCCCACAAGAGGGGTAATGATATGAGTTTTGAGGGAATATCCTCCAAAAAAGGGGTAACCCATAACTAGGGATGAGCATGGGTCGGGCCCTGAAGGGTCCAGGCCCAAGCCTGTTTAAAAAAATTCGGGTCTTAAGCCAGGCTTAGGTCCTCCAAATCTTTTTTCGTTCGGACCAATTCCATGCCCGGCCCATCTCCACCCATTAGAGGTCTTTGAGTCTTTTGTTTCGAGTTAATCTCGACTCAAGTTACACAAGCCAGACGTGTTTAAAACATGTGCCATAATACTTGTGAAACAACTAAAATTCGATTATATCAAATCCGAGGATTTCTCATTTTACACACGTACACTCGATGCTAGATACATTGAATGCCTCTCATGTATAGAAATTGAAAGAGTGAAACAAACTTAACCAATTAACAACAACAGGTGCACTAGACCTTACATGTTAAAAAATGACCATAAGACCCATATTGGTTAAATGTTCAACAATAAAAAATATTTGATTAAAAAAATAAATACCAACAAATTCAAGAATGACCAACAGAACCTAAACAAAAGATTAATTAAGGAAAATTAATTCTAAACTAAAATACAATAATCATCACTCATATGTAACCCTCCCGACTTTCTTGATTTATAAACGTTGTATGAAGACATGAAACAAGAAGAGAGTGCACATGAAATAAGTCAGAGTTTTCATGCGTGTAGGATGTAGGAAAGGATTCGGGCTCTATTCGGGCCGGGCCTAGCCAAGCTCAAGTCCGTCCTGAAAAAATTCGGACCTAATAATTGGGCCTAAACTCGACCCAATGTTCATTTGGACCTGGGTCGGACTGAACTTTTTGGGTTGGGCTTCATATTGGGCCGAGCCGATCCAACCCAATGCTCATCCCTACTTGTAACCCTCAACGCAAAGATACCCTAAGGAAAGTTTAGGATTTCATGATACATATTTCACATCATTTTATAACATAAGAAACACTCGAAAATTCTGAAAATTACTTAACGTACAAAACTATCTAACAAACTGTGCTAACGTAAATCCATTATCTATCCTCATCATCCTCTCCATCATATAAAAGAGATTAGTAAATAGCAACCACTTATCCCGTCTTATACTTCATTATCATCTTCTTCTAACACAACATAAACAATATCTTATCATCTTTTATCTCTTTCCTTTGTTCCTCTCTATGGAACGATCCCTAACAACCCATCGATTTAGTAAAAAAAAATTTGATAATCTAAAGAAAGATAATGCTCTTAAGTAAAATATTAGAGGTGGTCTTCTGCTTACCTGAATTAAAAGAAAGGGCTCTCAAAGATCTCATCTCCTCTTTAAAAAGGAAAATGTGTGATATATACTATGCACTCAAGAGAGGGAATGTCCCTTTATTTTCTAAATTTATCTCGATGCTAATTATGAGAACAGAATCCATGCAAACAAGTAGAAGTATTGTGTGCAAAATATTCTATAGAACTTCTTTGAAATCCATGCAAAGAACATGTAATTTTAACGGTCCTATAATTGATGTAATCGACCTGTTCTAGATGGAAGGTACAAGAGTCTTTATCTCTGACGAAATTCAGATGGTATATTTGAAGGATATATAGATGAATATACACGGTGATATTTTCCAAGAAAGTAAAAATATGTGGAAGATATAGATCCCGGTACATGTAAAATTGCATGCACCAGGTGTATACTCCTCATCCTCTAAATATATTTAGCGTATTTATACCATGTGTATTCAATCCAACACATGTATATTCGTTTTACATTGTATCTGTTTTTTTAAAGATACAGTAACATTTTTCATATCCATAGGTAGACAGAAATATCTGTATCTGTGTGCATTAGTTTGCATCCCTACTATTTAAGTATAACAACGAATAATATTATCTTTTTATGAGGATTTCCTTTTTCTGAAATAAAGAAGGGATAATTGTGAATTATTTCGATAACTGAATCTGTATTTTTCATGAATGTATACTAATTCCGGTAAATGTTAATATTTAATTACCAAAATACACGAATTTAATTCTACATAGACGTACAAAGTGAATTATACGTGGATCATTCATGGGATTAACTACTACGTAAAAAATATTAGACCATCTTAAGCACAAAATAAAATTTGGGGGATTTTTACACTATTGTCCTTTCGAGTTTTTCTCACAACACTTGTGAGACACGTTAATAGAAACTGTAAAATTAATTTGCGATGCTTACGCCATGACCACAAAAATTATACAATTAATCCACACCTTCTGCAAATTACACAGTGACCCCTGCAATTTTACTAACTTTTGCAACACAACCCTTAAATCAGGGCGCGTGTATTAAATAGAGTACAACTTTAGGGATCGTTATTTAATTGCAGAAACTACAAGGCTAATAATGTAATTAGACAAGATTTTGGGATCATAGTATAAAAATCCCATTACTTATCAAACAATCCGTAAAATGATAAAGTAGTATTATTAGCATTAAATGAAATAGATAATAAAACTTGGAAAACAATAAAATAACTAATTCAAAGACGTTGCCTAATTGTTAACTGCCGATAAGACTTAACAAACCGGTTACACGATTTTTATGGAACAAAAAAATTAGTTTCAAATTATTTATCTTTATCATTACCTTTAGCGTAAATAATAGTTTTAGTTTGTTGCCCAATTAAGACGTGTACATGTTGTATAAATAGAGCATATGCGTTATAACATACGTCTCTCATCTCTCCCTCCAATCGTTTCTACTGCTCTCGTTTAGATAGATATAGAATCCAATGGCGAGAGTTCTTCTCATACTTCCCCTCATCGTCTCCTTGGTGATTCCCGTGCTCGTATCGAGCACCTTCCGTCGACCTCTCTGCATAGACTCCATCTACAACTTCGGCGATTCGATTTCCGACACCGGCAACCTTGTGCGTCAGATCAATGGCACCGGACCTTTCTCGGTTATATCCAAGTATCCGTACGGGATGTCGTTGTTATCGCCGCCCACCGGTCGCTGCTCCGACGGCCTCCTCGTCCTCGACCACATGGGTACGTTCTTCTTCATCCGAACTTCTCGTCTGTAGACTTCAAATTGACCGTCGTCTGCATGGTAATCCAATTATTTTACATAAAAAATCCATTTAATAAATAATTTGTATATTAATTGATCCTGTAAACCTGCAATATTACATGAAAAACCCTGCATATTACAAGAACTTCCCCGAGAGTTTTTTTATTTACAAAGGTAACCCCGGAAATTTTCCAAATGTGTAAGTTGGTTCGTGTGTGGTTGCAGCATTGGAATTTCGCCTGCCACCGGTTCCTCCTTACCTTGACCCGAAGGCCGATTTCAGCAAAGGTATTAACTTCGCCGTGGCCGGAGCGACGGCGCTCGACGCGACCTTCTTCCCAAAGGAAGGGATCCTCCCTCCCTATACAACTAGCTCTCTTTCCGTCCAACTCGAATGGTTCAAATCTTATAAGGAATCTATATGTCGGAAGAAGGGTATATGCCGATTCTGTATTACTCGGACTATTTTCGTTCGATTCATGCAGGTGAAGAACACTAACACAACCTTCATTTCGTTCATCGACGGTGCAGATTGTCGAGGGTTGTTCGACAGGTCACTCTTCTTTATCGGTGAGATTGGCGGGAACGACTTCAATTACGCATATTTCAGTCGTAAATCGATCAAGCAATTGAATGATTACATACCCCTGGTGATTGATCAGATCATCCATGTGGCGCAGGTACATTTTAAGCTCGTAATTGATTGCAGTTGGGTTTAGACAACATGTTTAATAGACTCCGGTGTGCTTGCTCAGGAACTGATCAATGCCGGTGCGATTCGCCTCGTCGTCCCGGGGAACTTCCCCATCGGATGCATGCCAGCTTACCTCAGTTCTGCGAATTCCAGCGATCCGACGACAGTTTACGACGAAAATGGTTGTTTAAAGGGTCTAAACACATTCGCTGATCATTTTAACCAGAAACTTAAAACGTCTTTGGAGGTTTTCAGGGACACTAACAAAGGCGTGACGATAATATATGCTGATTACTATAATGCCATGATGAATATCGTCAAGAATGCTCGCCATTTTGGTATGATATATCGCCGGTGTGCGTGTGCGCACATGCGTGTCTTTTTTTTATTGTGATTTACCGAGATGTATGTGTATGTTTCAGGATTCATCGAGACCTCGAAACTGAAGGCGTGCTGCGGTGCAGGAGGCGAGTACAATTTCTCCGCTGAGAAACTGTGCGGCAATCAGAGAACCACAATTTGCAATGAGTCGCATAGAAGCATAAGTTGGGACGGCATTCACCTGACTCATGCGGCTTACCAAGTGATAACCAAGGAGCTCCTATTTGGTAGATTCACCGAACCCAATGGCGAACTCTTAAGAGAGAAACTATGCTTTTGATTAAGTTCAATTTAGATTATTATTAGACTATAGATTAGTAGTTATTTTATATTTTCCATAGGCTTCTCTCTCGAATAAGGTCTCACAACTTCTTATTTCTATGGTCGGTATTGACCAATTTTCTTTTTATCATTATATTATACTGTAGTTAGAAATGGCAAATACATATGGGAGTTATTCGATTTCTTTATTGGATTTCTTTATGTGCAGCAGCTGTAATTATCAAATTCTAATTATGTTTTGCAAATTTTTTTTTGCAATTTTGATTGGAAATCCTTGCGACCTTCGACCAATTAGAGGCTGTATTTATTGAGCATTTAAGCAATGTGTTCTCGTGTGTAGTTTGATTCGTTTGCTGATAAAAATTGAGGAATTTTTACAGTTGCGCACCTATTAGATTCACTGATATCAGGCGTACCCCTCCCTTTTTTGCGGTATCAAACCAAACCATGTATATAGAAATCATAGCCTAATTTTAATAAAATTTCTTGCAGTCATGCCACTGCAATTTATAAAACTACACTTCTACCCCATTTTTCTCACCATTACATGTGAACCCCTAAAATAATCACCGTTTGGAAGGGGAATGGGCACAACTGTTAAGTGTCCAAGGAAATGGAAGAAAAAAAGAGATGAACGTAATTTATATGGCAGAATCTAAGAGACATATTGTACTGTAAAATTTTTTAATAATAATATCGACTCAACGGCAGAGAGATCCACTGTTTGTTGTTAAGCACATCCTTCCAAAAAAAGGCGGATGTTCTACATCCAGTGCACCCATTATAATTTAAATTTAAGTGAATACATAATCAATTATATCAATAAATGCAATTCTAAGTTCTTTGTTCATAAAACAATCGTTTCGAATTGAGTAGTCGAGCGTTTGATCGTTAAGATTAAATAGCAGATTATATCAGATTTGAGTAAATTTGGATAAGTAAATTTGCAAAGGTGGAGCCAATGATGAGCCAGATGGGAATGACAGTAAATTCTGGGGGAAGAGCTAAAAGAATAATCTGCAAAGCATAAGAGCGAAATCAGACGAGCACTGCAATCATAGTAATGAGGAAGAAAAGAGATCATCATTTGTCCAATACTTGGTCCTAAATGTAAATTTTATTACAAAACATGAGCCTGTTTTTTTGGTCGCTACCACATAACCTGAAGGTAAAATGGATATTCCAAAAAAGAAACGTCAAGCACCACCACTCAGATTAGGCATCAGCAAATCTGCAGATGGTTAATCAAAACAGGGCAGAATAAATGAGACCCAACAAATCAAGATTTCATCATTGAAAATTCGATAATTAACGCACGAAATCTATACTAACCCTAGTTCAGAAAGCTTGAGGTGAGCTTCAGCATAGTCAGTAAAGAAAGCATCCTCGCCCTGAAAAGTATAACAATCAGTCGAGAAACTAAAGACATGAAAATAATTAAAAAAGGACTAGCAGTGCAGCTTGTTGCCCGCTTAACTCATATTTCGATGTAATCCTATCATCTATATTCATTAATTTCCTTGACATGAAAAGCTTCATCCATTTTATCATATAAAACAGTCTGAGAAAATATAAACATCTTAACATATAAACAAGTACATGCACGGATATTGACAGATGCAGCTATCTTTAAAAAAAGTGATACAGATATAGAACATATGCGGACCAGATATGAATAATAAAAACATATTCTATAGATTAAGTGAAATATAGAAGACATGTTGGATAGCTCAGACATTTGAAGCAGACATACTAAAGGCATATACATGGTACCAAATATGTAAAATAACATAAAAGAAACCTTATACACACAGAAAAGACAACATAGGTTGAGATACCTATTTAAAAAAATAGACACAAAATCAATATAAAATATTTACATATTGAATAAAGATGTTGTACCCATGAGAGAAAATAAGAAGCAGCCTCATTACCTGTGCATATTTCTCTACAAGAGGACGGAAAACCGGGTCATCGAGAAGAGCCTTGTCGGATGGCAGCTGAAGAAGATCAGCCTTCTCCCCACCAAGAAGCTCCCTGTGGATTCATTTTTTATTTGCTTGTGATTAAAATTGACGATGAACCTCTCCCAATCACAACAATATAGATTATAGCAGCTGACTTGAAATAGCTGTTGTCGAAGATGAGAGGATTTGCAGTCCATGATCCCTCAAATCCTGATCGCTCCTTGTGGCACCTCCCCTGTGATATGAGAGGAAGGCAGTTTCAGGTTATACATACAAGCTATAAAAGTTGCCAAAACATCACATAGATAGATTAATGGTTGGAACAAACCAAGGTGTGTCCTCCCGATAAAGCAACAATGTCCTGATCAGAGAGGCCCATTTGAGTAACAAAGACTGTCCTCAGATGATCACATCCTGGAAAGTAAACACCATGAAACCTGTTATATGCATTTGCCTTCCATATTAAAGTTGGACAAGGTGAAAAATATTGGAATAACCACATCCATTTTTATATGGGAAGGCATTTCAAACTTGTGTTACTTTCAACATCAAAGAGTTTTTTTTTTTATAAAAGTAAGCAAGTTTCGAGAAATATTGAACCAATTATGCGAGATTTAATGAAGAAAAATGGAACTGTTGAAGATAATAAAAGCTCTCCTGCACAAGACCAGTCAGAATGATGGGAGACAAAACAGGAACTTGTGAATCTGGGGAGTATACCTTTTGTAGCATCAGGTAAACGGCCCTCAGGAGGTGGTGCAGGCTTGTCCTAAGGCAGACACGCACCAAGTGGTTAGAATGCAATGCTAAAACTGTTCGTATAACGACATTAGGTTTCACTGTTTACTCCCTACAAAATTTAGTAACACAAAATCTCTCTGGCCAGAGGTATCACGAGGTTTCACATAACATAAAAGATGCTGAAGTTGTATAAGTGAATCATAAGAAAGATCTAGCAGCACTGCTAATAAGCATGATTCACAACCAAATTAAAAATATTCTAGTACCAATAGACGTCTAAATGGTTAGATGCATCATGTTCCATTTGTATAATTGGTTATCCTTTCGAAGAACTTGCTGTTGGATATAATCACAAGTCCGCATACCAAATAGAATATATTCACAGAACATACCATTTAAAACACGCAACTCAACCGTTGACTTTCTGCTTTCAGAAATTGATTGTAGACCTTTGCTTGATAAAGAGCAGCGGCAACAAAATTATGTATTGTTGACAGTATTACTATGCTATAGCCATTATCCAACCTCATTCGTTATTGTTGAGATATTAGCTATCTTTTATAGTGTTTGTGTAATTTCTATTGTATTTGTCCTTTTCAAGTAATTTGCTCAACAGATTTCACTCCTATATAAGAGAACCCTAAGACCTCATAAATAATGCAATTCAATCTTTCATCTCCACATGGTATCAAAACGATGGTACTAGACCGGAGTTTTGACCAAATCCCTTCTGCCACCGCCATCCCCATCTCGTCATACCCCTTCTCACGCCACCCCCTCTTGCCGACTTCTTTCGGAAGTGCTTCCTCTCGCCACCAGCCCCCAGGCCGGCTGCCATCCCTCCTCGAGGGCAATTTGGCACAGCAAAGGAGGACGTGAGGGCTCCAGTAGTCACCCACGACAGCCGTCAAGGCCGCAAGACAGCCGTTGCCAGGCCACCTTGACACCTTCCAGTTCTCCAGGCATCCCCTTTGTCACCATCAGGAGGTCCCCAGGTAATCCACGACAGCCCCAAACATACTGAGTCATCCCAGATCACGTTGTTAGGGAACCAAGCACTCGGGTGCGCAGCCCATTAGTCAAATTTGATCTGAAAACGGTTTGATCTTGATCGTAAAACGTGATTTCAAATCTATAAATCACATTTTCCGACGTTAGCGCGCACCAAGGATTGATGAGGTGGATGGTTGTATGAGTATGCAAATACAACCAAACCTCTATATGATCATGTAGACTTGTTACAATCAGTCTACTTTCCAGTCTAGATCCGTTTTTTCAGCATTGTTTCATCATGTCAGAGAACAAGGGGGTCATTTTTTATTCATATGGTGTTTTTCAAAGGCCCGGCTCCCACTGTGAAGATAGATGGGACCAACTATGAGTTGTAGTCAACGCAGTTTCTGAACCTTGTGCACTGCAATAATAAGGAACACATTCTGACAAAGCCAAAACCGATAGACAAGACTACGAACAATGCTGTGTAGAAGCAAGATGACACATATACGCGTAATTGCCTCTCCATGACCCTCACCATGGAGATAGCCAATGATACCGTGAATCAGCCCACCATAAAATAAAGTGGGATATTATAGCATCTACTTATGTCCAAGTGAAGAATGAGGTCAAGATTCTTCAGCTTCAATTTGACATTTACAAGGTCAAGCAAAATGATCGTACACTGCACACAATCTACTCCTCGCTTCGTAGCATGTACGAGACGCTTCACAGCTTCACACCTATTGCAACATCCACTAAGCAGCAGATGACATACAGGAATTCTACGATGGTTGGAGTCTTTTTAGCGACAGTTGGCCGTGAGTATGATGCACCACGAGCACAAATCATTACTGAAGCGACCATACCTCCCATAGAGGAGACCTTCAGTCGTCTCAGCATGTTCTTATTCCACCTACTATCACTCCACATTCCTCTTCAGCAATAGCCGCTTCTCATCGCGGAGGAGGGTCTACAAATTTAGTTGGTGTAGTCCATACAACAAAGGAGGTGGACATCATCAAAAAATTCAATAAAATTCATCGTTTGATCCGTAATGAGTGATATAACTGTGAAAATACAAAAATTTTAAAGATTTGATGGATGCATGAAGGTTATGAAGAGAAAGGAAGAAAACAAATGGAGGAAGAAGATGTCTGTACAATAATACCCCTCTTAACAGCACCAAGGTTTGAAAAAATCATGGTTAAGTCAATTTTTTGACGGTCAATCTGACAGAAGGGCACAAGTGATAACGGAGAAAGAAGTGAGGGGCACAACTGATATTACCAAAAAGATAGGGGCATGACTGATATTGCGATATCTCAGAGGGGCACAAGTGATAAAAACCCTATAAAATATGACAACATTGATATGCCTTGAATCTAATCTTGATTTTTTCTAGTTGGTGTATTACACTGCTCATTATGTCACCTCTCTTAAAACGAGCTTTTCTTTAAGCTTTATGGATTGTGTATTTAAAAGTGTAATATTAAGAATTTCTTGAAAAATTAGACTAGTTAATGTTTAAAATTCCAAGCATTCATCTTGTAAATAGATATCCTAGAAAACTATACATTTATAAGCATCTACAACTACCAATAAGACAGTTTAAATCCTTTAGAATGCTTTAAATTTCAAAAAATGCCTCATAAACCACCTCGCCTCGACCGCCTCACCGCCTCGGACCACCTCAAGCTTCTGAGGTGTACGCCTCATCAATTCCATCTGAGGCGTACGCCTTGAGGCTAAAAGCACTGCCTCGTTCCACCTCGATCGCCTAAAGGCTATACTTTTAATACCATGCATGCAACTACCCTTCAGTCTAACAAATTTCTTCACAATCACCCCTTGAGAGACAACTTCCCTTGCATCATTCGAATCTAGATACTTCTGAGGTGCCCTTAGGGCCTGTTTGGTTGCCAGGGTACATTGGGGTACCGTAGCATACCCCTAGCTTCAACCTTGCTTTCTTGGGTTGGGATTACTTATATTAACCCTGCAATTTCTTTGGTATACCATTTTGGGTAAATTACAATTTGGGTCCCTATCTATGGGTCCGATCCCAGAATGGGTCCCGATCTTTAAATTGTAACGATTCGGGTCCCAAGTTGGCTAGAAATTGCATCATAATTTGCAAGTAGAGATTCTGTGGAATATTTTGTAATTTACGAGTCATGTTACCTCTAACCATGTTATGTGAGACAAGAAGGTAGCAACTATTGTATTGCCTCCAAGGTTGGGTAGAAAGGGCATCATAATTTGCAAGTAGAGATTCTGTGGAAAATGCAATCAAGCATACTTAAGCTTGACATTATATGACAATTTGGTGTGTCTTGCCGAGAACACATTTTTCCTTTCACGAAAGGATTCACTTCCAGATTAAATATGATTTGAATGTCTTTTGTGTGTTGACTATCCTAAGCATCAACACACTTCAGGAGAATCTTGTGTGCATGCACGTAAAATATCAGAGAGTGAGATAGGAAATACATAGGTGTACAAGATAAAGAGAGATGAATAAATTTCCCTTCATTTGTCTATTTGTTTGATCGGGTCTGGTTTAGGAAAATTGAAGTCATTTTCCCCTGTGCAGGATCTAGTTTTAAATCAAAAGAACCAACAAATGTTTTTCATTGTTTATCCAATTATAATTCTTTATCATGTCCACTTTTAAGAAAAATGGAAGCCATTTTCCCCTTTGTTGGACCTTGTTCTAAACAAAATAACCAACAAGTACTTTACATTATTTAACCAGTTATAGTACCCTATAGAAGAATCTTTTTCTGAAATGGACTGAAACTTCCACCCCACCAAATTATGTCATTTCAAAAACAAACTAAATTTGATTCTTACAATATCCGAAACAACACTGAACAGCATAACTTCATATTTTCTACTTACATTTGAATAAAAATCACATTTATATGCACAAGGCTTCTACGAAAAACTACCACTTACAAAAAATTATTCAAAAAAGTTCTGATCAACAAACATTAAAATGACACATCACCAGCAATGTTATCCGCATCAAATTATATCATTACCTCTCTGCCAGGATGGAATGGGACCTCAGGACCTCCTGTGACCTCAACTGCCACAACGCCAGCCAACTACACCATTAATACAAATAAACAATAATCAGATATTATATTAAGCATCACAATATCTAACAAGTTTAGAAACATCAACAACTCAGAAGTTTTGCATGATGCCAAAAACATCAATCATTTGGCAATCTATTATTTATACTTACAAAGAGGCGACGCATATATTTCTTTGCCCATTGTTCTATCAATGGATTTTTGTTACTCAACAAGACTATCTCTACCATGGAGGATACAGTAGAATGATAGAGAGGGAGGCAGACGGGGAAAGAGAATCAATGAGGAGTTCTGCATAATTTGGATCTAGTCTATTAAAAAACTCAGTAGAAAAGCAGTCCAATGCATCTGATCGAAGATTTTTTTATACAATCTACCCAAAGAAAAGAGGTTTACAATAAATATCAACCATCGGTTGGTGCTCTATCGTCATGGGAAAAACTCAACTAAGCCACTTATCCACTATCCAGTGATCCTACGAAAGCAAGTATTATCAGATACGCATCGCATGCACCAAGTCAATCACATCTTTTAAAAGATGATGAAATACAGCCATAAGTAAACAGCCTATTACATTACCTATATTTTCCATCTTTTTGGGGTGTTAAGCCGTGCATTTTCTAAACAAGCAGTGCGCATAATCCATACTAAAATCCCGCGGCAACGAAACTCTCGGGGTGTTCACAGGGCAGGTTCCCAACCCGTCCTGCCCCATTATGACCGGGTCACGGGTCGACCCAATACATTCAAACGGTTATCCATATCTAAAAGGTACTTGATTCATTTGAATGGATAACAGGTACCCACAGGTACCCGCGGAATCTCTTCCAGGAAAAAAACAACTTCCACATCATCCATCTCTTTACATTTATAGGAATAACATATCATTAAATTGAACAAATTATTTATAAAACCAATAATCATATTCTTCTACTATTCAATAGTTTTAATAGATGTCAAAAATGTGATGGAGCTACACATTGGAATGAAAAACTAAAAATATCCATGTATTAGATTACTTACGTCCCTAACTAAGAGGAGATCAATTAGACGTTAGACAATAGGTGAATTGCATGAGCATTCAATTGAAGCATGGATATGTATGCTCAAGTATCCAATTCATTGATGTATTCGTTTATTCATAATGTATTGCAAAAAATGTTTAATAGAAACATTACAAATTTTTTCCACAGTAAAATTATTTATACTCGCAAATGTGTAGCTTCGTATCCAATTTATCAATGTATCCACATGCTCATAATTTTTTTTTGCAAAAGTGCTCGATTTGATGTCTTAAATTGTATTATTTAATATACAATATCTCGTATCTGATTTATGCAATACCTTGTATATAATTTAATATACAATGCCTCATATGTAATTTAAATTATATTATTTAAATTATTTAGACTCACAACAGAGTAAACTCGTATCCAATTTATCACCATATCCGATTTATCACTTTATCGGTCATCTTTCAATTTAACTAATGTTACACATTCCATTATCTAAAGTCTTAAATTATTGTTTTGATACAACATCATTCCAACATTAATATAAATTACAAAATAACTATAGAGGGGATGTGGGTCTATTAAGGCCAAATCGATTTCAGTCTTACATGCCAAATTAATGAAATGGTTGGTTTCGAACCGACCATACCACATGATTAACCATAAACATCTATATCCATTTGAAAATCAATACAAATTTAGTTACACATATTTCCATTTCAATTAAATTTAAGATAACCTATTGTATTTCTTCTAATAGTTGTATCAAATCCAATTGATTTCATATTCATATCCGGTTTTAGTGCATGATCTTACATTTTTCAAATTTATAGATATAGGTAATCATAATCATATCCTGGTTGTATATTGTATATCGATAACATGATAATTATATCTGTGTTGTATTTAACTTTTTGTATTTTTTGTGGATAAAAGGGTAAGTGAAAACTTCAACTAGGGTACCCGTGGATACCTACTATACCACATGGATATTCTGAATGGGGCATGTACCACAAGACAAAACGGGTACCCAATCCGATATTTCCAAACGAGTACCCGTGAATTTAGGGCCAAAATTTACAGGACAAGCTGGGTAACCGCTTGACCCAGATTTTTTTAACAACCCTACCCCCCACCACTAAAACTTGCGAAGAAACCGTACCATATAAGACATACAGCAAATCTGAGCAACCAAACAAACGTGTATCACAAAAGCCCCTTTTTTATCTAACTTTAGACAAAATCTGCACAGATAAAACCATCGTTATTACCTGGTAGAAGTCCCCGTAGGAGATAGTGGGGAACTGCTCCTTGATTGGCTCCAGGAGCTTCACTGCGATATCAAGCCCGCTGTTGGCCCCGTGGCTCAGCTCATCCGCGTGCTTCATCGTCCCAAAGGGCCCTCCCGTCCTCGTGCTCACATCGAAGGTCCCCGCCGAGTGCCACCTGCACATCGCACCGACTCGACCGCTCATAACCAAAAGCACATTTTCCACATCAAAATGCGGATCGGAGGTTCCGAATCTTACGCGATGCGGAGCATCAGAGGCGCGCAGTTCTTCGACGCGATCAAACCCCTCAGCTTCCTCTTGCACTTCTCCACAGCCTTCTGGTACTCATCGCTTACAGATGGGTAAGCCTTGACCATCTCGACGATCGATCAGAAACCCTGAAAATCAAAAAATGCATGAGTGATCAGTTCCGACCATTTCGGATCGACGAATAGTTGATGGCATCGAATGACGATCGAAGCCCCTCCGATCTACATCGATCCATCAACAGGTCACAAGGAGTGGCGATCAAGCAAATACGATCAATCGGGGTCACTAAAGACCAACAAAAACATGAACTGATCAATATCCGCTATTTCGGATCGAATGGCGATCGAAACTAATCAGATCGGCATCGATCGATGAACAAATCGCATAGAAATACGATCTACGGCACTACGATTAACAGCCATTTCATGAGAGGTGAATCGTTCGATGTTTACCTGCGAGAGCTGAAGCTGCAGAGTGACGTCGCGGACACAGAACGGTGTTTATTTTATACCAATGGAAGCTTCTGGACAAACGCATGCGCAGCGTCGGATTGGGGGAATTGGATGGTTCGGATTTTAGGGTCGTTTTGACGGTTGCGATGTGAGGAGGGGAGTGAATGAACGGCGCAGATTTGAGATCAGGTGGCCAATGAGGGGCCGGGGTTGGGTATGTGTGTGAACGGGATCTTTGGTGATTGACGACTTTAACCCTGGAGGGTTTTGAGTACCTGGAGGTGGCGAGTGGATGTTAATAATGTTGTATAATAGGGGTAGGGTTGTCTTCTAAGTGGGGAAAGGGTCTGAACGAGCGACCAGTTGGGGGTGCTTATTGGGTTTTGTAGTCCGTGACGAGCGCGTGCTGCGGACTTGGGTGCCACGTCAGCGGATTTGCATTTTTTATCATTTTTCCATTTAGTTTAATGTGAATTGGCTCCGGTCCAATATATGTTGTCCAAGATAAGAGTTATCTCAAATAATCTCAAATCTCAACCATTTTGAATAACATAAACAGAATAATAATAATGGTTTTTTTGTAATTATGACCTCTTTAACTTATATAATATCAGTTATGTCTCTTCGTTTTAGAATATCTGTTGTTTCATATCTTCTTACAATTTTATCACTTGTGTCTCTCAAGTTAGTTGTTGTCGGTCCACCTCCCAAATGAGCATTAGCTTTTCGACGCAAAGGTAGTTCGAAAGGAAACTTAGGGTACAAATGTTTGAGTACAAGCCTATACATGAAGCAAAGATAAGATACATGTGAAACTTCTCCCATCTCCTTCTTCCTTCTTACCAAAACCCTATCTCTTCGGCCCTTGTCATCCCTGCTGCCCCCACCTACTCATGTCATGCTGACAACTAGTCCTCCTTTACCCAAGATCCTCTAACCTCTGATGAACGTCAAATTTGCCTCTTTAATTATCGGTAATTGGCGTAGTATAGGAGGCAAATTTGGTTCAGCAAAAACCACAAGCTTTGAATGTTGTGGACTATTTTTACTTGGCAAGTCTACCAAGGTCGAACTCAGGGAACGGTGATTTTTAGTTGCGCAGTCTTAAATCAAATTTAATAATTGATTAATGCTCGGTTAATTTCTGTGTTGAGAAAATATACAATGCAGTGATGAAGATGCGAATATGATGCAAGGAAAATAAATTGAGAGAACTATGCCCAGGATTTGTGATTTTTGAACAAATTAACTCCTCAAATAATATGATCTTTCTCTCCGCAAAATTAATCACAAATCAAAATGGATTGATCATAACTCATTGCTTCAGGTTAATAATCAACTAGTATTCAGAATATTGAAGCAGAGTATCCGGCCTCCAAATATCTTCGATTCAGTTCCTCAAATAATCAGCAAAAATCTCAGAGGAATAAATGTAAATTAATCTCCTGTGACAACAGTAATTTCAATGATTTAATCAAAGTAAAATCCTTATCCGAACTCCTACAAAAGATTTATCAATAGCTTCTCAAGCAATATGTGGCGCATGTACGTCAAAATTGAGCATGCATGTCAAATTAGATCATTGAAAAATAATAGACAGTATACCACCTCAGATCTGTTCACAAACTATGCTAAATGGTAGAGCATGAAAAGAGCTTCAAAACGACATATTATACGCTAAAATTGGAATCCAGATGGAGAAGATATGCTAAAATGAAATTTCAGGGACTGAAATGTAAATAAAATAAATATTTCTTTGCAAAGAGGTCCCTGGAAGGACTTATTTGTAATTATCAAAAACTTAGGGGACTTTTCTGAAATTTTCCCCTGGCGAGGGTGTTTCTGCAAATTTGGAAAAAGCCAGGGGCGTTCTGCAATTTTCCCACTGCGCACGTGCTACGCACGTGCGCCAGAGGCTCGGGTGTCGGGGCAGGAGGCTCGGGTAGCGAGCCTAGAGGTTCGGGAGCCCCGAGGCGGAGGCTCGGTTCCGAAGCCGAGGCTCGGATACAGACCTGAGGCTCGGGTGGAGAACCTCAGGCTCGGATGAGGTGCGGTGGTTCAGGAGCCCCGACCCTCGAGGCTGGGGCCGAGGCTCGGGGGTTGGGGACGTGGCAGGCCTGGAGCCGTTGGATCAAGGGGTTGAGCCCCTGATCCGACGGTGGCTGGGCATGGTGATGGATGGCGGGGCTGCCGAAGCGCGCCGCGCGAGGCGCTGGAGCCGCGGGGGCGGCGAAGGTGAGGCGGCAGCCGGAGGAGATGGAGCCGCACCTCGGCCGACACACGGCGCGAGGCGCGGGCGACGGAGCAGGAGGCATCGGGCGTCACCCCCGCGCGAGGATGGCGGAGCGCGAGCGAGAGGCGGAGGAGGCGGGCTGCTCCTGGCCGAGGCGGTGCGGCGCGGTAGAGCTCGGGGCGGAGGAACCTCGCGGGCGGAGAGTCCAGGCGGCGGCGGAGGTCGGCGCGGAGGGCCGCGCTGTACAGCCGAGGCACGTGGCGCGGTCGCGGCGGCGCCTCCGCGCGAGGACGGAGGTGGTGGTGCGGGTACCTGCAAACGGAGATAAAAAAATGGTTATGTACGAGATCACCTGGGAAGTGTGGAGAGGCGAACGCCTCTTCGATCTTTGCTTCAAGGAGTCGGCGATGGAGCTCCGAAGCTTGTGCTTGCCGGACGGGAAAGCTACACGGAGCTCGGTTCCGCGGATCACGCCTAGAAAAGCCGCTGTCACCGGCGTTGATGGAATGGCGGATGCCCAAGACGAGGCTGGTGGCGGGGCTTTTATAGGAGAGGTGCGAGGGGAGTTACGGGAGGAGGAGGTGAACGGCTGGGAGACTCGGAGGTCGCGCGGAGGCGTAATGGCCGCGCATGGCGGTCATTGATGGCCGCATGCGGCGGTTTTGCGGAGGAGGTGGTTGCCGTTGGGGAAGATGACCCTGGTCACGTGCTAGGCACGTGACCCAGGGGTGCTGGAGAGAGGGGAAACAGCGGGGTGCCACGTGGCACGCCTTGGAGCTGCCACGTGGCACCAAAAAAATTTCTGATTTTTAAAGGGGGAAAAGAGATAGAAGATGACCTCGGATCGAAAAAGTTTCTTCACGAAAGTTGTTCGTCTCGTCGAGATCTACAACTTTCATGAAGGGTCCGGGAGCAGAAGAGGTCACCTGTGTGAAGTGGTATTTTTGGTAGCTTTCCATGTGTACGAAAAACCGCATTTTTGAGATTTGTAATTTTTTTGGTGGTTTTAAAGGGGATAAAAATTCTAGAAAAAATACGATAAAATAGAAGAAAATTATTTACACATTAATCTAATTTTTTTGGATTTTTAAAGGATAAGAATTTAGGAAAATAAAATAAAAGTAAGAGACGGACAACTTTTGTACAGACCGACAATGGACACTCGGACTTGGTCAGTTTCTTTGATTTCAGTTTTGATCTGGATTTGGATTTTCACGTCGCTTAATAAAACTTTCGTCAAAGAACATAAATGAAAAAGAAACAAAATTAAAAGAGTTAATTAAGCACATAAAATAGCAGGTCAAAATTAGCAAGAAGTTAAAATGCGCAAAAGAGGCCCAAAACCCAACTTTCACATATGAGCTCCGAATTTTATGAAATTGGTCTTGTTTTGAAGGTATTTGAAAATGGAGTACTTTAAAAGTGAGTAGACCAAAATCGGACACTGTATGTGGGAGATATGCTCGTTTTAGTCCGTCAGATGTGAAATTTGACTTTGAGATTATTTGACACTTATTGGAGTCAGTAATTTTTTTGTATTTTTTATTTAATAAGGTTAGTAATATCTACACAATGGAGGTGGTTTTGGGTCAATCGGAGTTAGGATGAATTAACTAAAAATGTGAGAAGTTAGCGGCTTTTTGGGCTAATTTACACAAGGGATTTTTAATGCAATTTATGCATGATGAAATGCGGATATTATTTACACATGCATGATGGCTAATAATGCTCTTTTAATGATTAATTACAAGAGGATGATGGGGGACAGAGCCTAAATGACCAATTTTAGCATGATGAATACGAGATTCATCAACCTCCTCCGCCCAAGCTCCTCCACCCCGACCAGATCTCCTCCAATGCAAGCTCGTCCACCCTGACAATTTAAACTATAATATAACATAAAATTATACAAGTGTTTATAAGTGTATAAATAAATATTAATGCCTCGATATCGAAATTTTGCATGTCAGCTCTGATTCTAATGAAACCACATTCATTTAAGAGATATTTTCTTAACTTGACTTTTAAAGGCAACTCTCGTGAATTTAGAGTTCATACACAGTATATATTGAGCCTAAAAGTTTTGCTTTAAGGCTTTCCGGATTTCATTCTTTTTAATTCTTTTCCTTGGTTTTTTTAAATAATATTCAAAGAAAATAAGTTGTTTTGAGTTAGTATAATGTTTGTGAAAAATTAGGAAGCTTCATGTTCTGGGTATTATTTGATGTACACCAATTCATTCTTTTTGTTGTGCTCAATGTATGCTTCGTCCAAGTGCCTCACATGAGAGAGAAAGTATGGGTTTTTAGGAAAACCCTCCCAAAAAAGGTGTAACCCCCTATTCGAACATGACTTTTGTCTTATGTCATTTCTGAAATTGACTTTTATGATTACAACCTTCTCCTTGAAAATTTTCCAATTCAAAAGTATCTCTGATGTAATCGCGAAGCAATAATAAGTGGTAGACTTACCTGTTGAGGAAGGCACATTGCGAGGGGGAAAACAATCATCTAAATTAGGGATCAACATTCAACCAAAACTTTTGATAATTTTTTATATTGAGGTTTATTAAAGACCTGATAATGTAAATAGTATAGTAGGTTCATAAATTCGTTCATAACCACAAACCAGTAGATGAGCATCTGACCCCATGCTCTTAGGGTGCGTTCTTGTATCAGGTTAAACCACCCCAAGGGTGGTTTAACTACCCTACCCTATATTTTCTCCCTCCACGTGGGTCCCACTTTTTATCTTTTTAAAAAAATTAAATAAATCAATTCTCTATCATCAATTCCATCAAAAAATAATATACTATACCATCATATCATACAAAAATTAGGGATTTTTTTAAAATAATTACTAAAAAATTCTTAATTAATTAAATAATCATCAAGTCATAATATTTAAAAATATAACCATCAATCGGCACCTGAGGTGCCGATTTGGGAAGTAATGTCCAAATCGGCACCTGAGGTGCCGATTTGGAAACACGAGGGATGGACTTGCAAATTACCCAATGAGTTTGCCCAAATCGGCACCTCAAGTGCCGATTTGGGCATCCTCATGGGAATCTTGCATTTCCATCATTTGGGCCAATTTGTATTCACATCCCTTCGTTTGTTATCAATAGTTTTTTTCAACTAACCTCTTTTGTTATCAAAAGTAGAGCATTACCCCACAAGGATATAATTACATTCGAATGGTGAATGCATATCTTTTCTGTTATTTAAATAATTCTTTTCAAAATTTTAATTTTTTTGTTATAATTCTTTTTCTTTGTTATATTATATATTAAATCCTTTATTCTAATTAATTATATGTATACTTATAATATAATATATAATTAAATCCCTTATAATATAATATTGATCACATAATATTTAGAGAATAATGATACAATATATGTACCATTACAAAGTCTTCAGCTCGGGAAACCAATGTAGGTGAAGTTTTCAACATACATCTATATGAATTCGTATCCAACTATATGTTTCCCTAAATCTTCATCCTGACTCATATCCGTACGCAGATTGTTATTCCTACTCGATATAGACGGTGTGAATATGGATACGAAAATTGACATATCTGATATGTATCGAATCCTTTTTCTTAGTTAGTTAGCGTTGATCTGACCACTCTAGAATTAAATTGAATAAGTGACAATTATTACGTATAAGTATAATTAATTAGAATAAAAGATTTAATATATAATATAACAAAGGAAAAGAATTTTAACAAAAAAATTAAAATTTTGAAAAGAATTATTTAAATAACAGAAAAGATATGCATTTACCATTCGAATGTAATTATATCCTTGTGGGGTAATGCTCTACTTTTGATAACAAAAGAAGTTAGTTGAAAAAAACTATTGATAACAAACGAGGGGATGTGAATATAAATTGGCCAAAATGATGGAAATGCAAAATTCCCATGAGGATGCCCAAATCGGCACTTGAGGTGCCGATTTGGGCAAACTCATTGGGCAATTTGCAAGTCCATCCCTCGTGTTTCCAAATCGGCACCTCAGGTGCCGATTTGGACATTACTTCCCAAATCGGCACCTCAGGTGCCGATCGATGGCTATATTTTTAAATATTATGACTTGATGATTATTTAATTAATTAAGATTTTTTAGTAATTATTTTAAAAAATCCCTAAAAATTATAAACTAGTCCACTTCTACTCACTTTTTCAAACTCCAATACAATCACATCTAACTTCTCACTTTTTCAAACTCAATACAATCACATCATCCCAAACCCACTTCTAACCCACCCCCAGTTTAACCATCTATCCAAACACCAAAACCCAAAAAAATGGATTACCTGCAACCAGTTTAACCCACCTAAACCCACTATCCAAACACCCCCTTAGAGTTGGACCAAGTTAGGGCAGAGGGGTAAACTCACACCCTTACCCCACCCTTTCTAACTCCTACGCAGGCCTCACTTTTATCTTTTTTTAAACATTAAATAAATCAAGTCTCCGTTATAAATTCCATCAAAAAATAATATATTATACCATTATATATATATAAATTATAAATTACTCCACTTCTACTCACTTTTTCAAACTTCAATACAATCACATCACAATAACTACTCGTTTTTTCAAACTTTAATACAATTATATCACAACAAACCCACTTCTAACCCACCCTCAGTTTAATCCTCTATCCAAACACCAAAACACAAAAACGGGTTACCCTCTACCGGTTTAACCACCTTAACCCGCGTACCAAACACAAGACAATTCAGGCTTGTAAAAATTCTCTCAATTTCTATTATAGCATAAATGGTATGATTAGATCTTCTGAATTTATAATTGGAGCTACCAAGTTGGTGCTTAAGGAGTCTCTCTGTGTATTTGAATATTGATACGCAATACTCACACACTGTACAACAAAACCATGTGGTGTGGGATATACACACACACAAAGTATATTTATACACGTCCAAAAGAAGAAGTCTATCACATACATCTCGTATCAACCTTTTTTTAGGTTCAAGATTAGGGATGAGTATCGTGCTCGGTCCAACCTAGTTCAGTCCGAGCTCGGTTCCAATTTAGGAGTTTGCGGGCCAGGCCTAAACTCGTCGAATTTCTGAAATTGCAGCTCGAGCTTGAGCCCCACCCACAAGTACATGGATCGGGTTGGGTCAGACCGGCCAACTATATTAAAAAATTATTTTAAACATGAATACGGTACACATTTAATATGCAAATATACAGAATGGATATGCATTTATTCAAAACATGAAAATAGTTGATGTCTAAACAACATAGAATAATGGTAATTTAAAAAAGAAGATCCACCATGATATTTGAAATCATAAATTATAAATGGAAAAAATCTCGGGCATATATACGGACCTACACTCGGACCGCCCCACGGGCTTCAGGCTCAGGCCCAAGCTAATCCAAATACGGTCTGAAAATTGGATCGGGCTAAAAATCAAACCCAAGCATGCCAGTTTATCATTTGAACTTGAGCCGAGCTCGTAATTTATCGGGCTGTGCTGGGCCAAAAAAATATGCTCATCCCTATTCCAGATGTTTTGTTTACAAAAATTCCATCAAACTTGTCAAGTAGAGGTGTCTTTTGTAGGGTATGAAAGGGCACACATAAAGAAGAATGATCGCGATTGCATGAAACCCGGGGGCATATTATTAGTATATACTCAGATATCCCAACTTTTTTGTACACACCTGCAATTAAGCTGAATATTATTAGCATGCAACTCTTTATTCAAGGCTACACCTGTAATTTGTCAAATGACTTGTTTCTTGACCGACTACTTTGTCTTTTTTAAACCTCCTCTCATGCATATTCATATTAGTGTTCCAATTAGGGATGCAAACGGTCGGATACGGATACGGATATAGGTATTACCATATCCTTATCCTTTTTTTAATACGAATACGGATGCGGATATTGACGGATATTAAAACTATCTTACCATATCCTTAAAAACGGATACGGATGTAAAATGGATATTGATCGCACACGATTAATGTTAGAAATACTCTATAGAATCAACTTAAATATATAAGAATTGGATGGAAAACGCATGATATTAATTTACTAAATATGTTTGTATCATAAAAAATATATAAATATGGTAAAAGGAGGTAGAAAAGTATGTTATATATGGTTAAAAATAAATCTACGACTATATTTATATACTAAAACGGATATACGGATACGGATACGGATGTTTGCGGATATCAAAACGATATCCATATCCGTATCCATTTTAAAACGGATATGGGTATGGATGTCAAAATCTGTATAAAACGGATACGGTGACGGATCGGATACAGATATATCCCTATCCGTTTGCATCCCTAGTTCCAATGCGAGATGAATCTCAAGCGAAAGATCTGACAAAGCCCATTGCTACTGATTGTTGGCTACCTAACACAACCTCATTAATCAGGAACTGGCTAAGATACTGTAGAGGTCGTAGTGTTTAGAAGAAAATCAGACCAGACTAACTGATTCGATCAGTGAATCAGGTCTGGACTAGTCGGTTAACCATCTTTTACCAGATGGGTTTTAAAGTTTAGATTTGATCAAAGCGCGGTTAGTAGTTGATTACTTCAAACTTGATTTAATTTGGTTCTATTGAATTGAACAAAATTCAAATTTAAATTTATTTAAAAAATAAAGAAGTTGGTGGAAGTTCGACCCCATGATTATTGATTACCTATTACAAACTCATAACCAACTACTTTATCATAACTTATTATATTAAATTGATCTAAACTTTTATAAAACAATGGTTATTTTATATAGCATCTAGCTTAAATAGTATGTAGATAGAGAGCTTATCCAATGGATCATGAGCCCATTTGGCGTCATAATGAGCACCAAATGTAGGACATACCTGTGTATATACTCAATTAAGAAGTTGCCTATTTCGAAGGTAGATGGTTTTGAAAGTTTGTTAATGTTGTTCTCATTGTAGTTTCGAATTATACCATTTTCTTAAACAAAGTGGTCGATTTTGGAAAGAGAACTTTCATTCAACGAGTTCGTGAGAAAAATGACCATGAAAAGAAATACAAAAAATGAAATATTACTATCCCGTTCGTGTATATTACTTTCTATCTTAATTGATTACTAATTTATGCTAAAAAATATTACTTTCTTCCTTAAGTTATCTATGTATTTCTTATATATTATGTCATGTGATCAGTAATATATATACAGTTATCAAGTATATGAATGTCATAGATTAATAATACGAAAACATCATTAATTTAAATATGTAAGTAGCTCAGGTACATTGTTCAAGCAAACGATTGACATGGAATCAATCATATATTCTCCTTTCTTACGTAACTCAAACAGAATGGTAGCAATTCAAACGACAAATATGAATATCTCAATTTTGAATTTTTGTTATTAACTAAAAATCAAACGAAAGTAATTTTGAGTACAAAGTTAGCAACACAAATATGTGTAGCATGTAATAAAAGAAACAATACCATTGTTGCAGTAATTATTTTTATGTGAAGCAAGTGACAACGAAACATCGGTAAAATCATCAAATAATATTAATAAAATATAACAAAAACAACACCATTGTATAATTTATGAACATAGTGTTATTAATTGCTTACAAATTATCATACTTATTTTGTATATGCATTTATTAATTAATTCCATTATCATCGAAAACTATACCATTTACTTTTTTATTTAATGAAGTGTTTTTACTGATGCATATTAATATTTCATTAATAATAGTTTGAATGCACTGAAACATTATCAATTGGAATTAATTCAACAATATTCCAAAAAGTAACATACGAAGTTAAATGTCTTACATTTGTAATTGATATTCACATGTGATTTGCTATTATAAGCATCATTGTTTAAGATGTTTTTCTCATGTTTGATGTATTCAATGTCTTATTTTCTTACGTCTTCATCCATGAATTCTAAGATTTATTTAGACATCTAATGTACCTAAAAAATAAAGCAGGAAATAATCAGTTGTGAACTGTGAGAATTAAATAGAATAGTAAAAAACAAACAATTGAATTGTAGAAATAATAATGTTGTAAGTAATATAATTCGTATGCTGAAATGTTAATAATACATGGTAGAAATATTACAAAATAGTTGCAATATAGTAATTGTATTGAATTGGAAAGTAATTAAGAACAAGACATTAGTAAATCAACGTATGATATTAGTAATTAAAATGACACACAAAGATGTATGAGTAAGTCAGAGAATTATGTTAGTAATTAGAGCGTTAGAATATATGTATGAATTTAATACTCAGCAGAAACGTAAAGAGAAACTTCCACTGTATAAAGTAAAAATCTAAGTAACAATGCTATTTCAAATTAAAAAAACATTATTAGTAACAATTTTGAAGTCATCAATAACATAAAAGCATTACAATAAAAAAAGGCAAAAGCATCAATAACATAGCATATTTATTATAAGATGAATGACTAGTAACTTTTTGTGTTAGTAGTGGTAACACACAACCTATTGTAAGTAAATAACTTAAATACATAACTTAGAAGCTCAATGATAGTAATAATGGAATAGACTATATGCTTAGCAAAAAATAGACTATATTAATTATGAATTATTTGTAGAAACGAAAACTGAAATAAGTAATAATAGTATGAAAAACGAATAAGAAAAGACTTGAAATTTGATCATAGACCAATCAAGATTGGAAATCGAGTAGCAAAAGAATAAAAATTAATTACATGAACAACCACATCCACATATTTCAAAACTTCTTCTCAAATATATGTCTGCATATAAGAAATGAATAAAACTTACAAATCAAAGCCCTCAAAAACAAATATTCTTTTCATCAACTTACAAATCAAAGCCCTCAAAAACAAATATTCTTTTCATCATTAGAGAATTCAAGATTTTGCAACAAGAGGAAGACGAAGATGATCTTTGCCATTTCGAAAATCATTATGAGGCAACGAGGGAAGACGTAATTGTAATTCAAAAAAAAAAAGGAAACAAATCGAGATAAGAATGAGGGAGTTGTTATGTAAATACATTAGCTCTAAAAAGGAGACGGATATTAGAATTATGATCGTTGCATTTACATCTGATGGCCGAATATGCATGTTCATCACAACTCTAACGGGCATAGGATTCATTGGATAAATATCATATATATATATATATGTATGTACGTATGTATGTATGTATGCTTGCATGCATGTATAACATTTAATGTTGCATATGAAAATAAATATTGTATACTATAATAAGACATATACATCGTATGTGTATTTCAAATCTATACAAGTATATTGGAATTTGTATTTTATGCATGTTTTGATTCATTCCGATTTAATTAATCGATCTAGTTACTTTCTTTCAACCGGTCTAGTTATTTTGTCTCAACTGGTTCTCGATTCAATCCTATTTCAGAGAATGATTACATCATCATTCGCTTGAACCAATTTGATTTCATATTTCAACCCGATCCGACCTTTTCGATAAATTTTTTCCTGATCCAGTCTCATGTTCAGTTTCACAGCAACATGGAATGAAAGTGAGGGGTACCACAATTAATTAAAATCGAACGTTGTATCCATGAATTGCTCCCATGTTGGAACGAATAAGATGACCGGATTAAAAAATCGAGCGGACGAAAACGGTCCACGTCTCCTTAATGGACCATAATGTTAAATTAAGGGCTAATGACGAAATTGGCGGTGAGATTAATTAAAGGGCTAGCAAGATTACGGGGTCGTGGGAGGAATTATGATGTTTCAAAGGTCGTAGAGGTAATTTCGAAAGATTTCAGGGTCTGCTGGGTAAATATCCCTTAATTAAAACCTCGGACTCATTCTGCCGACAGAGAGGGGAACACAACAGGACAGAGCCCCCATTATTCCAAACCCCCATCATTATTCTTAAATGCAATGATAATGGGGCTGCCCATTTGTGTCATCCAACGTGGTTGTCCCGTCTTTCTATTTCAACATTTTTTTTAAATATCACCGTGTATATTCATCTTCATATCTCTCCTATATGTCATTCGAATTTCGTTAGAAACAGAGACTCCTACGACCTCCATTGAGATGATGGTCATTTAAAAAATCATGTTACCATTAAAAAATGATTATCTGGATGGAGGTCATATGAGTCTCTATTTCTGACGAAATTCGAATGGCATATAGGAGGGATATATATGACGATATTTTTCGAAAAAAATAAAAAAAAATGCCGAAAATAACGCGGAGACAGCTATGGTGGTTGCCCCAAGGGAGCAGCCCCATTAAGCTCTATTATTATTGTTATGGAAAAAATGGGGCTGGCCCTTGCGGGCGGCCAACATGGCTGCCCCCGCCCCATTTTTCATCAAATTTTTTATTTTTTTGAAAAATATCACCATGTATATTCATTCCTATATCCCTCCTATATGCCATTCGAATTTCGTCAGAAACAGAGACTCATACTGCCTCCATCGAGATGGTGTCGATTTAAAAAATCCTGTTACCGTTAAAAAATGACTGTCTGGATGGAGGCCGTAGGAATCTCTGTTTTCTAACGAAATTCGAATGGCATATAGAAGGGATATAGTGATCAATATATATGATGATATTTTTTGAAATGAAAAATGCCGAAATAAAAGCAGGGGCAACCATGTTGAGGCAGCCCCATCATCCTCTATTATTATTAATTACAGAAACATCGAAAGCAATGCATCGATGATCAAGTGGTGCCCACGACCTCGAATCGGCAATTATATTAAGCATGGCGAAAGAGATGTGCTCTCTCCCCTTTGGGGATAAACTATTTCCACGAACATTATATTATTTGTTTTGGTATGGCACCAACCAATGAGTGTAGGAAAAGTAAGACGAGCTCAACATGTTTTGGAATCCAATTTGCTAAAATCCCCACTCCACTTGCTGAGAGGGAAAGGTAATTACTAATTAGTGTTCTCTTAATCCAACTTGCACGATATTTAAATTATCTACTTAATTATTGGGATACACATGCATTACGTGTCTCCTTCCCGCTGACGCCGCCGATGAAGCTTCCTCTGCCCAGAACCGGCCCAGGGCATAGTTTTGAAGTGCAATTGCCCGGTGTCGATTAACTTTAAGAGCGCAACTTTACATGTTATCTAATTTTTAATTTAAGGAAAAAATAGTATGTCCTGGTGGGTCCTTATAGAATCAAATTTTCCGTGAAACTAACTCACCGAAAAATAGGTCCTTATAAATTTGAATTTTTCATGAACAACTTACACTAAATCAAAATTTTAATGAGATTATATAAAGGCTGATTTTTCTCGGGGAAAAAATAGAATTTCATTTTATATTCGATGGGAAACATACTCAAGATAATTTGTCCTTATTAATTTTTTTTGTAAGGGCCTTTTTTTCTTTTACTTAGGGCCCACAAAATGCATGGAACGTCAGTGCCTCTACCGCATGATAATTCACGAGATATGATCTCTAATCTATTGTTTAACCGTGCTCGTCGAGATTTTTCCAACTTAGTTTGATGTCACGTCTTTTGAGCTCTCTTCTCTGTTTTCGTTTTTGTTTCCGATCTTAATGACATTTTCCACGAAATTTCGTTAAATATTATGGCGGTTGAGGAGGCGACGATATTTATCATCTCTAGAAGCACTTCTTTTTGTGACAAAGACATGAGAATCATTTTGCCCCCGAGACATAGTAGCATCGACGAACATCTCCATCGAAGATTGATTTCTGTGGTCCGAATCCGGTCAGTTTAACGCACGCACGCATGCATGCACACACACGTAACCTTGTGCACTTTCATATTTATGTATAAAACCCTCCATGTGAATCAACATAAATATATCTAGATATACCCTCGTATATTATCAGTAAGAAAGTGACCCCATACGTTTCGACTTTCCATTGGCTATTGACGGTGTTATAGGAACAACGGATGTGGGCCATAACTGCCCATCTTAATTGGTAGGGTGGAGCATTGGATCGGGCTGGCCCGAGCCCGACCTTGACCCGATCCGCAAAAGTTCGAGCCCGGCCCGAACCTGATGTACAAGTGGGCCGGGCTCGGGTCTTCATTTTTGAAAAATATTATGCTCGGGCCGGGCCGGGCCCGAACCCGAAGTACAAACGGGCCGGGCCCGGGCCCTTATATTTCAAAAAATCATATTAGAACTAAATTAGGGGATACGGATTTATAGTCAAAATACATCTAATACTTCCTTCATCCATCAATAGTAATATTATATACTAACAATGCATCTAATACTCATGTGTTATGGATGAATTATATCCATAAAAATAATTTGGAATCAAAGTGCAACTTCATGGAATTAAAATAAGTGCGGGTTGAGCCCGGCCCAAGGCCGAGCCCGACCCGAACCTGAGCCTGATCTCGTGGGCCTTGGGCCAGACCCGGGTCGAGCCCAATGCTCCACCCTATTAATTGGGATGTCTGAGAACACCTCCGTCCTCGTAGCAAACAAAAGTTTAGGATTTTTCTTGCAAAATTTCTAACAACTTGTCAAGCGGGAGGTGTCCTTTGTTGGTCATGAAAGGCCAACTTTGTTGCATTAATTTGGTGAAATAGAGAATTTTTTAAAAAAGGAAATCTTTAAGTTTGAGATAACATAAGGTGATAGGGATTGGGCGGACATATTACATATATATCAAGGTATTGCAATATTTGCATTCATACCCTTGACTTTGAAAACTACAAATCATCTCCGTAATCACAACCCAATTAATTACGGTCATGACAGTCGCAGACAACGTAACAATAATTATGATAAATCTTTTAAAAGAGTGCATGATATGGAATATTTAAACCTACATCAGTTGAAAGCATATAAGGAATATGCTTCATGTTGCAATGCTTAATGCTGCATATAAGGAATATGCTTAATGCTGCATTAGTTTTTATCTTCTCTCTCCTGATTGAAACTAGTAGTACAGAATCTTTCGTCTCACCATCTCACCAAAATCCCATCTCATAAGATCAGCTATAGGAACGGCTATGTACATACATATATGTACACATGTAAAAATATGCATATCTACATGTATGTACATGTATGTGTGCACACGTATACGCTACAAATTATTCAATTCAATCGAACCCAACTAAAATCTTAGGGTGTGTTTGGTTCGTGGGTTATCCAGGAGAGGATAATCCGATTTTGTGTTTGTGTCTTTGCTTGATGGGTTAGTGGTTGGGAGGTTTTGTGTGATGTGATTGTATTGGAATTTGAAAAAAGTTGATAGTTATTATGATATGATTGTATTAAAATTTGAAAATGTGGGTGGCTATTGTGATATAATTATATTGAAGTTTAGACTACTGAGTAGAAGTTGAGTATTTTATGATTTTAGTTGATATGATGGTATAATATATAAATTTTTTTGATAGAAAGGAAGTGAGCTCCACTAGTGGGTTAGGAATGTAGGGTTTGGGGGTAACCCGTCCAAATTAGGGAGTAACCTCCCAACCGAACGGGCACTTAAAGTTCCAACTCGCACGATAAATTCCCCATGTCCAACCATTGATTCAAATTCAAATGTCTTTTTATGTCATAAGATAGTGTTCCTACTAATGCAAACATCAACTTAATTTGTATAAGTCTCCAATATTCCTTCACGTTGCAAGCTATCCGTTCTTTCTCACATTTTCATACCTCACATGCACATTTCACGCTCTTTTTGTCTTATAAACCGTGTATACACATACCGTACATCTTTGACATCTCCGCATACTTTGTATTTCGAAGGATTGGATTTACCATTCAAAAGGAATTGGCGACACAGCTTGTTGCCCGTCTCCCATCAATTACTCTGTATTCTTTATGAGCTACATGTAATATAAGAAAAATATCTTTGGATGCATAATAATAGGGAATGCTATCTAATTTTCAATTAAACTAATTAAACCCATGTGTAAACAATTGATCCAAATTTGAACGAATCAGAGGACCAGATAAACAAATCGAGTGGACGGGAACGGGCCACGTCTGCTTAGTGGGCTATAATGCTAAATTAAGTGCTTAATGACGAAATCGCTGACGGGATTAAAACCTCGGACTAGTCCTTCTGCCGACAGAGAGGGGAACACAACAGGACACCGCACATATCATATTATTATTATTATTATTATTATTATTATTAAACGGGGTTGTCTCGTAGGGCAGCTAACTTCGCTCCCCTGCCTTATTTTGTTCATTTTTTTTATTTTTTTAAAATTTTCTTCTGTAGAATTTATCAATATATCCATATATTATGTCCTTAAAATTTCATGCGAAACAAAAACTCCTACGGCCTCCTCCAGATGGGATCATTTTTAGCAATTCTGTTACCGTTAAAAAATGACTGTCTAGATGGAGGTCGTAAAAGTATCTGTTTCGCACGAAATTTTAATGACATAATATAATGATATAGTGATGAAATTCTATGGAAGAAATTTTCAAAAAAAAATAAAAAAAACGGACGAAATGGAGCGGGGGCGCCAAGTTAGCCCCCCCTAAGGGGCAGCCCCATTTAACCCTTATTATTATTATTATTATTATTATTATTATTATTATTATTATTATTATTATTATTATTATTATTACAGCAACATTGAAAGCTATGCATCGGTTATCAAGTGGTGCCCACGACCTCGAATTGGCAATTATATTAAGCATGGGGAGAGGGATATGCCACCAGATGACATATATTTTCTGGATTCTGGTATCACTAATCTGCAGCTTAGGAAAGTAAAGTAGGACGAATTCAGCAGCTTAATTGCAGGGAGGAAAAGCTAATTAACGTGCTCTTAATCTAATCCTAGTTGCACAAACTTTTTGAATATTTACTCATGCACATGTATTAGGTGTCTCCTTCTCGCAGGCTGCTTGTGAGCCTTTGTTTTTTAAATTAGCACGTGAGATATAATCCGATCCAATACGATGTTTGACAGTTCCTCAAGAATTGATTTCAGGTCATTTGGAGCTCCGACACGAAAGTGATAGGATCTTGATGTTGGTGAAAACGTCTATCTCTCTTTCTTGATCTAGCCACCATTAAGATTATCAGGAGGCGATGATATTAGAAACTCCTCTTTTGCGATAAAGACATGAGAATCGTTTTGCCTGCAGTAGCATTATTGCGCATCTCCATCCAGATCGATTCCTTTGCGATCCGAACCTGGTCGTGTCGCGATTTACAGCGAAAACTACCTTAGCCTCCATCCTCGGTCGATCCCCTTCAAAATCTAAAGAGTTTATGTTAGTTTTTGTCAGCAACTTTTTGAGAAATTCAAGTTTTTTTTAAAGTCCAACCAGTTTGCAAGCAAACCATCGTCACCTCCGCGTTATTCGCGGAGTTAACGCGTATGGAATCGATACGCGTTACATGATAATAAATAAAATAATACAGAATAAGGAAATATAATAAAAAATTATATCGTGAGAGCAGAACCTACATGGTACGTAATCAGCATGCGTGAAATCTAGGATTACGGTGAGCCTCGCCTCTCCACTACGTGTCAACTCCTGATTGGTTATTAGTGGATGATAATAGGAAGCAACTGACGTGGGCCAATGACGGTCGATGTCAACTTTGGATGTCTTACGAAATAAAAAAGATTGGAGGGTTTGCTTGCAAAATACCTGCCAGCTTGTAAAACGGAGGTGTCATTTGTTAGGGAAGTGGATCCTTGGTTGTGGCATGGATTGCAGCAGAGTCTGCATGCTTAGGAGCTGCTTAATTTTAATTGAGCGATTCCCACGAATTCTCACGATAAAGACCTACAAAAAGTACAAATTTGTGGGAACTGATCGATCAAGATCGAGCGATTTCCAGGTAGGCAATAGATTCTGTTGCAACCCATGCAACAACAGATGATCCACTTCCCTTTGTTAGTCATGTAAGGCCAATGGCAGTAAATAGAAATTCCTGAGCTATAAAGATAGGTAGGGATTGTGAGGACTATACATTGAAATATGCTAATATATCCGAAGTCATACCTTAATCCCCTATACTATGTTGTTGTATTATCTTGTATGAAAGTGAGGACAACTCGAGAGAATACTAAGGTGTCGTTCGGCACAAGGGGTAACCTTTCCTTTGGGGAGTTTACCCACCCCACTCCATTTTTTCTCACTCCTACGTGGGTCCCACTTTTTATCTTTTTTAAAAATTAAATAAATCGATTCCCCATCATCAATTCTTTCAAAAAATAATATATTATATTATCATATTATATAAAAAATATAAACTACTCTACTTTTACTCACTTTTTCAAACTTCAATACAATCACATCACAATAATAACTTCACTTTTCCAAACTTCAATACAATCATATCACCCACTTCTAACTCACCCTCAGTTTAACCCTCTATCCAAACATCAAAACCCAAAAATTGATTACCTGTTACCAGTTTAACCCACCTAAACGCACACACCAAACACACACTAAGGTAGCGTTTGGTTGGGGGAGTTTACCCCCTTAACCCACCCTCCCTCTCTCTCATTTGGGCCCCACTTTATTCTTTTTTAAAAAAAATTAAATAAATCAATTTTACATCATCAATCCTATCAACAAATAATATATTATACCATCATATCATATAAAAATTATAAACTACTCCACTTCTACACACTTTTTTCAAACTTCAATACAATCACATCACAATAACTATTCACTTTTTTGAATTCTAATACAATCTTATCACAACAAACCCACTTCTAATCCACACCCAATTTAACCCTCTATCCAAACATCAAAACTCAAAAACGGGTTACCCTCTACCAGTTTAACCTGCCTTAACCCGCGTACCAAACGCAACCTAAGGTAACGTTTGCATGGAGGATCATCTTGTAGAGGATAATCCTTCAAATAAAAGATCATATAATGGAATATAGTGAAATAAAGGAGTTACCATAGATGATATATTAGATGGTATTCAATCGAGGGAAATGGTTGTTATATCTACAATTATAACAAAAAAATGGTTGTAAAAAATGCCTCGCTACATGTAATTGTCTCAAGGAGAGAATTCAAGTTATGTATGGTATATGCATACTCTGCTAAGCTGCTATGGAAGACGAGGCCCATTTATTTGGCACATGCCCCTGTGCACGGGCGATAAGGTTTGCATTCTCCTACAAAGTTGCATCCCTAGGAAGCATGGTGACAACCTTTGGACTTACTACGACACGAGCAGCTTGGGAAGTTAATTTGTAATGGCGTGCACAATCTGCATCGGATTTGGTTGGAACGTTGCATATCAAAGCATATGCAATTGAGGCCAGACCGGCCTATTGTAGTGCTCAATAAGATACATGCTTTTCTAGCTAATGCTAAATACAACTTAATGTTAATCCCCCAAGGGCCAATGCTCCTGCCAAGTTAACGACATGCAAAGATAGATCTCGATGGAGCGAAGAATCCATGTAGCCAGTCCTACTTACTCTGTGAAAAGACTTTGTTGTTGTTGTTGTTGTTGTATGGATCTAAGAATATTGGTATTCGTTTCAAACTTGATCCATTGACATCCTATATACAAGATTACCCCGCTAATCTTTCCATCTTTCTCTCAAGCACATCTACCGACTTCTCGTAGATTCGATGCTTAGTATTAGGGTTGGAATACGAGCTGAGATCTCAAGCGCAAAGATCCAACATATCTTTTGATATAGATTGTCGACTACCTAATGCAACCATATCCGGACACCAGCCAAAATATCGCGAAAATAGTATCATAATCGGAGTCTAACGACATATATTACAATATCAGAAGATGCATAAAAGTGCGGGCTCCCCAATTTCCAATAAATTAGAACTCACACCTATATCCGAGGGGCCATCATCGCCCCATGTTTTGAACGAATCAGAGATGATCAGATAAACCAATCGAGTGGACAGGAACGGTCCACGTCTGCTTGATGGGCGGTAATGCTAAATTAAAGGCCTAACGACGAAATCGGTGGTGGGATTAACCGACTGCAGCAGACTCTGCTGTACAATCGAGCGGTTCTCGTGAATTCGTACTTTTTTGTAAGTCCGGATCATGCGAATTCGTGAGAACCGTTCGAACAAGATCGTGTGACTTCAGGACATGCAACAGAATCTACTGTAACTCATGTCACAACAGACGATCCTCTTGCCGTGGGATTAATACCTCGGACTCCTGCTGCCGACAGAGAAGAGAAGGGAACACATCAGGACAAAGCCTCCCACCCCTTTTTTTTCTTTAATTCACATCATAATATAATAATTATGATTAAAATTGCAGCAACATCGAAAGCTATATGTGCATCGATGATCAAGTGGTGCCCACGACATCGATTTGGCAAGAAGCTTAGATTAACGTGGGGGAAAGACTATATCCATGACATGATATTATTTGTTTCGAATCACCAACCCATCAGCTTAGGAAAAGCACGACGAGCTCATCAGGTTTTGGAATCCAATTCGCTTGAAACCCCAAACGTGTTCTTAACCTAATTACGCGATATTTATTTATTTATTTATTTATCTATCTATTTGGATGAATGCGTTCCTTCCCCAGACTGGACCAGCACACAAAGAATATATCTGATCTGATGTTTGACAATTTCAACAATTTCACGATTCTGACGAAGTTGATTTCATGTCACTTGGAGGTCGGATACGACGGTTATGAGATCTTGAAGTGTATGAAAAACGCTCGTTTATGTGACTTTATCCAAGTTTCGACGTAGGTTACCGGCCTTGCTTCGGATCTTAATGATACTTTTCATAATGATACAGTGGTTAGGAGGCGGATATTCATCCTCTCGAGAAACTCTTCTCTCGTCGAAACATCGGAGAGAAAGCTACCTAGCATCCATCCTCCTCCGGTCCCTTTCCATGTGAGAATTATAAATTTCGAAAATATCAAATGATTCTAGTGTGTGTATATATATATATATTTGTTCTATATATAATTAGTGTATTTTCTAAAAATTAACTAGAGAGACCCTTGATCATGAACTTGCTTGCAAGTAAACTAAGTTGCAAACATGATCTCAACGACTCTTATGCTCCTTGCGGGAGTTTACGCGTAGCAAAAGACCGCGTTACTCAACCGATAAAAAATAATAAAATAAAATAAACATAAAATAAACATAGTGGTAGTGATGAATCAAGATGAATATATACTGGGATATTATTCGTATGAAGCGTAATCCTATGACGTGTCAACTTCTCATTGGCTGTTGACGGATAATAATAAGAAGAAGAAGAAGAAAAAGGAGTTGACGTGGGGCATAACGGTGGATGTTAGTTGCGATGTCCAAGGAAACAAAAATATATATTCAGGGCCCGTTCGGTTCGGGAATAATCAAGAATTATGATAGGGAATAAGGAGAATAAGGGTCTATTCTTTGTTCGACTGGAGGAAATGAATAAGGAGAATAAGGTGAAATAAAGGTAGGTAAGGTGAGATAGAGATAGAAATATGAGTGAAATAAGATGAAATAATGGGGAATAATCATACCATTGTGAACCATGTCGAGAGGAGAATTAACCCCTTATTCCATGACTTATTCTCCTACCGGATTTTTATGGCAAAAATTCCGTAAAGTTGTAAAGGCGGAGGTGTCCGTAATTGGTCAACTCTGTTGCATTGATTTGGTAAAATAATTGACCCCAAAAAAAGAGGAATGGCTAAGTTTGAGATCACATGTACATATAGGTGGTAGGGATTGAGATATTTTAAGATATCCACAGTCAATGTCTTATCCCCCTATCCCATGTTTTTTTTGTTATTGCATTATCTATTGTATGTGTGTATATATTTTTTGTGTGCCGAAGGAGAAATCGAGGGAATACTAACTGATACCCCATGCTAGCATCTATATAATAATATGAAAATAATGTAGGAAGTCGACACGCAGGCTTCCAAGATGTCTCGTCCGCGAGGGTTTGATCAACTGAATGTTGTTGGATCTCGAGGATCAGGTGGCCTCTTGAGTTTTTTTTCTTCTTGAGTTCTGGGAGCTGGTGGGTTACCGTGTGAGACGGAATTTCATATGCAATTCCCTTGTATGATATGGGCACTCAAATGATTGGATTTCTTGGATGAAGAGATGCATAAAAACGATGTCATACTTGGATTTAGTGAAGAGAGAATGTCGGTCACCTCTCACAATCACGAGAGAAGAAAGACATTAAAAGAAGAATGAGAACAAATCTCTCCATTCTCTCTTCTCTCTCTCTCTCTCTCTCAATCTCTTTCACTCTCTCTCCCTCCCTCCCCCCATCTATGGATTACATCATTGCCTCTCTTATGATGATACACCACCTCTTAACGTCTCTTATATAGGACAAAATACAATTTTAGATGTATTGTTACAACCAATCTCAATTAATCAGGATCTCAACATCCCAATCAAACAAGATCCAATCAATCCCGATCAAGATCCAAATGAGATTTGATTTAATCAAGTTCCCTTCAATGTTTATAAGGAATTTAACTCTCTCATATTAGGATCTATTTTTCTTAATAATCTAACCCTTGAGTTGAATATCATTGTGATCTTCATTTCGCCTTTATTCTGCATCAAACCACCCTCATGATTTGCAAGCTCCTCTTGCTAGTTATCGCCGGTTCTAGGTATCCCACATGTCATTGTGTACCTTCAACATGCCTCCTTTCACGGCTTTCTGCCAATTGTCACTAGAAGAATCCTTTGTTACCTCTTGTCAGCTTCTTTATGTGATCACTGTCGCATATAGGAACTCACCGCCTCTGAGTGTTGCATCCACTGCCAAATAACATCATCATACCTCCTTGCACGATCTTAGTTGATGGGTTCCTCTGCATGGCGTTGGGTCGATGCTCCCTTTTTGATGAGAGAAGGAGGGCAAAAATGGGGAATGGTGAAGATAAGAAGATATGTAAAAAGTTTACAGAAAAAATAGCATACTTGTTATGTTCTCACTATAAAATAACATGTGAAAGGGATATGATTTTCAAAAAATGAAGGGATTATTAGTGAAAATAGCAGCATACTACAAAAAATAATAGGCTCGTGAAAAAAATAACAATCATACTATGCTCACTTTATGAAAATAGCATGTGAAAGTAGATAAAAGCATATGCTACATGCTAAAATAACATGGGGGAGGAAGATGAGCAACATGCTACTCTAAAAACTAGAATGTCGATAACAGATATAGCAATCACGCTATTCTTGAACCCTAAAATAATACATGGGAGGGATATAAGCAACATGTAGTAGAGATGTTATGTAAAAATAGAACCCTTACTAATATTGAAAAATAACATAGAATCGAAAGCTGTTCATTATGGACCCAAAATCTTCAATTCAATAAAGAGGGATTACATCGAAATAGGAGACAAACGGGAAACAAGCTGCGCCGCTAATCCTTTTTGAATTGAAATAACATAACAAGTGAGACTTTAAAAGATAGCATAACATACTATGTTCCCACGAGGGGACTACATAAAATCTATGTGATGTATATGTGCATACTATCAATATCATGCTAGACAATACTTTTTAAGAAAACTAAGCTAGCATGCTTATGAAGTAAATACCGTCTAATACAACTCGTCGTTCATCGTTGTTAGTTCATTTATTTCATTATATTCCCAATCAGGTTAAATAATGGTTATTGGTGTAACCCGACAATCTGACAGACATGAGTATTGCTCGCTATATTTTTGTTAAAGAAAAAAAGATATCGAGTGTAAATGCAGACATCCAGAAACTTATATTCACAATTTTAGTGCAAAAATTACAAAGGCCAAGACTCCCGCGTGAGTTTGGCATATTCTTGGACAATTTCAGCATACAATCTCTCTCCATGAAAAATGACATCATTCCTTGTCAATCAAATCGCCAAATGAATAGAAGTTGTATAGATCTTTCTATTTAATGCGATAGATCCAGAGACCCTGGTAGATTCCCAAAAATAGATGGCCCCAGAAGACAAAACATTAGAAATGGCCTCTTCCTCCTAAATCTGCTTGGATGATAAGCATGAAAAGAAGAGATGATCAACGTCCTCAATCTCCTCATGACAACGTTGGTAGGAGTCTCCGCTCCCCATGAATAGTCTAGCCCTCCAAGAAGTTGTTAGTGCAATTCCTTAGAAATTGTGTGGCAATGGGGCATCCCAAGATTATACTAGTAGTAACAAGAAGAAGATCTTCCAAGGCACGACGAGGACATCAGATAATGAACGTGCCACTTGAGCTGGTATGTCTTGCCATGAGATTATAATCGCTTGAAGAAACCAACAAGAGGTGTCGAATAATTCTACTAGTAACAGTTGGCAAGAGATCAATGATATGTGTGATACCCAAAAGCAGTGACAACTTGCAAGATGAGCTTGCAAATGATGTGGATGCTCTCATACATAATAAAGAGAAAGCGAAGATCATGATGGAATCTAACTCAAGGATGAGATTGTTGCGGTTAGATAAATTAGTCCTAATTGATATAGTTAAATTTCATGCCGTCCTCATCGGAGGCAAGGGAGAAGGAGGTAGGAAAAGAGGCGACACCAATGATTTTATACTAACAACTACTATTAGAAAGGGGTTAATCATGGTTGCAAAGACACAACACAACGGATCAGAGCAAAGTCCAATGGAATATAAGGGACGCAACAATGCAAATCGAAGCTGATTTAATGTCATCGAGATCACACAATGTGATAAATCGGAGTTGGGTGAGTGTCCTCGAGGGGACATGATGCAACAAGTCAAACCTAGGATCAACATCGTCAAGAGGGATACACCGCATTGTCATATTCCTCACAAATCACACACCAATGGGGGTGATGAAGGATTCTACTAGTGGCAGCTAGCAGGAGGTCGCGCAAGGAGGCACGATGAGGACATCCAACAACGAATGCAACACCCAGAGATCGTGAGTTCATACCTTGCGACAATGATTCTTGAAGAAACGAGCAAGTGATGTCGAAAGATACTAATAACAATTACTGGATGGATAACATGCAAGGAGGCACGTCGAGGGAATCCAATGACATGTGAGACACCCAGAGGCAGTGGCAATTTGCAAAAGGAGCTTGCAAATGACAAGGATGATATAGTGTAGAATCCATGTGACATAAGATCATAATGGAATTCAACTCAAGAGGGGAATTATTAGGAAAGTCAGATCCTAATATTTAATTCATGTAATACTTGAAGGAGATTTGATGTGATCAAATCTTATTAGGATCTTGATTGAGATTGGTTGGGTCTTGAATGGTTGACATTTATTAATGTCATAATTAGTTGAGATTGATTGTGACTATCAATATAAGATTGTATTTCGGCATATATAAGCGAGGATGGGTAGTGACATACAACATTGTGCGGGAATGGAGATAATTGGTTCATTTTTCTTGTAGTGACTTTCTTCTCTAGTAGTCACGAGAGGTGAACAATCACCGTTATATTGTGGTGTCTTCGTCTTCACATGCATATTGGTGATTGGCGGTTGTGTATCCACGTTCGCATCCATCGATTCCTATCCCATCAAGTTGTATCAAAGCAGATAACCTCTTCTACTCCAAACACAACAGTAGGGAACATAGACTCCCCACCACCTCTACTGCAACTGCCATCGTCTCTTGAGCATCTTTGGTCGTATCGTATGTTAAGTGCACACTATTAAAATATATAGGTCAAACTTTAACAAACACTCTATAAGAATAGTCAGTGTGGTGACATATGCTAACATTTTAGAGGACATTTTCAGTTATATTCGGGGATTCCCCTCTTAGGGCATGTTTGGTTACTGGGATGGGGTGGGTTGGAGTACCCACCTGTTAATAGTAGTTGTTTGGATGGCTATGAAGGTTGAGAGAGGGTTGGAATACGAAATGTGATGCGATGTCACCTTGATTTGTGATGGATTTCCAATCTAGAAACACCGTCCTTAGTATCTTTTGGAGGTCATTCTTATGTACCAAGTTGCGCCTATCGCCCTAAAGATGGTAAATTTTAATCAAGGTCAGTTTTAATTATAACTAATAGCTCCACTTGCATAATATCGTTAATAAGAAATTAAGAAGTTCAAAGAAAGAAGGGATGACACGTGGATTTAAATAGTTCAGTTGGAGTTATGACAGTCGTGGACAACGTAACACCAATAACAATCAACCTTTCAAAGTAGTGATGCACAATATTTAAGCCTACATGAGTGACGAGTATGTTCATCTATATATAATTCATGTTGCATTACTTAATGCAGGACTAAAGGACAATTAAAGTGGAACTCATACATATATACATGACCATGAGATGCATTCTTATAGTTTAAGGAGCATGCAACATTTCCCCACCGGATTTTTTGGGTCTGTTTGGTAACTGGGTTATCTTGGGGTAACCCGATTTACCTCTCTCTATTTTTAAGTTGGAATTCCATCATAAATCATAGTGACATCACATCACATTCCTCATTCCAACCCTCTCTAGTCTTTATAATCATCCCAAACAGCTACTATACTTTGGTGCTATTGGTATTTTCCAAGGGACTATCCAAAATTTTTGGAGTTTATTCATTCCACATGCATTATTTGTCCTGTAATTCGGTTAATAATAAATCATACCATCCTATTTACATTTCCAACAATAAAGGCTGCGGGTTTAGATCTGAAAATGCCGTAAAACAGATTTCGAGGGTTCGAATTAATTAATTGCACATATTAAATATGTGAACTTTATTTATTTACGTGCCATAGACAATATTTTATATTTCTATTTGTCAGGTATTTCATAATTCGATATTATGTGCGGGTGAATTAAAAAGATTACTGGATCCTTTTACATTAATAACCTATCTAGTTTTTGAGAGTGCATGATACGTACATATGCTATCATTTCTTTTCCTTCCATTTTATTTTTCTTACAAGATTCTTTTTAGTTTATTTTTCTCATTGGGATTTCCTTATTTTTTTATTACAATTATCTTAGTTTTTTTATTATAATTTCGCGTAAGAAAACGTGATCACGTTGGGAAAGTGCATCTTTTGCAATTCAAGGCAACTTCACGCCCGTAGAATTTTCTAACTCTTTTTCTACATTCAAAATTAGTATGTGGAAATTGTTAAGTTTCACCTCGTAGATATATGAAATTATATTTGCATTTTGATGTTTTTCAAAGAAACAACTTTGTTTAACACACTAGATTACAAAAAAAGCCTTTCCCTTGCGAGCGAGTTTTCTCGAGCGTTGATATGATGTCTCACTCGAGAAAATATGTAGTCGCAGATGCTTAGTCTATCGAATTTGAAGAGGAGAAGCAAAGCACGTTTGCGGATTAGAATAAGAGGAAAAGCTCGACGTTAGGGATATATCGTGTCCATATATGTAGCTCGAAGAAAATAGGAGGTCAACTGGTCAACGGGACGATTGAAGACGTACATATCATCTGACGGTCGGGTGCGTAGGTTAGATAGAGAGGATCCTCTGCTGTGGCGATGTACCTGCTGTAATCGCGTGAGCAGCTTGATCTTGATCGAGCGGTTCACACGATTTTGCACGATACAAGCCCACAAAAATTACAAAATCGTGTGAATCGCTCGATCGAGATCGAACAGTTCACATAGCTACTGCAAAATCCGCTGCATTCCTGCGTACATCAAACGATCCGCCTCCAAGGTTTGAAGAGCCGTTTTAATCCATTTTAATTAATTCTTTCCAATCAAATATATCGGTCGAGAATATTATACTTCATGAAACTCCAATTTACGTGGAGGAATTAGATTGTAAATTCCATTGGACATGCAATGTTGTAGTTCTGATATTACAATGCAATAAAATGGATCTATGGTAAAAAAACAATTTAGAATCAATCATTTTTTCATCAATTGTTAAAAATATAAAAACAATATTATTCATTGCGTAAATATTTTTTATACTTGAAAATAACGACGAAGGGCCGGGCATATCCGTTGCTGTATTATTAGCGACAATGCTTATAGATGTATTTATCTGTTGCTTTATTTCAAAATTTTAGCTAATCGTCACTGTTTTTTAGTTCAAAATTTAATGATGATTAGTTTAAAATTTTGAAAAATAGCAATGAATAAATGTTGTTATATGCATCGTCGCTGTTTATATAACAAGTGATATATCATTCTTTGCTAAACTCAAGTATAAAAAATATTTTTTCAACGAATAATATAGTCGCTATATAGTCAAAAATGGAAGCCATAGTGATGGATTTTTTTGAAAATATGTTTTAGACGTATTTTTTGTTATGCTATTATCTGAGGGTGATCCTATGAGAGCAAAAAATGTGAGAGCATGAGAGCATGCATTCTGGAGCACATGATTCTGTTTTCTCTCTCATGCTCTTCTCTCTCCTGGTTGGATCATGTGGTCTAGAATGCTTGCTCTCATGCTCTCACAGGTTTTGGCTCTCATAGGATCACTCCTTGCTATTATCTATAGGATTTAACTCAAATAGTGGAGTAGAGATATCCCAAGAAGTATATATAGTGATGCAATCTGGATAGTGTTAGAAAAATGAGAACAAATTGATGACAATACATATATGTGCATGCAAATCATCGCGAATAACACATGTAAGCTAGCTTGTATTATGCGATTTTTAGTCGATATGTAATCGAAATGAACCTGAGCAGATCTACCTAGATTCAGTTCATTTCATTTAATATATTTAAGATTTCAGACTTGATTCAAATCAACAAGATGAAAATGGTGTTCGGATTTGGTTTGGCTCGACCTTGATTCGCATAATACCAGCTCTATTTGCTAAAGTTTTAGTTTAGAACAAACTTTGAATAATGTTCTTTTGTACTCAACTATGCATTAATTAAGCTTCTAAAAGAACAAACTTTCAAAAAAACATGTCATATTTTGTTTTTCACTGTAATCAAGTTTCGACAAAGATTTGTTTAGATAATTAACCTTGATTGAAATTGATAGAATATAAAAGATTTTTTTAGTTAACAATTAAAAAGTAGTTATTAATCTTTATATGTTATACTCCTACATGCATGCACAAATTCACACACGCATACACGCACATACATACATGCATTCATACATACATACATACATGCATACATACATGCATACATACATACACGCATACATACATACATACATGCACACATACATGCATACATGCATGCATGCACACACACACACACATACATACATACATACATACATACATACATACATACATACATACATACATGCATGCATACATACATAATATTGTGTAACAAACTTTTAACGAATGGAACCTGAGCAAATCTAACATTTCAAGGTTCGGCTCATTTATTTTCAAACCTAATCTGAATCGAACCTTTAACGAATCGAATCAGAGCAAATTTCGGAGTCGAGATTTTTCTGATACCCTAATCAACACTACAAACCTATATACGAGGAGAATCAATGAATGCAATTGACCATATTACATGGACTTTCCCTCAATCTATAGGTAAAGTAGTTTTATTTGAATTGTGGAGGAATATAAAGATTAGTTTAAAATATCTCAAACTTGGGATTGCAACTCTAAGGTGTTGATTGCAAACATAAAGAGAAAGAAACCTAATTTAAAACTAGTTGAGGTGAGATCTTCTTGTATTATGTGGAGAATCACCATGCCTATAGATTTCTAATAATTTGATCATAAATCTCAAGCATCAATAATAACTTTTTTGAGCTATGTGATGCTACCTTCTTTGATGAGATGTCTATCCTACGAAATCTCAAGCGCTATGTAATTCACGATTATGCAGGGTCATGATTGCAATTGCAGAATTACTCAGGGTTATGGGTATAAAAACTCCAAATTAAAATCCCTCAAAATATAAGTTCTAATGCAACCATAATTTTTGGATATATTTTAAATCATCTATCGACCAGTTTCAAGGATTTGTAGAATCTGAAAGTGAGTTGTTAGCTTGTTAAATTTTATTATGGTTTGCAAGAAGATTTCAAATAGTTAATATTTTTTTTGTAGGAGTTTCTAGTCATATGACTTTATAATCGATGAATCTTACAGACATATACATACATACATACATACATACATATATACATACATATATATATATAATGATTAGAGACGATATATAAAATGTCTTGTGCCTATATGTGAGTCACTACCAAAAAATGAGCTATAGTGATGATTTTTTCGAAATTCGTCACTAAATTATCCGTTGTTAAATATATAACGACGATATTATTCATTGCGAAATGATTTTTCGTACTCAAAATTAGCGACGGATATCATATATGTCGTTATATCATTAGCAATAATCCACATAACAATGCTTATTCGTTTATATATTTCAAACTTCTAATTAATCATCGCTAAATTTTGAACTAAAAAAATAGCGACGATTAGTTGATATTTTGAAAATAGGAACGGACAAACGCCTCTATATGAATCATTGCTAATGATATAACGACAGATATGATATCCGTTGCTAATTTTGAGTAAGAAAACTCATTTCGTAACGAATAATATCGTTGTTACATATTTAACAACGGCTAATTTAGTGACATATTTTGAAAAAACCATCACTGTAGCTCAATTGATGATCAGTTTTTGATTATTTTTCTACCCGTCAACATTTTTGATCGCGATTTTTACTTGTTTGTTTCTCTAATCTTTCTCTTGTTGATAACAAGAGTTAATTTTGTTTCAATACGAATCCGATAATTAAATATATGAACAAGCGATTGAGGTAATCGTAATACGGTGTGTAAATTGACTACTTGATATTGTCGTGATATCAATCAATTTCTTTCTTTTAACTCAAAGAATTTGCAAACTGATAAAACCAGGCGAACATATGTTCTTTTAACTAGCTAAGGAAAAATTGCTATAATCTCCCGCTAGGAAAAATATATCGACTACTCCCTTTGAAACACCTAGCTAAAAAAACATATCTTTATTTATCGATCACACATTGTCTAACCAAATGCGATCTCTCTGATACGTTCCTAAAAAGATCCGATTACTGAATGCGCGTTGTTCGCGCGTCCGCTACGAGATCCATAGAAGAATATGCTAGAATCACTAGTTCTATTAAGATGATGGGTTGTCATTTGAATATATAAATCAAGGTAAGCCTTTTGTTTAATTGTTCTCTTGAATTAATATATATATATATATATATATATATATATATATATATATATATATAGACACACACATATTGATTGGAACTTTTTATATTGATCATGTCAAGGCAAAAAGTTCATCATTAGAAAAATCCTATGCCTCGACATTTTAGCACTTTTTAGATTAAATTAATGATTAATCTAGAACATTAACAGAGATGTCACCACATATATTAAGGTTTAGATGCCACCATAATAAATGGATCTATATTTCAGTCAAGAGGATGAAAGCAACAAACCATATTGATTAAGTTTCATAACTATTAGGGTATTACAATCTAACACAAGATATTAGGGAATAGAAGGAATATTCCAAAAGTGACCCCAATCATGGATTTTTTACATTTTTAATCCTCGTCCATATTTCCTTGACATTTTAGTCCCTCTCATGAAAGGTTATATTGTTTGGATGTGAGACAATATGAGCAATTGTTATGTAATTAGCTATCGCAAAATAAGATCGTTATTATATCATCCGTTATATCTCTATCTACAGTTTATATTCGTTCCTTAATCACTTACCAACTAAAGATGAGTGGGAGAATAAATCTTATTTATTTTTTATTCCTCATAATTCATTACCCTACGTATATAGGATACCATGAGTAAAGATGCAAACACATATGGATATATCAGTATTCGATCCACCAATATAAATGTTTTACAGAGATTTTAACAATTATTTCTGTATGCATTTCAAAATAAATACTGACAGACATGGATATCACTTTGATTTGCACAAATATTCGTATCCATGCATTCATTTTCATAGTTAAGTATAATTTTAGATTTATCTTTTACTATACATAATATAATTTTACACATTCTTCATCATATTTAATTAATATATAATTATGAAATAAATACATATAGCATATTTTGTATCATGTATAAGTCATCTAGGACATGCTTATTTAAGCTAACTTATGCAGTACTGCAGATATTATCCTAATCGGATCAATATCCGTTTTATACCGATATTTATTTTTTTAGGATATTGTGATATAGTTTTCACATCAGTTAATAGTTATATCCGCATCTATGTTCGTATTGAAAAACGAATAAATATATGGTAACACATGTATCTGTATCCGTATCCGATAGTTTACATCCCTACGCACGATTTCCCGACTAAGCGCGGCAGATTGAATAGTACATGAAAATGAAAATGTTGAGGGTAAGAATGCAAAATATAATGCAGGACCTTGGGGATTATTTAAAAAGTAAAGAGACCGTCCTTGGAGAATCTCATAACTAAGGGTCTAAGATAAAATACCCTTTAAATTAAGGCGTCCTCTTCCTTCCCTGGCAGTTATTAAAGCCCCATGTTTGATTCTCCTCTGCTTCTCAGCTCTTACCTCCGCCCCTCTTCAGCTCTCCTCCTCCTCCTCCTCCTCCTCCTGTTCGTCCTCTGCTTCCACTCTTATTCCACTAGTAATCTCCTCTTCTTTCACCTTTTCTCCCATCCCAAATCCGCAAGAACCCAACATCTAATAAGCCCAACTCGAAGATCCTGCAAACAGTGTGACCACACTCGTTGTTCCTCATCCCCTCCCTTTTGGGCACAAGAATTCGCACCTCACTGTTTGTGGGTTCCTCCCCAAAAGCTTCTCGTCGCAATTGGGTTCCCTATCATCGATAAAGTCGGGACCTTTTTCGCAGATTGGGACCTCAAAGGAGCAATCTTTCGTCGAGAAGAAGAGTTCATTTTGATGTGTAGGTGCATCGTTGCGTTGAGTCTACCTCATGTTTCGTAAGAACCAATCCGCTCTCTCCTGTAGATACCTCTTCCTCCTCTGGTTCTTCTTCTGCAAGATGCTGCTCGTCCTCTCCCGCCTCACCTAATCCGTAAAACACCCAAGGATTCGATCTTTTTTTTACTGGAAAGTGAAGAAGAACAGAGTAGAAGAGGTGTAGATTTTAGAATTGGAAGTTGGGTTCCCCGAGTTAGAGATGCTGGATCTCAACTTCGATTCCATGGAGGACGCCTCAACCGAGAGGTTGGAAGGATCGTGGAATGATTCGGAGACTTCGAAGTCCTCTGTTCTCAACGCTGAGAGCCCCACCGGAGACAAGGACTCCTGCACCACTAGAGACGGGACCGGATCGACCATATTTCGGTTTGGGATCCTCAAGAGGATTGATGGAGATGAATTGGACAGTGGGAGTGCTGATCTCGTCACCAGAGACCTGTTCCCCAGTGTTCCTTTGCCGTCTCCTTCGGCAAGAACCGTCGAGCAGTTGGTAGATTTGAGCTTCACGTGTAGCTCCGGATCGACTCTGCAGCAGCAGCAGCAGCAGCATCTGCCGGTGAAGAAGAGCCGACGAGGGCCGCGATCGCGCAGCTCGCAGTACCGGGGAGTTACGTTCTACAGAAGAACAGGCAGATGGGAGTCTCATATATGGTCTGCACCATTGGATTTCTCTTTGAAAAAAACCTATGTTTTTATCAAAGATGTTCTTAGATCTAACATGAAACTTGTTGGTTGATCTTAATTAATTGCAGGGATTGTGGGAAGCAAGTTTATCTTGGTAAATTTCTCAGTAATTTTTTTTAATGTTCTCTGGTTGAGTTAAATTTTGAATGAAAATGTACTGAAATTCCTGTCTTTTTTGAATGGAATTTGATTTTATACAGGAGGATTCGACACTGCTTATGCTGCTGCAAGGTAATCAATCAACCTGATTGTATCATTCAATGGATTTGAACTGAATGCATCTGATGTTATGATCATACATGCCTCGATCTTTCGATCGTAGGGCCTACGATCGGGCGGCTATTAAATTCAGGGGACTCGACGCTGATATCAACTTCAATGTTGCTGATTATGACAAAGATTTCAAACAGGTATAAGGCGAGCGAGAGAGAGTGGAGTTCGTACTGGTTTGTTTGTTGCCCGCTTGTCTCCTATTTCGAATATAACTCCAGTTTCAGGCATATTTAAGTTTGCTTTTCTTTTACAGATGAGGAATCTGACAAAGGAGGAATTCGTGCACATACTTCGTCGACAAAGCACTGGATTCTCGCGAGGAAGCTCGAAGTATAGAGGGGTGACATTGCACAAGTGCGGGAGGTGGGAAGCTCGCATGGGGCAATTTCTGGGCAAGAAGTATATGCATCGTTTGATCGCGATTCCTGATCGATTTCATCCTTGGTTGATCGATAACGAAAACTTTTCTTGCAGGTACATATATCTCGGTCTCTTCGACAGTGAAATCGACGCTGCAAGGTTACCGCGATGCTTACATTTCCTCGTAAAATTCTGTAATTATGCAGTTCAAGTGTTATGTCAGGTAGGATTTCAAATATCATTGAAGTGTTCTTGCTCCGCAGGGCCTATGACAAGGCGGCCATTAGATGCAACGGAAGGGAGGCGGTAACGAACTTCGATCCGAGTACGTACGAGTGGGAGAATCCGTCCGATCTCGATGCTCATGGTAAGAAAGAAGCTCAACTTGGCAACGAGCAGATCCTCTGCAGTACCGTAGAAGCCTGCTGTGAAACCGTGGAGATAATTGAGCGGTTCACACAAATTCAGTGTTTTTGTAGACCCTTACCATGGGAATTCGCGTGAACCGCAAGATCGAACAACTCAGGTGCTCCACGGTTTCACAGCAGACCTCTGCAGTACTGTAAAGGATCTGCTCGATGGCAATGTGGTCTGGAGGATTATGTGTTCCATGTGACTTAGCTGCATAGTTTTCGAACAGGTAATCGCCCGAACATCGACCTAAATTTGAGTATCTCGCAACCGGTTTCTTGCGGCTCGAGGCAGGATAGTAATCTGAGCAATGCCAAAGTCCACTCCATTTCCTTTGAGCTCCCTGAAGCTAAGAAATCTAAGGTAATAGCAGTGGATGCATACTAAATTTATCTATTTGTCAATGTTCCTAAGATTGGTGCCAACATTAAATTTACATGTGATCTAAACAATATCTTGGTATTCTTGTTTTAAAAATATGTGAGAAAAAAATCAAATGAAGTGACAGTTTGGTGAAGTTGAAGTCGCATTGAGATCTAGGATTCTGAAAGTAATTTTATCAACTCTGACTGTTTGTGTTCTAATTAGAAATCTGTACAAGTTTCTGGTTTGTTTTTTTTTGTTGTATCAAACTGAATCAAACTGAATTAAAATTTCAGACTTGATGTCTGGTTAACTTATTCGATGTTCTCGTTGCACGACAGATCGATCACGGTTCTCGCTTCACGATTTCGCAGCGTTCGCACGTAGATTTGGACTCTGAGCAGCCTTCCATCTGGGCAGGTTATCCATGTTCCTTCCCAAATCATAAGGTAAAATCCCATCTTCCCATTATGATCTGAAGTGCTTCCATAAGATCTTATGTTACGACTGTCGTCGTGACTAGCAGGAGAGGAGATCGAGCGACGCGCCAGAAGCAACTAGAGTGGCAAACACGAACTGGGCGTGGCAGATGTGCGGTTTCCCCATCACACAGCAATCTGCAGCATCATCAGGATTCTCCATGAAAGATGCCAACTGCTGCACATCTTCTGCGACCACCTCTCGTAACTCCGCAGCACCAACAACTAGTGTCTTCCCATCGAATTGCTCCTGGAGGTAAACGAATCGATCGAAGATTACATGGGAACATTCCGCGGGGAAGAAGAGTTTTTCCCCGCGTAGTTTTTCATCGAAAAAGATGCTTAATGGATGGTAATCATCCAAGTGATTCTTGGACTTTGGCCTTTCTATGTTCCACTTCTAATGTGTGATGTAGCTTTCCAAGTGTTCGCTTCTCAAGGAAGGTTTGTTTGTTTGTTTGTTTGTTTTTTCCGCTCTTTTTTCCACTTTCCCTTTTTTCGGAGGCCGCCTCATGTAATGGCTTCTTCTCCTTCTCCTTCGCCTCCTCCTTCTTCAGATAGATCTCTTTATGTGGACTTATTGTATCACTTGTTTTCCTCTATGTCGATCACCAACTACGCAACAAGATTAAAAAGGACCCATCTCTGGTCGTCGAATCAGTGTCACTTAATACGCGATAGACTCCTTGTACACATCTCTTTTGTAACATATAGAAATCAACCTCTCTAACTTTCGTTGGAGATTTGATTTTGGACTTAGACCAAGGAATATCTTTTTCATCAACAACTTATTCGTCAAAGATTTCGATATCTCTTATCCTTGATTTTTAGAGAAACCTCAAATGAATCATAAATCTTCACTTCATTAGCTGACCTCTATAATATTGGAGAGTATCTCTTCAATAATAGGATAAAGCATTGATATTGTTAAGTAGTCTTGTATCTTATTATGATCATATTGTGATGTCATTGCTAGATGACAAAGAAATCATCGCATTGGATGCGACACGATATGTATGCGCTCTTTAAGATACGTGAAGAAGACGAAGCGGTGACGACCGATTAGAGGTGAATGATGAGAGTCATTAAAGGACTGCGCTAGCAACAAATAGTAGTGAGATCGTACAAGAAGGAGTGATAACATTGTGATGGGTACAGAGACCTACATGCTTAAATCCAATAAACTTAGAGAATCATCGAGTTTGGGAAAATCGAGAGTTTGATCGATGAGATTGAAGGTTCCAAATGGAGATTTTGTCATGTTCCAAACAAGTTGGATGGCTTAGGACCTCAAAATGTCAAGATCATGTATGCTCAACTACGGAGCAATTCAGTACGTACTAGGCATGTGGCAATGCAATCGTAAGAGGACAGATTCATCATATCAAAGGGGTTCATGATGTACTTTTGCATGTAGAGGTTGCGAACTACGAGAGATGTAATATATGCACCTCAACCACAAAAAAATGATTTAATTGGGAGCGATCGATTTGTAAGGATGTTGAGTTACAATTATGTTATTAGAGCACTATAAGAAGAGAATAACATGTCCTTGGCATTTATATTAAGGTGCATGCAAGAAGAAGAAGGAGGAGGAGAAGAAGAAGAAGAAAGTGTGGTTCTTTTTCCAGAGAACGACGACATACTCTATCAAGTGATGTATGGAGTTGCACGAGCATGTGCAACGCTGAGTTGTACGGGTGCACCATAGTAGTAAGGATACCTGGACACGAGTGAGACGCCTAAAAGAGATGTTCCTACAAGAAAGGCTTGGTGATTTTAAGGATAGTCCAATTCCACCTCAAGATGATGTGGATTAGTGGAATTCAAATGAATGGGGAAATTGTTTTGATTAGGGTTCTTGGAGGAATTATAGTGTATTATTCGTAAACATTGCGAAGATTTTGATTAAAATCCCTATAGCTGATTTCTCGACAAATTCTTACTAAAGTCTTCATTGATTGTGATTGACTATAAGATCGGATTTAAGATTGTATTTGAGCTTATAAATAGAGCTGTGTATTCATTTACTCCCTGCATAAAATATCACATAAAAGTGCTACATTTTAATCTCCAATTAATTCGGGATTTTTCTATTTACCCTTGAAAATTTTAAAAATTACAAAAAAACACCCTAAAAAGTCTCCATTTAGGAGATAGGAGAGGGGTAGAGGCTGGTGGAATAGGTGAGATCGCAAAACGAGAGGAAGTTTTCGAAGAGGATGAGAGGAAGACAAGAGAGGAAGGACTAAAGTCGATCGGAGCTAAAGATCAGAGAGGAGAGTTGGAAGACGGGGATGTCGTGTTAAGGATTGTGGGAACATGGCAGGCGAGGGAGGCCTAGCGCGAGAAGAGAGGTGGGAGGGATGATAGAGGGGCTAGTGGAAGCAGATATATACAAATGCAAGGAATGTGGAAAAAGGAATGCTTTGAGTGCAAACTTCTCATTTTTATCGAATTCATATAAAAATAGTAAAGGTAATGTAATTCAATATAGCTTTGAAGGATTACATCGAAATAGAAGACAAACGGACAACAAGCTGCGCCGCTAATTCTTTTTGAATTGCAAAACCAATCCTTCTGAAATTTATTTAAAACACAAGATTTAACACTGTTAATGACGACAATGAAACGAATGTATATTTTAGTTAAATGGGAAAAAATCAAAGCAATTTTGATAATGCATTTTTTAAAAAAAGAATTCCTATAATTCTAAACTTTCCATGAGTATAAATATGCAAGAAACCCTATATATTTTATAATCAAAATTAAATCCCATCAATTTGAGGATGAAAAACAATAAATGGCCAGAGAATCCATGAGGCCCACTTGTATTGGTGTGGGTCTATCGGACACAGGAAAAGGCGGGGGGAAATATCAAAAAGGCCCCATACATCCCACTTGCTGTGATTGTGATATAAATAGGTATCCAATCATTTTCGTGGGCCATTTCATAAAAATTGGAGGACGTCAGAGAAAATTATCGGATTCGCAGAAGGGGACAAACAAATCCTTCACATCAGTCGATTATAATTAATATAATAATATAGGACTTTGTGATGTCCGAAGTGCAATCGTGAATCATGCGAGTTTCCATTTCAGGGTACTTTTTATGGGTTTTTTTTTGCAGAAATACTCCCGTGAAATCCGTCTTACTCGAGTACCCCCCGTCCCATGGTATTATAAAAGCACCTGATAGATTTACGTATTTGAAACGTCGTATGGTTATGCACAATGATTACCAAAAGAGGAAAAGTCTAATTAATTATTCGGATAAAATAATTTAAATTCGGATCAAATAATTTAATCATAGCAGGGTTATTTTCCACGATGCTATTTTCAGAGAATTTATAAACAGCGTATTGATTTAATAGCAATATGGTTGAATCGGATTTGTCGGTTTTTGGCATAATCTGCACGCGGTTTTGAAATTTCCATTTTATTATCCCAATTGGGTCTTGTAGATTTAAAATTAATCCCACATTTGAACCAATCTACCCGCAATATTATTGGATCGACTTTTAGCTCTTTACAAGAGGTTAATAAATTTTGTTATTTTTTAATTACCATCGCAATTATATATATATATATATAATTACGATGGTAATTATATATATGATTGATCCTGTGAGAGTCAAAAAATGTGAGAGTAAAAGAGCAGTGATTCTCGACCAATAAAGTCTGCTCTCTCTCTTCTCCTCAAATCAATAAGGATAGAAAAGACATAATCTAGTGTTCTAGAATCATTGCTCCCATGCTCTCACAATTTCTGGTTCTCATAAGATCAACTCTCTCTCTCTCTCTATATATATATATAAAAGAAAAACTTGAATTAAGGTGGTATCTCACCACAATCAAGGTACAACATTCCAAAAAATCCGTTAGATCTTGATCTACGACTATAAATAAAACCACCAAATTAAACCAAAATCACCATCCAAATAACCTCTAACTCCCTATTTTTAGAAACAAAATTAAATATTATATTTAGTTGCACAATTATCTCATTGCTCATTAATTACTCGAATTTAATTTCTAAATATAGCATCCATCATAATCGGGGTTATCAATTACTTGAAATTTCCAAAACAGAACTCGATGGGGGTTCGTTCCCCCTCAAGTTCTTTGTCCTCCCTCGATGTAGAGGCGGTGGATGTGCGTGGAGATGATGGTGGTGTGTGACGATGACGGTGCATGGTGACAATGACGACAATGCATGGAGCAACATGAGATGGTTGTGCAAGGAGGATGATGCATGTTCTTAGTAATTTTTCATTATTTTATTCCTCTATTAATCAATTTCCAAGTTATTTTAGATTGCTTTTGTTTTTATTTGGATTTTAAATTGTCTTTATGTTTTGATTCCATCTCAATCAAATCTTCAAAGTTTCTCCTTTATTTTATTTTTGAATTAGTATTCCCGATTCACTAGTGGTTATGATTGGGTGTCTTTTTCGAACACCAATGATTACGATTTTGTAATTTATAATACAAGATTGTAAAATATATCAATCTTTTATAAATTGATAACAATTATTTCAAAATATGAGTTTTTATTCAATCATATTTTCTGGAATTTTCAACACATTTTTTGTTCTTTTGAGTTCTATCATATTTTCAGTAATATTCAATCGTTTGTAAGTTTGGATTCCCCCATTCTTTTGAGTTCAACATACTTTTCATTTTTTTCCTTTGAGTTTTGTTTCTAAATTGAATTCTGTAGAATGAGAATGCAAATATCACCTAAAAGAAAGAAAATTTTGATTTAGAATGCAAATATTTATTTACAGACTATGTCTCCTATGATTTTTTTTATTATAGAAGATTGTGCGTCTTGTTATATTTTCATCAAAAAAGTGATGCATTTTGCAAAAATCAAATTAGATAAAATCTCACCGATTGTGGATTAAATATAAAGGGATGAAGTTTACAAATTCAACTGGATAGATTAATTACCAAATATGATGGTATCTTTTAACCTTTTGATATACTAATTTACATAATTGATTATATAATTTACATTTTGATTCAATGATTTACAATTCTGCATGTATTTTTTATATGTATCCTTTTATAGGAGTAAATGATGAACTATTAATTAACTTTTTTTTTCAGGTTAGCACATAATTGTTACAATGAGAGCGTGGATTTGATAAAATCTTTACAAACTTTCAATGGATGATAAAATTTGATGGACCCACGATATTAAAAAACATGTTGGATGGACATATAAAATAATTTAGGGATTTTTACATTCATAACCCTGAGTAATTCTGCAATTATAATCATAACCATGTATAATCGTGTATTACATCTAGGACCCTAAATAAATGCTCCATTTTATATCTATAACCTTCCGTTAGTTTAGTTCATTAACTTAACCAGATAGCTGAGTTAATCTAACTAATTTCTGATCTAACAGTTGGGATTAATAAAAAATAAAGAAAAGAAAAATATAATATCATTGTATTAGGGACTTGCAGGCTTGGGGACGAAGGAGACATTACGGTGGGTTGCAGGTGGTGGAAGTGGAGAGGCGGCGGGGCGGGACGAAGAGTCTTGCAGGAAGTGCGTGAGGCAGGGCTAGGGTTGCAGTGCGAGACGGCATGGGGATTGCAGGCGACATGTCATAGAGTCTTGGAGGAAGTACGCGGCGACGACAGTGGGGGGTGGGGGAGGGGGCTCTTAGATGGGGGTTGCGGTTGGGGGTTGAAGGGGAAGCGGGCTTGTTGCAGGCAGCCAGGGAGGGAGGGGAGGTGGGGGGGACAACAACTTGCAGGGGCTGACGACGGGGGGGTCGACCTTGTTGCAAACAACAACCAGGCCAGGGGGGAGGGGGGTTGGTGATGGGGCACCTGTTTGTAAGGGGTCAGGGAAGGGACTCGACAGGGGGCTGCTTTCAATGGGGGAGGAAGGAGGAGAGGTTGGCAACGACAGAGAGTCGATGGGAGGAGGTGGTCGACGGGGAGGAGGGGGAGGAGATGGTGGTCGACGAAGAGGAGGAGAGGAGGAGGGTACTCATTTGTAAATAGTATAACTTGAAGGGTAGAAAATGTAAAATGTTTGACGGATACCGTCATAGTTAACGAAATATTAGATGGAAGTTAACTCAAGGGTTGTGGGTGTAAGAGTTAAGACTATTGAATGTTCTGGATATAATTCACTATTATACACGGTTATGATTGTAATTGCAGAATTTCTCAAGGGTATGGTGTATTAGGATAGTAAAAATCCCTAATTTATACATTACTAATAAACAATCTATTTTACAAAGTCATATATACTTTACAAAAGAGTCCATAAAGTTTAAAAAACTATATCACATTTTACAAACGTTACTCTCACAAAACATTCTCAAAAGAGACTATAAAATTTTTCAAAATAAATCAAATGTGATTTACAAAAGAGAGTACGAAATGTGCAAAAAATATTGTAGTTTATAAATATGCTTCCACATAGTTGGATGAAATTAGATCGTAGCCGTTAGTTTTACATCTAACGGCATCATCAATATATTTCCAAAAGGGCATTTTGATCATCTTCTTTTGCATTAATTATACACACCAATTAATATTTTGAAATACTAAATTTAGCTAATTTCTTTTTGATATTTTCACAATCCCACATTTAAATAATGTCCAGTTTGTGCTGGGCAATATTACGCTGGGCATATGTCTGTATCCCACATCTTTTTTTGTAGGTCGTTCCTTTTGTAAGAATTGTATGTTTTTTTGTAGAATATGTGGTTCATTCAAAAAGTCGTTGGTTATTTGTAATTTTTGTATGATTCTCTGTAGAATATGATTCATATTATCAATTAATGCATGGTTCTTTGTAACGAGTGTATGGTTCTTTGTATAATAAAATTTGGATCCTTCTTTGTAAAAACGCGCTAGTCATTCACGCTTAATTGATGAGAATATACAAATCAAATATGTATAATACACATATAAAATGTATAATGCACATCCAAAATGTGTAATGCACATCAAATATACAAGATGAATACAAAAAATACAATTTTCATTCGCAACCAATTGATATGTAAAAATACATAACAAATATGTATAATACATATCAAAATTGTATAGTACACATCAATATTATATAGCACACATCAATATTGCATCAAACTGCGAATCGTTCTTCATCCAGGACTGGTTGCAATGCTTTTTTTGTCGTCGTTGATTGCATGAAGAACTTCTCCGATAGTCACCACCACTCCAGCGGAGTCCTTGGACAGAACAAAAAAAACATAGAAACATGATGATTAAAATTAGAAACCCATCAGATAACCTTGCCAAAGATCAAAAGTACATGTGACCAATTACTGGAACTCGAATACCCTTCTTTTTCATTCCTTCAACAAACTCATAGGTATTAAGACCCTATTGATTAATGCTTACTTTTCAGATTGCTTACCACCCAAAAGAAGATTGACACATTAAAAACATTGCTCGCCCGATCACAAGCATCTTTGAAGTACCTAGCATTATCATCAATGGCACCACGCTCTACCGTTGTACTCATCGTCCTCTTCCTCCCACTCGCTCCTGTCAACATCGGAGAACGATGTCTCATCGCGCCAAAATAGTTAGGGTTCCGAATTTCGAATAAGAAATTAAGCTGACATTAATGGAGGAAATAATTGAGGTGGTTACATGCTATATTTAGATAATATATAAAGACCAAAATGGATTTTTGCTTAATTTGTAAATAGTATTATCATGCCATTAATACCGACCACAAGATCAATTACGAATGGCTGGGATTGGTGGCCTTCCTTATGGATGAAAGGACCATATCTCATTTCAAAGATATCCTATATATAAATGTATTTGCGGACTTCTACCATGGATTATTTGGGTTTGTGTTTTTCTGAGTCCGGTCTTTTAACTGAAATGCCAATCTTTTGCACCGAGTGTTTTTATTTTTACTGTTCTACCATGGATCTTTACTATCTTTAATTTCATTTTTCATTTTGTATTTTGGTAAATTCTCTGTAGAATATTTAGTCAATAATATATTTAATAGTATTGTGTAGCCCCAATGATATATCCTGTATGTTTACTGACATGGTTTCCCTAAAGATAGGCTTGTGTACGAACCATTCAGTGGTTTTGCTACATCTGGAATTATATTTGGCCGATTAAGGGGTTATTTTTTGGCATTGACTGACATTTATACCGTTCTATTACCATATTATTTCTGTTAGGATGTGATCTTTTTTTTGACAGTGGCTATTAGTTTCAGTCATGTGTTGAATGTTTTTTTAATCTTTTTTAATTCACATGTAGTCTGTAATGTCCCGGGCTTAGGTTCACAGTCCGTTATCGATGAAAACTGGCCCTGACAACTTGTTGGGTTCGGGCCCAATTGGACTCGTTGACAACCACCCAAAATGCTTAAGCCCAAGTTGTCAAGTAGTAATCTCCACCACTTATATACTACACCCACACTTTGTGAGTTTTCCATGTGGTGCTATGTTTGGGGTTAGATTGTTGCACAATCTGTTACGATTTTTTTTATTTAGTTTTGTATTATCCATTTGTGACTATATCGATATCATCAATCAAACCTTTAGGCTTGTCATCCAGAAACTTGTTCGGAAATACCGTAATGAAAGGAACATAGGAGTTTGTCGCTAGGTATTTGACCAAATATGATCGTCCAGTTCCTATAGAACCTATCACTAAAATACCCCTAGAAGGGGATAGTGCTAAGCGGAGTGAAAAGAATTTTCCATGAGATGGGAAATGAAAACTATTAGCCCCACACGAGGTTTGTGAATAAGTAATTGTATGATAATGAGCAAGAAATATCTGTCTTTCTGCTAAACATGATCTATTGAACTCATAATTCATTAGATACTTTTTATGAATGTCAACTACTTATCGTAAGTAAATTGATCTTGGTTGTTAAATCATTTGATAACCAGAGTCATTCTTTGATAAATGATCACTATGAGTCAGACTCAATAGAATTTGATCCATTCTTTTGTCTGCCGTTAGTGCCCGTTCGGTAGGAGAATAAGCAGGAATAAGGATGGAGAATAAGGGGAATAATGGACTATTCTCCGTTCGGCTGGAGGATAAGAACAAGGAGAATAAGGTGAAATAAAGGTAGGTAAGGTGGGATAAAGATAGGAATAAGAGTGAAATAAGATGAAATAATAGGGAATAGTCGTACCACGGGGAAACGTGTTGAGGGCTTATTCCCCTTATTCCATTCCTCCTTATACTCCAAACGAACAGGGCCTTAGGGTGGAGAACTGAACTAAGAATTGTAATTTAAAGTTTTATGGCTTTTCTTGAGCTGTTGTAGAGAGGTTCTTCTCCTTGAAATTCCAAAGAACCGAGCAAGTAGAGGCTATTCTAGTTACATACACTTCCTTGTTGTTAGTTTACTGATCGCCGCCCTTTACGATATCTCATGTTCCAAGTGTATGAAAAACTAATCATAAAAGCTTATATTATTAAATAATTTAAGCAACAATGTTGACTTACCCTTAAAAATGACTTAGGGAGAAGTTGATTGGTTTTCGATGAAACCGCGAAAAATGGTCGGTTTGATGCAATTACTTATTTTGTTTTTCTTTTCAGTTGATTTCTTATTGCATCTAATGTGCTTTTATTTGCTTGCAGGCATCAAGTTGGCATTCATCAAATTTACTTATCATTGATTAGTTTAGAATAGATCTGTTTCATTTGATCCATCTCTTGTTGAATGTGTATACAGAAATGACATCTCGTAATGAGAAAGATATAAACAAAAAATTGGCCTATTGAAAAAAATGACTTACTGATTGATTGGTTTTGGATGAAAATACAAAAAAATGTTGATGTGATGCAATGCTATTAATAATGTTGTGTCTTTTTGTTGATCTCTTATTGTATCTGCTGTGTGATTGCTTTTATTTGCATTTATGCATTCATGTGGACTTCATCAAACTTACTTATAATTAATTAGTTTAGAACAACACTGTTTTATTTGATCTGATTCCTGTTGGATTCGTTGCATCATGTGCTGTTGTATATTTAATGTGGGAAAAGACTTTGTTGTTGTTGATGATGATGATGATGTGTTGCTGTATCCTAAAGAACCTCTTGCGATGAACTCATACACGGAAATATATATTGTATACGTTGAATCTAAGATCGCTTTCTGATTTTTTTCCTGATATGATCTGCATTATATGTTGCCTGTACAGAATCAGTTTGGGTCCTTTTATGTGATGTTTTTCCAGAAAAGAAACTGGTATTGCTGTGTTATGCTTCACCACAACATCTTTTTCCAGTTTTTTCTAGTAAAAATTGTGGGAAGCTGTATGAAATCTACTCTCAAATTTGTGATATATAAAGTTCATATCTTTTTTTTTAGTGAATTGGTTATCAAGAACGATGGTGTCCAAGTGTTCCAGTGAAGCTGGAAGACATTGCATGTAGGTTGAATTTAGAGATGATTGAGGGGGTCTCAAGAGTTTTGTTTTGGAAATTTTGTTCAGTTCTTTCATGTGAACGACAACATTTGTTACATATCTTTGGCATAAAATATATGCAGCTTTATGCATTCTTTGTAGCAGATGGACATATTAGAAAATACAAGAAGATATTTTACAGTTTCTGTGATTCTGTGTTTTTTTAAGATTTGAAGTGTTGATCTGTCAGTATTTGACTTCTTCAGATAATGTCTTCAACAATAATGGGTATTCTAAAACGAATACGAATTCCTAACTTGGTTATCGCGTGCTGTTGAAACTTTATAACAAGGGAAATGAACATATATGTGTAGAGTCACAGATCTTCTTCATGATCCATTTACCCTGCTACAACTCATGACGCATACAATCAAGTACTCCAACAATAATGTAGTTTGGTATTGTACAAGGAGGCTGGTTTCTGTCAGATGTATTTGTACTGAGAAACTCTATAGCAGGAGTCAAAAGATTGTGGCATGGTCAGTGAGTTGTTTAATAATGAGTTAGACCTTCGATCTAAACCTATCCTCTCTTAACTTTAGGGAAAAACTTGTTAGGATTAGAGTCATATTAGGATTGAGAATCCTAATGGGATTGGACTCCTAATCCTGATAGTTATTGAGTTGTATTCTATTTATAGTCCTATTGGGAATAAGACTATATGATTGTATTTGTGTTATATATAGAGGGGGGTGGAGGCATTGCCTCAACACCACCACCAGCAAGAACAATGTAATCCCTAGAGAGAAAGGGGGAGGGGGAGAGAAGAGAGGGAGAGAGCGAGGGAATGGAGAGAGAGAGAGAGTTGTACCCGTTCTTCTTTTAGTGATCTTTCTTCTCCGGTAGTCGCAAGATGGGAGGATCTGGTATACGAGAGGAGACGATACCGACGGATCGTGTTCCCATCAACTGGCGACAGAACGGTGTTGGTGTCGCTTCCGCTCCCAACAAAACTTTGGAGGGTGAGGAGAGGAAGAGCATGCCAAGCTGCATGAGGTATTGAGAGCAAGGTTGAGAAGCAGAGGGGAGGGTAACTGAAAACCAGGATATCATGCCATTGGCTTTTGAAAAGGCTCCTCCCACATAATTCACACCATTTATTAATATTGATCTTTTTATATAGAGAACCAATACAATACAAGACACATACATCTCCATTCTAAAGTACATGTCACATTAATGATGTCTCAAAATGTCCCAACCCTTGGATATGCACAAACAAAAAAGTACAAGAAACACTGAGAAAAACCAACTTGGATTGGTGGACTGCATTAAACCCTGTTATAACTTAGAACTAGTGGCTTGACCCGCGCTATGCTGCGGTGCGACAATCTATTCATATTACATAAGATTGCTATAAGTAGTTGTAATGATATTAACCAAATTATGTTTACATTCCAGATATGTTTGATCCAGTATTCATTATAAATAAATTGTCTAGAAACAGATGTTACAAAATAATTAATGTTTTTCTATTGGATATTTTTGCAATAGATAACAAAGTGATAATATTAATATGACGATTCTAGTCATATCATATACTACATTATTTTGAATTGAGATGATTTTACTTGTCACATTTTCTGACATTCTAGTAGATATATATATATATATATGCTATATAATTCTAAATTAAAAAAAAAGTTTTACAAAATATGATAGGATCAAACCTCTTGACGTCATGCTAGGCACAATTGTAAACTTGTGGAAGATCATGAATCTTATATTTGACATCGCACGTCCTCAGTAAGACACATGCGGTGTTTCATGCATACACGTTCATAGTTTTACTGCAAGAACTGTAAATATTTTGTACAAATATGCAGTTAATGGTAGTTAAAAGTATTTATATTACTATGTGAAATTTTCTTTTTTTCAAACAGAGAAAACGCGAAAGCCTCAACATTGAAGGACTATTTGCATGTTGATAACCAAAAAATTATTTAATTACACAACCCCTTTGAAATCCGAAGTCAGATGTAAATTAACATTAACATGGGCAATCACTACAATAAAGTTGACATAAAAAATAAATTATTTATCATTCATTGTCATATCTTTTATAATTAAATATACTATAATGAATAAAATTATTACTTTATTAGTTTTAAATTCACAAAGATTATTATATCATTTGCTATACTCCAAGCAACAAATCATATAACAACAACTTTCCATTGACCTCTTTTGTAGTTAATTCATTTTAGCAATGACTGTACAAAATTTAGCAAATAAGTAAGTAGATAAAACCTCGTTATATGATTCTTTGTCAATAAATATGATATTCATTGCTAATTATAATAACAAAAGCAACTACGTAACTAATAATATTCGTTGTCATATATTTAACATCCGAATATGGTAATGAATATTCAAATCATTCATCAAGAATATTGTAGAATTTTTTGCAAATTTTGATAAAAAAGATCAGAGTAGAAATAGATAAATCTATCAAATGTAAATGTATAATAACATAATTATCTTGCATTGAATATATTGGACAATGTTATTATGTCAAATATTTTTATGTATATAAATACAGATAGTATCCTTATTGCATATTTATCATGATAACATAAGATTGTTAGGAAGTGAAACAACAAAAACTTCCTGCAATTGTCGTAAATTACGAAAGAACAACTGACTACATATCAATATATCAAGAAAAAAATACCAACTCAAACTCCTCTTGGATGTCACCATCTCCGGGAGCTGGAGGAATGGAACCGTTGAAAATTTTGCGACAACTGCAAAAATGAGTTCCTTGAGGCTCAAAGGACCCAAACACGTAATCGCAGAGGAAGAGGATTCTCTACTGTAATGGGGTTTACAATAGAGATGTTGTAATGGTCTCTCTTTTTTGCAATTTCGATTTTCAAAATCCAAATTATATGAATTACAACTTCGACTAATGCTCCTCGTATCTTCCAAAATTCACTCAAATTTGAAGGCATTTGCTTTAGTTATCAAAAGTTCAGTTCTTTTTTAAATGGGATTTAAGTTGCAAAAATATTGCCCGAACATTTGACCATTAAGATAAAATAGCAAATGCTCTCGAATTTTAGCGAAATTTGGAGGATATGTGGAGCATTAATCAAAGATATAATCCATAAGGTTGGATTTTAAAAATCCAAGTCCCCAAAAAAAGAGAGGGCATTACAACACCTCTACTGTAAAACCCCATTACAGCAAGAGGATCTTCTTCCGGCCCAGGAGGACCTCTCTACCATAAAGACCACCACACCACGCCAATGGTGCATGTCCTTCCTCCAAGGCATTTACCCCACATCTTTACCCGAAAAGGTGGGCTCTTGGATGGCTCGGAGTGTCGGATGATCAATTTCTTGACGTTGGTAGCAAAAAAATGGCCAACTTTTTTAGAAATATTGTGGCATATCAGCTTACATCAAACCACACCACACCCAGTGATGCATTTCCACAAATGATTTCACTGCAAAAGACATTGCCAATCTTTAACCAAAAAGATGAGAATTGTAAGGGCTTTGAGTGTTGGGTGGTCGATTTCTCGATGTTGGTAGCTAAAAATCTGCAACTTTTTTCAGAGAAACACATTCAAATGGGCAGGTTTGCTGCTGATAATGGTGGGTCGGCTACTGCTTCTGGATTAGAGGAGGCACATGGAGGTGAGATGTTTTAGGGGGCCACGTAACTCCAAGTTGCGATTTTTGTACCTCGAGCCAACCCATTACTTTCAGGTACTCTGATTTGACCGAATCTCTTATATCTGTCTCTTCTTCAACCCAAGCATCTGGAGGTCGAAATCGAGTCATCATCAAGCACCCGGAATTATGAAGGATGACAACACCTCGAGATGCACTTAGCTTTCATATGCAAATGCAATCGGATCCACCCTTCTAGAATAGATGATACAATCATCTGGAAAGAGTCACCGTTCTCGACATAAACAAACCAGATGAAGCAGAGGGAGAGCGTGCACAGGGAGGAGAGGTTGGCGAGGACGACGGAGGGGAAGTTACCATGGGCCGCCGCTCCAACCTCAACTGGAACACATTTGCCCCACCGTCTTCATGGCATGGCATCATCTAGTTTGCTTGCTCCATATATGTCTCCCTCTTCACCGTCAACAACCTTGTCTATATCAGACTCGCCATCAAGAACCTCCTCGACGCACCATCCTCGCCTCCCTCAGCATGCAGTTTACCCTTACCTTCCAGAGAGGGGAAGATGTTTTTCGATGAAGGGACAGTAAAAGCCGAAGAGATGCTCAAATGGGAGGCAATGCTCTCGACTGTTCTATAGTAAAGGGAATGGGAGCGAGGACGGTGCCGAATGGAGGATGGAGGGGGAAATTTCGATAAAATTGACACCTATAAAACAAATGATGGGGAGATTGGAACAGAAGCTCATGTGAGAAGTCTCGCAAGAACACATAATGTGTCAGACAATTGGGAGGGATCCGGGAAGAACGTATAGATATGGAGAGTATTAAGTACAGGAAGGGGGAGAGAGTACGCGTGGAGTGAAATCGAAAGAGAATGGAAAGAAATTTGGTATCCACGTGTCAATACAATGAAAGAGGCTGGGGAAACCCACCTTTAGTTATATTAATAGATACTAGTGTATGAGCCCGCGCTTCGCGGCGAGTTGGAGCAAGTACATCCATTTGTAAAATCTACGAAGTTATGAAAATTGGGCAAGATATCAAATAAAAAAAATAAAGGTTGAGCCTCAGACATGGACCTCAAACAGAATACTCGAAAGAGGTAGCCTATTAAAACAATCAATGAGGTCACATAAAAAATCTTAATTTTAACGTGAAATTCAAATTTGTAGAAATATTATACATGCTACGTATATAGTGAAATATGAATACATGTATTTGAAGTTAACTCTAATAAAGAAGTAAAAGTATAATATTTTATAAATAGAATTTTAATATTTGACAAAATAAATATTTGCTATCTTTTTAGATTTCGTTGCATGCATGAAATCTATTAATATACTTGTTAACATAAATCTTCGATAACGAAAATTAATTTCGAACCATGTTTTTATTGCAGAATCTAACAATGCTCCTATTTTAGATTTTTTATGTGTATGTATTATTGATTTTAAATACTTTTAAGGCAAAGTAAATTTCTCTTTTATCATGATGAGCGAGTTTTAACAATATTTTGAATTCTTTAACATTAAGTTATGGACTAAAACTGCATAAGCAAGTCTATATGATACTAAGAATTGTAAATTTAATTTTCTTTAAATGTATATGATTTGAAGGTACTAACAAAGAGGAAAGAAAAATCAATAAATATCATAATTTCATGTCCATGAAATTGTGATATAAGCACAATAAATATTGGAAGGAACCTTGGATATCCTAAAAATAAAGGATGGGCATATATATATGGTGATGTTCAAAAAGATTCATGTCCATGATCCATTCAACCTAACATTCATCAAGACATGAGTGCTAGACATTATACATAGTACATGTTCCTATGGATTAGCACGATCACGATTGGATGACGGAATGAACGGACCAACATTCTCTCTCACAACCATCAAATGGTATTGCTCTTTTCTAGAGGGGGTAAAGCACATAACGTGGGAAAAATGAATATAAAATCGGATATCGAGCTTTCATGTAATATTGAGCAATGTAATTTTCAATCAAGACTCAATGGAGAACATACTTATTAAGAAACTATATCCCCTCACCCATACAAATGAAAGCAAGGTCTTGCCTATATTGCCATGAAATCCACCCTTGTATGTACACTAATAAAGATAAAAAAATATCAAATCAATTTAATGTTGAAGCTTTATTTTGAGCGAAAATACATAGGTTATACATGTTGATCCATCGATTGCATTCCCATTGTGCCAAGTTTAAAATGGACTCAATAACGTCACATAAGATGTTATTGAAACTTCATCCCACGATGCTCTTGCGATTATAGTTCATAAAAAACATGAAAATACCAAGATACCATACTTTATTTGAGGCTCATTTCTAGACTAATGTTTTTTAGAATTCAAATAGTATTTAAAAACTTGTGAAAAACTCGTTCTATTATACTATTAAAAGTATAGAGGAATAATCCCGTCACAAACTAACGATGGCAACGACATATGTTCAAGAATAAAATATGATTAGACTTACATTGTTTCTTTAACATTATCAATGAAATGATGAAAAGATATGTATACGTTAATTCTGATAAGCACGGTCGAACAAAAATCTATCATGAATAAGAAAAAAATCTTGACTACATTGGATTGAAATAACGACCTACCATACATAATGGTTGTGATGAATACTTATATTGCGTTGTAGTAAGAATTGGAAACTTAAGGTCAACCACCCTTTTTTCTTGATTATTATAAAATTATAGAAGAACAATTTTGTGGCATAAATACAAAGATAATATATGTTATGATATGATTTATTTAGTACTTGACCATTAAAATGTGTTCAATCTGTATAGATTTGTTACAATTTTTGACAACAAAAGAAGCTAGAACTGATGCTATGAAAGAACATACCGCACATATACCAGCCAAAAAGAGCAACATTTACTTTATGGAAAACTTACAAAGCTAGATATCTGGTTTAATTTTAATCCAAGTGAGAATTTATGCTAGACGTGGAATCCAACAACCAAATGTTAACATCAAACTACATGTAAGAAGGTAACATGGTAATTAGGTAGTGGTGTTTTTAAGACAAAATGCAATCTTATTATAAATAATTACATAAATGGGAGAAAATGTCTTTAGTTCAACATCATAACAATGTCAAATAGTCGACAAAAAGATAACAATGATAAAAATATGTAATGTAAGATTCAAGATTAATGGATGGAGTAATAGTAGTTGAATTAGGGACCTTCCTCATCGGATTGTTCTGCAGCAACATGGTGAGCGCACCAAAGTTACAGATGCTTAAAAGGATAGGAACATATCAATGTGATTATAAAAAATCGATGGATAATTAATCGGAACCAACATGAGATCTTTTCTAAAAAAACTAAGTTAATCACATGGCATGCATATGAGGCAGACACAAATAGATACAATAATATCCAAATGCCCATTGTTCACACTTAGCTACAACCATAAACCTCCTTTAACTATTCAAGGTGTCATGTATCATCGAATACCATGTATCATCAAGGTGTCATCGACAACGGTAGGATCATCTCATTGTCCTCATGATCTAGAATCTGCACATATAAAAAATCGACATTCAAATCCAAGAATTTCTCTAATTTCATCTTCATCATAATTTGGAATCATCATAATTATATCATAGATATATTGTCCGTAGGGAGATAATTGACTAACATGGTAGTGGTAGACGTATCCAGTCTTGCCCGTGCGATCGAACTCGTACGACACAGACCACCCTGCTTTGCCACGATCTTCCATGTCTCTAGTGGTTGGGAACTGGTGTCACCGACCCAACTTGTAGGTTCAACAAGGTGTTGCTGTTATTCTGTATGCAGCTCTTGAAGGCGTTGTAGTTGAGCACGATCCAATTTAAGGCAGTTCACGATCGTCGTCGGCGCACACCAACGGGATCGTCCTCGATTGTACCTCAGAGAACTGCAGCCAAGAGAGGAAGAAGAAAACGTTCGTCCGTGAAAGGAAGAACCAGAGAGACACGGCGTGGAAGAGGTTTTTCTTGCGAGTGAAGAAAAACCACGTCGAGTGAGGGATATATATATAGAGGGGTTCGCGTGCCCTAGCGCGCGGTTACCTTTGGTTTCCAAAAAACGCGTCTCGAAAATGCAGCCTTTCGGATCCCAAAAATCGCGCCCATAATGGCGAGTTGAATTCCCATTTAAGTCGACTTACCAAATTAATCGTGTGATTAATTCAATCGACTTACCAAATGAAACCCGCAGCAAAAGTATCGAGATCCGAATTGACTCTCCCGAGCCGGAGCCCGAGCCGGAGCCGGAGACGGAGCGGAGCGCGCGCGCGCGCGTGTGTGGTCCTCCATTCCTCCTCTCTACTATTGCTACAAGAGCTTGGTGTGTGGACTCATATATAAGTCCACCAAAAGTTTTAGTTCTCCCCGGTGTGGTATTAAACTTCCACCCAAACTTCCATATTTCAAATTTGAGAATTCCCAACTTTCCCTCCAAAACATTTGGTTTCCCAATTGAAACCAAATTATTTCCAATTGTAATTACATAGACTTTCCAATTAAAGTCTAAATACAATTTTGAATACAACAATCCCCCACGAATTCACCAATTTGAAAAGAGATTCAAAAGGATTTAAAAGACTTCTTTCGGCTGCCCACACTTTGCTTTCAGTAAAGGTACCTTCCGGTTTGAACATCTACCTGAGTTTACTACTTTCACTTTAACAGGAACGAAGTGAACTACGTCTTGAACTTCAGACCTTGGTGTTAAAGTATACGGTAGAAACAACAAAGCGTTGTTCTTGGTACAATCTTCAGGGTTGGTGCTCTTAAAGGCCATGCACCCTTATCCTGTTTCATGAGTGTGTTCAGGAAAGACCCTCTTCCTTTAACTGCGGCCCACAGTAACACTCACATAGGTGGCATTCTCCAAGGATGCACTGCTAACATCCTGCCCAAAGGCTTGAACCCATTCAGAGCCTACGCTCTTCCTAAACTTGCAGCTTAAATGACACTCAGGCTTCCAGGGATAAGACACTCATGCTTACGCATTAAACTTAGAGTGCCAACCAGTTCTCGAAACAGCTTGTTATTACCACATTAAATCTACTTTGTGGGATCTCCACTCAGATAGGTTGGGTTGCTACTGTAGAGGAACTCCCAATGGGTCTCCAGTCCCATCCCAAGCCTAGACTTTAGGACTAAAGATCTATCAAGTCCCTTAGTCAACGGATCTGCCGTGTTGTCTTTGGATCCAACAAAATCCACAGCCAACACTCATCGAGACACCAAATCCCTTAACGTCTTAAGTCTGATTTGTATGTGTCTCCTTGTTTTCTGATTGAACTTTGAACTCTTGATCTTGGCAATTGTGGTCATATTATCACAATGTACCGAGATCGCAGGAACAGGCTGACCTACCATGGGAATTTCAGACAGAAGTTCCCTTAGCCATTCAGCCTCAATTCCAGTGGTGTCCAAAGTACATAGCTCGGCCTCAAAAGTGGATCGAGCTAGAATGGTCTGCTTCACAGACCTCCAGGAGACTGCACCGCCTCCAAGGGTAAATACATACCCTGTAACACCATTACTCCCAGACTCCTCTATTTTCCCTATCCAGCTTGCATCACTGTATCCTTCTAGTACAGAAGGATGTCTACCATAATGCAAACTAAGGGAAATAGTTCCCTTCAAGTACTTCAGTACTCGATCCAGAGCCTCCCAGTTAGTACGGTCAGGACAGCTAGTATATCTACTCAGCTTTGCAACCGAGAATGAAATATCAGGTCTCGTGCAATTTGCAAGATACATTAAACTTCCTATCACTTGTGAATACCTTAGCTGTGCTACAGGTACTCCACTTTTATTCTTAAACAGCGTTTTGGATGAATCAAAAGGAGTGCTTACAGCTTTCAATCTTGATATCCAAATTTCTCAAGTACCTTCTCAACATAGTGAGATTGAGAAATTACAATCCCATCAACTGACCTTGTCAGTTTGAGACCCAAGATCACATCAGCAACACCCATGTCCTTCATCTCAAACTTGCTACTCAAGAAAGCCTTAGTGTCATTAATAATCCTCATATGTGATCCAAACAACAATATGTCATCAACATATAGGCACAAGATAATACACTCATCACCTTTCACCTTGGAATAAACACACTTGTCGGATTCATGAACCTTAAAGCCACATGACAAAATAGTCTTGTCAAATTTTTCATGCCACTACTTTGGTGCTTGTTTCAATCCGTAAAGGGATTTGACAAGCTTGCAAACCTTTCCCTCATTCCCAGGAGTTACAAGCCCATCAGGTTGATCCATATAGATCTCTTCCTCAAGATCGCCATGCAAGAAGGCGGTCTTCACATCCGTCTGGTGGATAGAGAGATCATATACAGATGCCAATGCTATGAGCATCCGGATTGTGGTCATCCTAGTCACAGGGGAATATGTATCAAAGTAATCGATACCTTCCTTTTGCCTAAAGCCCTTGGCAACTAATCTGGCTTTATACTTTTCAATTTATCCGTCAGGCCTAAGCTTTCTCTTAAACACCCACTTGCACCCAATAGTAGAGCACCCTTTGGGTAAATCAACCAACTCCCAAGTCCCATTAGCCATAATGGAATCCATCTCAGATTTAATGGCTTCCTTCCATTGTTTTGCTTCAGATGAAGCCATGGCTTCCTTGTAACTTGGTGGATCACCCTCGATCTGGTAGACAACAAAGTCACTACCCAGATCCTTGGCTATCCGAGGTCTTTTACTCCTCATTGGCTCAATCTCTTCAGAGAGATCATTGGGTTCATGTTGAGTCTCAACCCCCACATTCGATATCCTTTCCACTTGATCTGGAATAGATCCTGATGCAGAGGCGCCCTCAATGGTCAGATTCTGAGGAATCCCAGTCTTCAATGGGAAGACATCCTCAAAGAAGGTAGCATCACGGAGTTCAACAATAGTGTTGACATCTATGCATGGTATCTCGGACCGAATTACCAAGAACCTATATGCATAGCTATTTTCTAGGTAACCTAAGAAGACCGCATCAACAGTTTTAAGACCAAGTTTCTTTCTCTTGTGTTCTGGGACTAAAACCTTAGCGAGACAGCCCCACACTTTGAGATATCTTAAACTCGGTTTCCTATTTCTCCAAAGTTCAAAGGGAAACTTTTCCATATGTCTTGGAGGCACCCTATTCAGAATATGGCAAGCCGTATTCAAGGCTTCTCCCCACATATAGGTTGGAAGTCCAGAACTCTGTAGGAGAGCATTGATCATGTCAGTTAAGGTTCTATTTTTCCGTTCTGCTATCCCATTTGATTGCGGTGAATATGGGGCCGTAATTTCATGAACTATGCCAAACGACTTGCATTGTTCATCAAATAAGTTAGAGGTATATTCACCTCCTCTATCTGACCTAAGGCGTTTAAGCACTTTTCCGGTTTGTGTCTCAGCCTCATTCTTAAAGATAATAAATTTCTCTAAAGCTTCATCCTTGGTTTTCATTAGATATACATAGCAGTATCTACTGTCATCATCTATAAAGGTGATAAAGTATTTCTTATTATCTCGGGTCAACACACCATTAAACTCACAGATATCCGTGTGCACTACATCCAAGATCTCACTATCTCTAGAGACAGACTGAAAAGACTTCCTAGGTGTCTTAGCTTGCACACATATTTCACATTTTTGAGTTTTATCAATAGTGTGTTTAGGGATCAATTCTAAATTCATCATTCTTTTAATTGAATTTAGGTTTACATGTCCCAATCTACCATGCCACAGATTACAAGATTCTAGATTATTTACAACATGAGACACATAATTAGAACATTCAGCATTCAAAACATTCACTTCATTAATGTTTACTGAATCACATCTAATTCTAAATAACAAATCAAAATCAGCCAAATAACCTTTACCATAAAAGACACCATGTCTCAGAATAACAACTTTATTACATTTAAAGTTTAATTCAAAACCATCTTTAACTAAGATAGAGCCAGATAACACATTCTTCTTGATGTCAGGAACATGCAGTACCCTGTGCAACGTCCAGACACGTCCAGAGGAGAACCTCAAGTTGACTTGTCCTGACCCTAGCACCCTGGCCGCAGAATCGTTCCTCATCTTCACAGTCCCACTGCTGCAGGTCTTATATAAAGAAAACAACGTTCTGTCAGAACATATGTTTACATTGGCTCCCGTATCCACGAGCCACTCATTTGGATCATGGATATGGTATAGTTGAGGTTTTACAGAGACATACCCCTCGCTAGCCCCGAGTCCCATAGTGATCATGTTCACTTGTGGACTCCCGTCTGTAGCCTTAGGTTGAGCCTTCAAGGACGGACAGTCCTTCTTCCAATGGCTAACTTGATTACAGTGCCAGCAGGGTTTATTCTTTGCCTTTTTCTGGATCTTGCCCTTTGATTTCATTTTATTGTTATTAGGACCATTTCCCTTCTTATCCTTGCCCTTCGAGGTCATAAGATTAACCTTAGCCCGAATATCAACAGGAAGCACAGGTTTTTGTTTCCTATGTTCCTCCTCTATGGCAATTGCCACCATCAAGTCATACATAGAAATTTTCCCCTTTCTATGTTTCAGGGTCATACCGAAGTCTTCCCACGACTTGGGGAATTTTTTTATGATGCACATGACCTGAAACTTCTCTGGAAGTTTCATTTCGGCATCCTCTAAACCATGGAGCAGGAGTAAAAACTCGTGTGCCTGTTCAGAAACAGACTTCCCTTCGGTCATGGAAAACTTCAAAAATTTGGCCACGGAGTATTTCTCAATACCGAGGTCTTCGGTGTTATACTTCCGATCCAAGTCTTCCCATAGCTCCTTCGCAATCTGCGTGGACGAACAATATACGTCAAAACAAAGTGTTGGACAGAGCAAACAAGATGCAACCATGACATATACGGTCGCGTTCCTTCCACGCGGATTGCGCCTTATGGCTATCGGGTGAGGGGTTTTCCGCCTCCACCGTAGGACAGTCAGTTTCAAGCATCGAGATTAACCCTATGGTGATTAACCAGATCTTCATGCGTTGTTGCCAACGCTTAAAATTCTATCCACCGAATTTTTCAGGCATACCCGTCATATCTACCCTCGATTTAAACATTGTTTCCGACATTCTAAAATCGGTTCGGGATATCTTCTCTAAGATTGTTGTAAATAAGATTGCCATTGCATATATTAAACAGTAAAACATCGGATCCAAATGAATTAATAGAGAAAACAATACCGAATAAGATTACATTAAACGTATGTTTCCCAATCATTATCCGATTATACAATGCAAACATGAACCGATTAATAGAACAGAAACATAAACACGGGCATGATCCAGAAAGGGTAAAGCAATAAACATATTGCGGCAACCAAAATAAAATAAAGATCAGTTTAGAAGTCACCGAAGCGTCCATGAAATGGACTGTCCTTAGAGAAGATATCGCCCCCACAATACCGGTGCGTAGGGTACTGGCGATCCGCTCCCAGGATACGACGGTTCACGATCGTCGTCGGCGCACACCAACGGGATCGTCCTCGATTGTACCTCAGAGAACTGCAGCCGAGAGAGGAAGAAGAAAACGTTCGTCCGTGAAAGGAAGAACCAGAGAGAGACGACGTGGAAGAGGTTTTTCTTGCGAGTGAAGAAAAACCGCGTCGAGTGAGGGATATATATAGAGGGGTTCGCGTGCCCTAGCGCGCGGTTACCTTTGGTTTCCAAAAAACGCGTCCCGAAAACGCAGCCTTTCGGATCCCAAAAATCGCGCCCATAATGGCGAGTTCAATTCCCATTTAAGTCGACTTACCAAATTAATCGTGTGATTAATTCAATCGACTTACCAAATGAAACCCGCAGCAAAAGTATCGAGATCCGAATTGACTCTCCCGAGCCCGAGCCCGAGCCGGAGCCGGAGCGGAGCGCGCGCACGCGTGTGTAGTCCTCCATTCCTCCTCTCTACTATTGCTACAAGAACTTGGGGTGTGGACTCATATATAAGTCCACCAAAAGTTTTAGTTCTCCCCGGTGTGATACTAAACTTCCACACAAACTTCCATATTTCAAATTTGAGAATTCCCAACTTTCCCTCCAAAACATTTGGTTTCCCAATTGAAACCAAATTATTTCCAATTGTAATTACATAGACTTTCCAATTAAAGTCTAAATACAATTTTGAATACAACAGAGAGAACCATCAGTGATGAAGTTCCGGTGAATGATGATCAAGTGCTGGTCGAATGTACCCTTTAGGAGTTTTTTTTAACAACCAATGGAAGCTCTATATCTAGATGCACACAAATTGGATTCTTATTCTTCATCTTAGAGCATGAAAGTATTTCTCGCACCATGTATCTCTCCAAGGAATATATAGACAGTAGAGTATATAAGAGGAACGATGCAATACCCAATTTTCAACCATAGCAGCGTATCGGGTCATTGCATCCCTTCTCAACAGACTGCTTAAAAGCAAAACGTCCCCACTTCGCAAGGTACTGATGGTGATATTCCTCAGCGCAGTCATTTTTTATGCTGGAAGGATCTCAATAATAATTTTCCTGATCCTTACTCTTGCTCATGTGTGTAAAAATATATGCCAGATCTATATTGCGTACCATCATCATTGCCCTGTCAATTAAGTGTGGTATGGTCATGCTTGGCCCAAAAGTCATTGAGAAGCATTTAGTATGGGCATTCCGAGGGGTCGTATTGCAAGCGGACGACCTCAGAGTGGTTTGACATGCCGGAGCACACGCCATTATAGGTGGGGTTGTGGAGGGTCCCCTAGATATAGCCGACATCGTTGCGGGCGACACCAGGGACCCTCTGGAAAGCGAGCTCCATGCCCCAAAATCACCCGGCGCTGAGCTGCAAAGATCAGCCCGGGAGCAGGGACATCATCGTTGGGGCCCAGCACCATCGAGAAGGGATCGACGATGACGTGGGGGTTGGAGCCGAGACCTAGATTTCCGAGCCAGTTCATGAAGGGGGAGTAGAGGGGGAGGTGGAGGCGGCGGGGGAGGGTGGTAGAGGAGGGGGAGGGGGGAGAGGAGAGGGAGGGAGAAGACGATGGAGGGTAAGGCGGTTGGTGGGGAGTGGAAAGCGTGGGGTTAAAAGAGGCTTCCATGGATGTTTTGAATGACATAATCACCGAGGAGTCTGATGTAGGTGAGGCGAGGGTTGGGGGGAGAGGCAGGTGAGAGGAAGTGAGGAAGGGAGGCATCGTTGGAGGGAGATGGAAAAGGGAAAAGCTTCCACGTTTTGGAGTGGGGAGTTGTTCGGTGTCAACACAATTGCATGTAACGTGTTGGTGACGAAGGGGAGAAGTAGGAATGCTAAAATGAGGAAGGGAAAAAACGCAAATGAAGCCAACATGCGTCCACAAACAGGGAGAGTCGGGGATGCTAAAACATGGGAAGGGAGAAGACGCACATGAACCCATGTGTCAATGTATGGGAAGAAGCAGGGAGAACCCAGCTTTAGTATAGGTATAGATATTTGTTTGGAGGCAATAAATCTAATAGCCAGCATTTCTGAATTTAAGCAGAAGCACTTATTTTTTTCTATGGGAGACATTATGTTGAGAACATTCCTGCACATATGCATAACCTTGTGGAGTTTTGATCAGCGTACTCGCAATCTTCTTAATGGTTAAAACATAGCTTTTGGGTGATATCTAATCAAGGGTGATCACCCTTTTATTTTCATTAGAAGAGTACAACAACAACAACAAAAGCCTTTTCCCACAATTAAGTATGGTCAGCTACATGGATTCTTCGCCTCAATTCAGATCTATCTTGGGTCAATCCCGGGATTATATCCACAAAACTAAGATTCCTTTGTATGGTCTCTTTCTAGCACTTCTTGGATCGTCCTCGCCCTCTCTCAGTTGACTCAATATCCCAACACTCACATCTCCTAACTAGTGCATCAACTGATCTTCTTGCAAATGATCAAATCATCTTAAGCGGTTTTATTGCATCTTATACTCGATCGGAGCTACACCAACTTTCTTTTTTATTGCATCATTCCGAATCCGAACTTTACGTGTGTGTCCACACATCCACCTTAGCATTTTCATTTCTGCAGCAGCCATTCTCTGCACATGTCTATGGTTCACAAGCCAACATTCAGATCCATAGAACATAGTAGGTCTCACGGCTGCTTTGTAAAACTTTCCTTTAATTTTTAAAGGAATTTTCTTATCACATATAACAACAGAGGCTCTTCTCTACTTTAGCCAGCCTGCATTTATTTTATTAGTAACATCTCCATCAATTTCCCCATCATGTTGCAAAATAGATCCCGTCTATCTAAAAGAATCTCTCGTCGAGTTGTTATCATCACCAGTCGTGACCTCGATTCCTTCACCATTGCTTCCATCAAAGGCGCACTCCATATATTCCGTCTTACCCCTACTTATACGAAATCCTTTACTCTCCAACTCATGTCTCCATTAGAAGAGTTTATGCTTAATTTAAAATTTTGTTTATTACTGGAGAGGGCTTCGTTTTAAGTAAGGATATATTTGTTTTGAGTCAAGAAATCTATATAATTAGCATTTGAGATTTGATTTTGATTTTTTTGATGGTGGTGGTGAAAGTTTGTGTTAGGAGTAGACAGATTGCAGGAGTTGCTGTTTTTGTCTTTTAAATCATGTATTCCACAGTTATTCAGATTTATGTGTTGCTCCACTAAAACCATTTTGAATGGTATTTGCTCTGCTGAAGACATTGTTGAATATAATTGTTCTGGTAAAGCTGCTGTTGAATAATACTGGTTTTCACTTGCTGCTTTAACATGTGTTTTGCTGAATGATTGAAAGATGGGTTGTTTCATATGAACTGTTCACATGGAGAGATTTCTATGTTGTTTGCTGTGTTTTGTTCTATCATATTTATGCATTGTGCTACTGTTGCAATCTCTAAAATCTTTTATTCTCCTTGTTGGGGTATTTGGTTCCGAACTGAATATTTGATTCACGACAGAATTAAATATCTGAAGAGCAGCGAATCGGGATTAGGGTTTCAAAGAAGAAACCTTAAAAACTCGAACTTGAATCAGACATTGATAATATTCAAAGAGTACATCTTCAAGAACATAAAAAACAAATATCGAACAAAAAAAAATAAAATCCTCAAGAATCGACCCGTTTTGATACCGTGTTAGAAAATAGGAAGCGGAAGCGGAATTATAAATAAAGATAAAGAAAATGAAGAACACAAAAGATTTAACGTGGAACCCTACTCCGTGAGGAGCGGGATGAAATCACGGGAGAAGGCCTCAAAGGGTCAGGTTTGTCTATTGACTTTCTCAATGGTTACAAGAGGTCTGGGGCTCCTTATATAGCCTCCACAGAGCCTCCAAGTCCTACCACTGGTAGATGTGAGACTAAACATGTGGATGTGGTAAATGAATCTCTCTAGAATCCATTTGCCCTGCTACAACTCATATGACGCACAACCAAATATTCCAACACTCTCTATCGAATTCACATTCATGCGTGTTGTAAAAATATTGCTTGAGTATTTTCGGTAAAGCAACTGTTGAATGACTTGCTCTGGTGAAGACGTTGGTGAATTATTTCTCTTGTAAGTTCATTGCTCAGTAATATGGCTCTGTATTGTTGGTGATACATAAACTTCTGTGCCTATTATTCAGATGTTTAGCCAACAGGTTGAAATGGGATTGCCTCAATTATGATGCATTCTCAGAATATGCTTTGGGTGTTCTGTACTGGTGATTATATTATACTTCTTTTTGATTTGTTCCATTTTTGCTTCTTGATTTTTCTTGTTAGGGGTCAGAGTGCATCTTTTCTCAGCTGTGTTTTCTTGAATCGTTCTCACATGCTAATTTTAATTTGATTTTGGGTTGGTGTTGAGCAAGATTTCTTGTGCTTAATCTAATAGAGAGTTCATACATATGGTGGGGGGGGACTTTTTTTTTGGGTTTGGTCATAATGTATTGTTATGATAAAACAGATTGCAACAACTATCTGGTCATGAATCCTGGCAACAACTATATGATAAACACATCGCAGCAAAAAAAAGAGAGGAATAACTCCTCTGAAAATGTTTTTTTTGTCGCGATGTATTTTATCATATTCAACTTGCTGACATTCTCACAAAGGCACTACCCAAGGAAAGCAGGTGTGAGCTTATTTCCAAGATGGGTATGATCGACAAATATGCTCAACTTGAGAGGTAGTGTTAGAGTTATTGTTAGAGCCACTTTATTTTATTTTTGTAAACTCCTCAAGGGTACCATTGTAATTCTTCTGTTTTTGCTCCTTAGGGTTTCACGCTATATAAGAAACCATAGGGTCTATGGAACAAACAATTCGCTCTATCATCATTCTCCACATTAGTTAATGCTTGTTAGGGATGCAAACTAATCGATACAGATACAAATATAGGCATTACTGTATCCTTATCCGTTTTTGAACACGAATACAGATGCAGATACGGATATTAACGGATATTAAAACTATCTAACCATATCCTTAAAAAACGGATATGGATGTAAAACTGATACGGATCACATATGAGTAGTGTTAGAAATACTCTATGAAATCGACTTAAATATATACGGATTGGATGGAAAACACACGATATAAATTTACTAAACATGTCTGTATCATAAAAATTATAAAAATACAGTAAAAGAAGGGTTAAAAATAAATCTACGACTATATTTATATACGAAAATGGATAACAGATGCTTGTGGATATCAAAACGATATCCATATCCGTACCCATTTTAAATACGAATATGGATGTCAAAATCCGTATAAAACGGATACGGTGACGGATATATCCATAATCGTTTGCATCCCTAATGCTAGGGCTACAATATAATGGTGATTGAGCTGAAAATTTTGCTGGATTGAAGGGATCTGGGGAGAGAATTAGATGATTTAATTTTAGTTTGGATTGGGTATTGATCCAGTCAAAGTTTTATGAGCTTTTTATTTATTCTACTGTGTTTGTGTGGTGGTTGACCATTTCAAAGTTTTTATGAACTTTGTAACTATTCTAGGGGAGTATGAATGTTTGAGTCTTTGAGTTTATTCTTTGGTAGTATTGAGTTACATGTAGAGATGAGATGGATATAGTTTCGGTTGTGTGTTGTCCATAAACTATGTATCTACATAATGCACATCTTTGACATCGCTATGTGGTTTTGACAACTACAATTATGCCCTTATATAGTTTAGGTTGATTCTACGTTGGATATATAGGTGACTACCCAATAATTTAGCACAACAACAACAACAAGTCTTTTCCTCCAATAAGTAGGATTGGCTACATGGATTCTTGGCCTCCATTCGGATCTATCTTGGGTCAATCTCGGGCTTAGATCCAAAAAACTAAGATCCTTTCGAATAGTCTCATTTCAAGACTTCTTGGATTTTCCTCGCCCTCTCTTAGCCGGCTCAAACATCCCAAAACTCGCATCTCTTAACTGGTGCATCAGCTGACCTCCTTTGCACATGACCAAAACACCTTAAATGATTTTTTCACATATTATCCTCGATCGGAGCTACATCAACTTTTCTACTGATTGCATCATTCCGAATCCGATCTTTACATGTGTGTCCACACACCCACCTTAGCATTTTCATTTTTATTGATGCCACTACACATGTCTATGGTTCACATGCCAACATTCAGATCCACAGAGCATAACATGTCCTACGACTGCTTTGTAAAACCTTCCTTTGATTTTCAAGGAATTTTCTTATCACAAATAATTGTAGAGGCTTCTCTTCATTTTAACCAGCCTTACATTTATTCTATTAACAACATCTCCATTAATTTCCCCATCATGTTGCAAAATAGATCTCAACTATCTAAAAGAATCCCTCTTCTAAATGTCATCATCACCAATCTTCACCTTGATTCCTTCACCATTGCTTCCATCAAAAGTGCACTCTACACATTCAGTCTTAGCCCAACTTATACGAAATCCTTTAGTCTCCAATGCATGTCTCTAGATCTCAAGCTTCTCATTTACTCCATCTCTAGTCTCATCAATCAACACAATATCATCGACGAATAAAATATACCAAGGTATCTCACCCTGAATGTGACTTGTCAACTCATCCATAACCAAAGTTAAAAGGAATGGAATCAAAGCTGAACCTTGATGTAGAACAATGTTGATGTTAAAGTAGTCAGTCTTCACAGACTATCCTTACACAAGATGAAGCCCTATCACGCAAATCCTTATGAGGTTAATGTATAGGATAAATACTTATCTCTTCTTTAAAACTCTCCGTAATATCTCCTATGGGACAATATCATAAGCTTTCTCCAAAATCAAGAAAAATCAAACGGAGGTTCTTCCTTTTAGCTCTATAAATCTCCATTGTTCTCCCCAGTAAGTGGAAGGCTTCAATAGTTGAGTGACTTGGCATGAATTCAAATTGATTTTCTTTTAATTTGGAAGCTTGTCTTAACCTTCTTTCGATCACACGTTATCAAATTTTCATAGTATGACTCATAAATTTGATACCTCTGTAATTTGACTAATATGAATGTCTCCTTTGTTCTTGAAAAGAGGCATCACGATGCTTCTCCTCCAATATATAGCATTTTCTTGCTTCGTCACATAACATTGAATAAATTAATGGAAGAAATGAATGGGAGGTTTAACACAAGTTTATACCATGTAAGAGATAATGACTATTTAGGATTTCTTGTACAAATTGTGATTATTAAGGGTTATGTACGTGAATCGAAACTACTCAGAGTAATGGGTATAAATATCCCTTCTTTTTCATCTTCTTCCACCAAGAAGTCTATAAAAAATAAAACAAACCGAGAAAATTCACACACACACATATAACACAAAAAATAAATAAAACAATCACAAAATTAAAATCAAGAAAACTCAAAATAAAAAATATCCCCCAATAAACAAAACAACCAAACATACAACATCAAAGCCGACTACACGTAGGAAATTGACACAACAATTTAGTACCTCCATGAATTCGATAATTTGAGCTTCCCTTATACAATTAAACCAAGGAGTATGAACTATGAATAACACAAACTTGTTGAAAGTCTCCTTTCGAGAGTTTCAATGAAAAAAGGTGATTTCAAAATCTCTCTCTCTCTCAAGGCTTTGGAGGAGAGGTTGAGATGGAGCCATGGAGAAGACAACGCGTTCTGTAGTACAGCGGAACGTCCGATCGGGATTGACGGCCCTCCTAGAGGGTCGAGGATAGTGGGCCTCCTACGAGGTCGTTCGATCCAATCGGGAAAAGATCCTCTTGCATTTTTCGAAGTCTTATTTTCCGTCCTTAAGCGAGGAAGGGATTGATGGGTGTACGTGAAAGCAGTGGCGGACCCAGGAATCTATGATAGGCGGGGCACCCATGCAAATTTAGTGATTGAATTTAGTGCCATTTTTATTATATAAAAATAGTTTTAAAAGAAGGGACACCATCTGAAATTTTAATATATATATATATATTATATTATCAATAAACATGAATACACACAAGTTTAATTCGATTACTTTTATATGCATAACATAATTAAAATCACCCCGGTGGCTTGAGTAAACACACAGTAATTGGAAGCTTTCGTCACATAATATAATAAAAAAGAATTAAGATAATACAACGAGATGAAAACATTTAAAAAAGATTATACTATATTAAAAAATAAATCTTGATAAGTATATTCAAATTGGAAATCAAAATCTTATTCAAAATTATCAAATAACTTAATAGGTCATATTTAATGTCGGTTATGGCAATGCATATTTTTGGATCCATAAATATATCTCACAACAACAAAATAACAACATACTTACGATGTTTAAAATCCATGACTATGTCATCCTTCCTTAATAAGGATGATATTACTCATTTCAAAATATTTTTTATATTTGAAATTAACGATGAATGTCATATTCTTTATTATATTATTAGCTATAATCAATATAGCAATACTTATTACTTGTTTTTGTCAAAAATTTAATTAATCATTGCTAATTTTGAAACTAAAAAATTGAATCAACAAAATTGGAAAACAACCGTGATTCGTGCAACTAAAAAAATAGCTATAATTAGTTTAAAATTTTGAGAAATAGCAATGGATAAGCATTGTTATATGCACCATGGGAAAAAATTGTTGACTTTAAGAATTTACCTTCAAATTATCGCAATATTCAAAAAGATTTGTGCAAGTTATAATGAAAAATTTACAGATAAACTTAGTTACATACATTGTCAGCTATGAAATTACCTTTTTTTGTAATAAATTGAAAATAGTTTTACGATGAATAAGTTATAGAACTATAATATATAAGAAGTTGCAACAACAAATTCATTGCTATATCTTATTTGTTGGAAAGAATTGAGAGGATTTAGCATAGAATCATTATGTTTTCTTCAAGTTTTTTAATTAACATTTTTTAGTTGAATAATTTAAAAGGGGAAATTTTACTTGGACAAAAACTAACGGGTGAATTAGAGTATTATATGGAAACGGGAGTGAAATTAAGTAATTGAGATGAGATTTTATTAGAGGTGCATTGATAAAGATAGTGAGATTAACCTTTGCTTGACAAATAAAATAAATTACTTATCGGTGCATTAACAAGGGATTTAGGGGGGCATTTAATTTGACATCGATGAGTGTTTGTATATGCTTTAGCATAATCACTATGAGATTAAAGGTATGTATATCGGATTTTGAAATAGTAGGGGGGGGGGGGGCACGTGCCCGGGCTAATCAGTATGTAGGTCCGCCCCTGCGTGAAAGGGATGGGGGACCAGAGGGAGGCCGCGAATGGATCACCACTCGCACCCACCATTATCTCGTCGTCGCCATCAGCTTCGTCATCTCCATCAGATCGAATACGAGAGGGTCATCGTCAGTGGAGAAGAGGGACTTGTGTTTCCACATCAGGGAGGAGAGGAACAAGTAAACAATCGATCAACAACCAACCAATTCTGTTTTCGCAATCCTATCAACATGTCTCAAATCCGATCCAATCCGATCCAACACGACACGCGTTGACTAAAAAAGAACAGGAGGCACTGATAGCACTGCCAAGATAAATCAAGAAACAAATCTGTTCGATCTGTCACAAGCCAATCCAATTCATTTTAGAACTTGGAGATTAATTGGATCTGCATCAAGTTTTTTCTTTGGTCTGCTCTCCTATAATTAAAATCACATCAAACACCACGAGGAATCACGTTATGTATTCATGCACAACAGCAAAGGTAATTTATAGTCCAACTGCTGCTCTACTATATCGTCAAATCATTACATAGAGATAGATGGGAGACGAGCAACAAGCTGCGCCGTCAATTCCTTTTGGATGGCAAATCCAATTCTTCGAAACACAATATCCACAGAACCTGAGAACCGTAACATTAACACATCCTGCAACAACAACATCCAACTGCGGCTTACGCTGAACAACCGGTTAGTATATATACAACCATTAGATCCAGGAGAGGATCTTGCACAGCAGCAAGAAGTTCAGAAAAAATATGTACATATATATACATGTGTACGAAGACAAGCTCATGAAATCCCATCTGGATGGAGGATCATGTCGAGATGCCATCGGATCTGCGGGAGAAGCCCTCAGATCTACGTCGTGGTTGGGAAGGGTTGCTTCAGGATCTGCTTGAGAAGCTTGTTCTTTATCTCTGCCCTTCCCAGCTTTGGGTTTCGTGGAATAATATTCGCACCCCTTCTTGTAGAAGTAGTCGTTCATCATCTTCTTCACCTTCTCCTCCTCCGTATCGAGCTAGCGAGAGGCGAGAGCGAGAGAGAGATATAGAGAGAGAGAGGGAGGGAGAGAGAGAGAGGGAGGGAGAGAGAGAGAGAGAGAGGAAGGAAGCTGGATGTGGAGTTAGTTTTTGTGATTTCTAATTGCACACGGGAGCCTATATTTTATAGAGGGCTGCAATGCTGTAACGCACCACAGCCGCTCGATAAGCTTGATCGAGCGTCTGTCGTGCATTATAGCACTACGCAGAGAACCCACTCCCTTATGAGGACGCGGTACAACAGAGACCACTCGATCACGATCGAACATTTTTTTATGATGAATGAATAGTCTTTTTTTTCTTGTTTTCTTTAAAAAACTAGATCCATTTATATCGTTTGAATCACAATCATCAAATCATAGAGTTTAATGAGAAAACCAGAAGAAATATGCATATCGGCTTTCTTTTTTATAAAATTGATGCCAAGATTTGAGAATTAGGAATCCACTGCATTTAGATAAACCTTTCATAAATTTGAAGGTATTTTCTTGATGGACGAGACAAATTTCAAAGTACGATATACACGATGTAATTTTATCACTACAAGAAAAACAAGTTATGGCTATAGAACTATGACCACAGATGTGGAGTTTGTGGCCACAGAATTGAGTTCTGACCACAACACATCGTGACCAGTAGCCGTAGCTACATGTCTCGTCGCGAGAGTTCTCTAACCACGAATATGTTGTGGCTACTACAAGTGACCACAGAACTTGTCATGGTCACAACTCTTGTATGAAAACTTTGGCTCGAGTTGTAGCTATAAGAAACTACTGGCCACGGAATTATCGTGGCCACAAGTTTCCGTAGCCACAACCCATTTTTTAGTGTGTATTAAGGAAAAAATGGGACTGCATTCGGGAGCAGCCAACAGACTATCCTTGCTCTATTTTTCTGTCTTTTTTGTAAATTTAATCATGTATATTCTTCTATATATCGCTCCATCTAGAATATGTAATTTTAAACCTTCATCTAGAACATGTAATTTTAACGGTCTAAACATTGCTGTGATCGACTTTCTCTAGATAGAAGGCATAGAAGTCTCCGTTTCTGACGAAATTCAAATAACATCTTGGAGGAATACATAGATGAATATACATAATGATATTTTGTAAAAAAATACAAAAAAATTGCGGAAAAAAATGACACAGAGGCAGCCCCTTGGCTGCCCCCGAAGGGCGGCCCCATCAATCCCTTTTATATATGGTAAAAGTTGGCTTAAAATCTTCTATTGTAATCACCAAGGTTCAGGAAAGCGGTATGCGTATGCGTTCGGACAGGTCACTGAATAGCGCTTAAGCGGTATGCGGGGGCATATGCAGGGTATATGCGATTCTACGGGGTTTCCTAATTTTTTATTTAAAAATAAATAAATATATACAAAAGTGACTACAACAGAACCAAACTTATGTATAATTGTGGTCCAACCGAAGATCTAAGAAAAATAACTTTCACATATAGTTCAAAACAATCTCTATCAATCAAATATCAATACTTCACTAGAACGGTTAGCACAAAAAATAATTGATAACAATCAACAAAATAAAAAAGTTAGCACACAAAATGCCTCTATTGTTGAATATAATGTCATTTATCTCTGTCGTTATATTTATAATTGATCCTCCATCAAAAGTACGAAACTTTTACATATAATATATTACATTCATAATAACTATTAATTGGCTAAATTAGTTTGCTAAATTATTAGTATATTATTCTTTTTCTTCCTTGCGTATTTACTCCAATCTCGAAGTACAACTACTTTAATGATGGATTTAAATAATCATGTAATGCTTGGTTGGCATGCATGCAAAATTAAGGAAAACATGGCATAAACAACCCAACAAAACATGGCACAAATTAAAAAAATAAAAAATAAATAAATAATGTGTATGCGGCCGTACAGACCGCATATGCGGTTGCATATCCTGCATATACGGCCCGCATAAGCGCACAGGACGCATAATGGGGGGCTTCAGGAAAGCAGTGCGTTGAGGGCACCGCATACGCATATGCGGCCGCATAAGCGGCCGCACGGGCCGCTTTCGTGAACACTGGTAATCACATATCTTTCCATCTTTAATAATTTGTATCCACATAATTTTGAATGCAGTTGTCATCTTTGTTGAATGGTCCACATAAGAGAAGACATTTAGTTGGCAATATGTCTAATTAAGGAAGGGCTTTTATCACTTGCATCATACGCATCTCTTTTTTTATCAGTTGTGCCATTAGATTCTTAGGAAATTCACAATTATGTTCTTTTGTAATATCAGTTGTGCCTTTACTTTACCTTAACGAAAGGACATAACTGTGAACTTCGTAAGAATATAAAAGCACAACTGATATTAAAAAAAGGAGTAGCATAAGACACAAAGTGATAAAAACCCATTAGGAAATATCTGGTAGATAATATCCGCGACTCATCGTTATCTAGTGTTGTTGATATTTCTGAGATATCTAATGCATCTGTGGTTGATTTTTTTGTGGTTGAGATACCTTCTTGTAATTAATATATCGTGCAGGATCCGCCTATCGACTTTGGTTATTTTTCCGCAATTCAGTTTATATGGGGAATCTGTTCCCAACAATATTTACTATCGATAGATAGGCAGAAGTGGGGAATGCAATTTCTATATGAAGACTGGGGTTAAAAACAATCAAATTCCATTACATATAATATATAGCTCATTACGTACAGGGCCATCCCCGAAGGTAGTTTCTGAGTGCAATGGCTCATGACCCATAAGCATTAGGGGTTCATTTTCACATGTATTCAATCTTCAGTTTAGAAAAAAAAATACTATATGCCCTAATGTGACCTTATAGAATCAAATTTTCAGTAAAACAACTCATTGAAAAATGAGCCTTGCATAATCGAATTTTTCGATGAAAAAACTGGACCTTTATGGGATCGATTTTTCGATGAAACAACTTATAAAAACGGATCCTTATAAATTCGAATTTTCATTGAATGTCTCAATGCTAAATCCCTAAATTTAATCGAATTATATCAAAGGCACATTGTTCACCAAATTTTTTATAAGGACCCATTTTTTCCTTTTGCCTAAGCCCACGAAATGTCAGGGACGACACTGATTACACGATAATGATCTAAGGGAGTTAGTAGAAGATAATTAGTTTGTATTAACATGGGACTAAAGGAAATGATTTAATCAGAAATCAAAGTTTAAGGTCCTGTTTGGTTGGAGAATATGCCATATAATAAGGGGGGCCAATTCTCCTCCCGACACGGTTCCTAGTGGTACGACTATTTCCCATTATTCCATCTTATTTCACTCTTATTCCTATCTTTATCCCACCTTGCCTACCTTTATTTCACATTATTCTCCTTATTCCTATCCTCCAATCGAATAAAGAATAGACCCTTATTCTCCTTATTCTCCATCCTTATTTCTGCTTATTCCCGAACCGAAAGGCCATGTTTGGTTGGAGAATAAGCCTTGAAATAAGGGACCAATTCTCCTTACGACACGGTTCCCAGTGGTACGACTATTCCTCATTATTCCATCTTATTTCACTCTTATTCCTATCTTTATCCCACATTACCTACATTTATTTTACCTTATTCTCCTTATTCCTATCTTTCAGCCGAACAAAGAATAGACCCTCGAAAGGCTCTCTTACCTCTTACGGTGTTCCTTACAGAGAGTCTTTTTATTGATAAAAATTAAAAAATTAAAAACTATATGATGAAACCCATCATATAGTTGCGACCATTGCTTCATTGATAAAAAATAAGGTTTTTTTTTAATCTTGGTTATGGATAGAAAAATGAAAGGAGTAGAGATCGATTAGACACAAATATGTAAGAAAACGTGCAAAAAGATAGAAAATGCTAATAAATCCAAGAAAAATTGTGCAAATTAGCTGGATGAAATCGAAATGAAATTCTATGGATTATTAGCTGGATGATAATGACACCCCTCTATGATTGGGGGATACCAAATAAATAATGACGCAAGACATGAACTTAGGGATGCAAACAGATACAGATATATCCGTATCCGATCCGTCACCGTATTCGTTTTATACAGATTTTAACATTCGTATTCGTACCCGTTTTAAAACAGATACGGATATGGATATCATTTTGATATTCGCAAACATCTGTATCCGTATCTATATTTCTGTTTTCATATATAAATATAGTCATAGATTTATTTTTAACCCTATATAACATAGTTTTATACCTTTTTATCATATTTGTATAATTTTTTTAATGCAAACACATTTAGTAAATTTATATGACGTGTTTCCATCTAATTCTTATGTATTTAAGTGGATTTTATAGAGTATTCGTAATATTACTCGTATGCGATCAATATCCGCTTTACATCTGTATCCTTTTTATAGGATATGGTAAGATAGTTTTTAATATCCGTCAATATCCGTATCTGCATCCGTATTCGTATTCAAAAATAGATAAGGATATTGGAATACCTATATCCCTATCCATATCCATCCGTTTGCATCCTACGAGTACGGAAATTTTTAATAGCTTGATTTATATGTAAAATAACTTGCAATAAAATAAAATGAGTGTTATTTTGTACGGAAATAATCATCAAATCATAAAAGGATTGTTATTTTGCATATAAAGATATACATGTCTTTCATCTTCTTGTCTTAATAGCATCCTAACAAACTTCCTTCGATTTTGTCGCGCGCAATCGAGAAGAAAGATGATTTTGTCTAGCATAATAAGGTTTGGCATAAACTTCTACGTAAACTTAGGAACCATTATGATGCAAAATAGATATAGATATATTAGTATCCAATCAACCACCGTATCCGTTTTACAAAAATTTTTGACGTCCGCGTCCGCATCCGTATTAAAAATAGATATGGATATGGATATTATTTTAATATATGCAAATTCACATTCGTTTACTTATTCATATATTCCTTTTCACATATAAATATAGTAGCAGATCTATTTGTAACCATATTTAACATAATTTTAGACATTCTTTCATCATATTTGGATAAAATTATTATGACATAAGCACATTTAATATATTTATAACATGTGTATTACATTTGGTAAATACATGCATGTTTAAAAATAATCTACAGAGTATTTATAATATTACTTGTATGCTTCCAGTATCAGTTTTATATCAGTATCATCTCTTAAGGATATTATAATATAGGTGAGGAGTAATCCTATGAGCTGGGATTTTGTGAGATGGTGAGATGGGAGATTCTGGCCACTAGTTTCTGTCTTCTCTCTCCTGGCTGTCTTAGTTGAAACTAGTGGTCCAGAATCTCCCATCTCACAATCTCACCAAAATCTCATCTCGTAGGATCGTCCCTCTAATATAGGTTTAATATTTGAAAATATTTATATCTGTATTCGTAATTAAAAATGGACATATGTTTGTATTTATACATGTTCATTTACATTATTAACGGCATATGCCCCTCCTTGTTGTTATTCTGGAGCCGAAGTTCAAAGAATTAAATATAAAGATCAACATGTTAAAATTTAAAGTATTTACAAATATAAAATATACAACAACAACAAAGCTTTTTCCCACAACAATTAAGTAGGGTCGGTTACATGGATTCTTCGCCTCCATTCAGATCTCTCTTGAGTCAATCGCGGTCTTATATCCATAAAACTAAGATCCCTTTGTATGGTTTCTTTTCAACACTTCTTGAGCCGTTCTCGCCCTCTCTTACACGACTCAACAACAAATAATATAAATATAAAATATAAATATAAATAATGTAAATAATATTATTTTAGTAAATATGGATTGACAATAAGGAAAGAATGATTGGAATCTTGACACGTGTCCTTTTGACATTTAGTGTCCCCACGTCACCCTTCCACTTTCCCTATGATGTCATGGCATCGAAAAGGGAATAAAAATATCTATCAAGGCCATACGATACATTTAAGGGGTTTTTACACTTTTGGCCTTCCGAGATCCTCCAATTGTATAATTACGCTTTTGTTTTTTTTTGCAATAATACTTTTCTCCTGCGTTCTTACAACATTTACAGTATCGTCCTTCCTTTTAGACAAAATAGGAGCGTAAGTGTAATAACATAAGGACAATAAGTGTAATAACATAAGAATATAGAAACATGGATTTACTGCAAAAATGGGTAAGAGCATAACTGTCATATCTCTAAGTATTGGGTTCCATCCATTCTAAGTTTTTAACTTGATTCAGTATCCAAATGAGATAAATGACTATCTTCTAGTGCTCGACAACAGGGACGGAGCTAGAAACTTTTGCCGAGGGGGCACAAAGTAAAACTATTATTTATATGTTGATTGTAATATTATCTAGTAACATGTGGCGTAACTATAATGCAACATAAAAATGACAATTTGATTAAACTTCTTAACTTTTTACGAGCAAGAAATATCTCGTTTTGTTACAAGTATATAAAATCGTAAGATTGAATATCTGATACATATATATTCATTAAAAAATTGGATAAATCATATATGCAATAAGATTCTAAAACTTTTATATGTAAAAAGAATCAAGTTAGGGAAAAACTGTACACAAACATCTAAATTTAAACGTGGAGCATAGAGTCATAATAGAGACAATATAAAAATCATAAAATAAAGTTACCTTAGTATTTACACTCATTTTTCTCAATGAGTGAAAGAGAGAGATAAATACGAGTGAATGAGAAAGAAAGAGAGATGCATGGAGAAAGGGTGAGAATAAGATTTTTAAAACCCATACCGGACGTCGAACCATTTAGTCAATGGTTTGGTTTTTAACCGAGTTTAACTGTTGCGTCAAATCGAGTAGAGTATTCATGACTTCATCATTTGTATCAACCTCAAAAAATTGGATCGAGCTTAATTTACGGTTCATATGGATGAAACCGGTATTCTAAATCATGAAAACCACGTGCACACACAATTTTGTGCGTGTGTGTAACTAAGAATACGTTTGTTGAATCATTGTTGATAATTAAAAATAATATCTCAAATCTTTGTAGCAGTCGAATCAAATTAGTCCACTTCACTCACACATGATCAACATTCAAACTAATTTTCGAAATTTCTATTTATACTTCCTTGAAATCGGTCGAACTGACGAGATCCAGGGTAGTATCCAATCCAACCACTTTGACCAACCAGTCCAATCTGACTTTTTAAGAGATATAACAATGAAAGAGAGAGAAGAAGATATGCATGGAAAGAGATTTCAAAAGATGAAATAGATGAGAGAATTGTGGAGAGAGATAATAAAGCAAATCCAAATTGAGAGAGGAAGTTACAAATTAAATTTAGAAGTACATTTAGTAGAGGAACACTAAAATAACATTATAGATATAATATTATTTCAATAATAAAAATATAGTATCATAAAATCTAGGGGGGCATGTGCCCCTCCATGCCCCCCTCTAGATCCGTCCATGCTCACAAGACCTTTACAACGAGCCTAAGAACATCAAAATCAGAGTCCATATGAGAAAGTTACGAACAAATACGATTGGATTATGACTTTCTGACCCGGAGCTGTTAGGTTTGAGTCTATATAAAGAGGCGCAGTTATGTGGTTAAGCTAACCGGACCACATTGCCTTATTGGAGCTCTACCCCCTTCATCGAGCTTCGCCACCAGAGATATTTTAGTGGTCGATTAAAGAACTGAGGGCACCGTCGCGAAGACCTTGGCATGGGAAGTTGTGTGGTGCGTGTAGAAATATGCTAAACATCATGGAACATCCGTTTCGAGCGAGGGAGTGTCATGGGAAACGACCTCGAAGTACAGTTTTTAACCCTCCTCTTGTTGTCAGATTCACGTGGTTTTTACGTTGTGGGTTATGAGAGATGTCACCTACTTATTGCCGATGTTTTTGTTGTAATACGATGCAGTTTTGTGTGAAACGTGAATCTTATCACATCATGATTTCGAGTTTCCTATATATGTTTGTGATATGGAAGTTAGCAGGAATACAATGGTGTGTTTGGATCATTGATCGGAGTGAGTTCATGGACACTGGTGGAGCGATTCTGGCTACTATCCCAGGTATGATCCAAGCCTAATTGATCCTGTCCTTATGGCTTATCAATCACATGAGCCCAAAATGATTGATCATGTTTGGCTCTCTGATTGATCAATAAAGTTAGATAATCAACCATTCTGGGATTGTGGACCTTTTTAACCTCTAAATTGATCAAAATTAATCTTAAAGTGATGTAGACATTATATAACATTAATATGTATATGTTAAATGATTGGATTGGCAATGAATTGATAAACAAGTGAAATAGGACCAATGTAACTTAAATTGAAAATAAATGAGTTATGTATACGGTAAGGTCTAGTAAAGATAAGCATTGATCACCATGCATATACTTTAGAATTCCATATCTGAGCTTCAGCTTGTAGGATCAGCGGTCAAGTTAAATGTTGTACTCTGGTTTCATACCATGGTGTCTTACTTTCAGTGGCATGGATGTAGCTTGTAGTAGCACGGCTAGGGGAGGGCCATACACCCTTATGGCCCCACGTAGAAACTTAAATAATAACAATCCCAGCAGGCCGTTGGTCGGGGGATGTACTGCTTGGCGCACAGAAGTGCCCTTTGCACGGTATACAGTCTCGGTTTTAGATGTGTGGTGCCAAGTAGTTATGATTGGGTATCTATGCTTCGCTTCTTTCACTTAAGGTTGACACTTATGTACTTGTTGACATATAACACATAAATTCGTATCCTGAGTTTTGGCTCTAAATAAGGAGTTCCATGAGTTATGGATTTTCTAAAGAAGAAGGTTCTGTATGGTTTCAAGACTATAGATATTCCAAAGGTCGGTTACATACTAGTAGAGTAGGTTGATACAAGGTAAAATGTGGGGATGAATTGACACACGATAAAGTGTGGAATTACTTTATTTGAATCAAGAGCAGCTAGTGGACATGTTGGGAACTTAATTCGGATGTTGTACTCCGTTGCATGCCTACAAAATCACTTCAATCCTTGTGAGATTCCATGTGAAGCAAGACCACATACTATCCACGATACTGGTATCAAAAGAATAAGGATCAAGAACTATATTTTCTGCTCTATTACAATTGATGATAAAGTTGGTGACTGTCCAGCACCTTAACCATAAAATTCATGGGTCTAATATTACTTTCCATTTTGATATGGAAAAGCCTTTTGATTGGGTTAAGGGCAATATCCACATGCCTTTGGTTTTTACTCTTGTGGTATCTTTGTGTTCCTTTTGCATTTCTCATAACAACTCACTTATTAGTGTTTGTTTTTTGTTGAACAAATTTCTTAACGAATGGTTTGGTTTATCTAATAACTGGCCAAATTAATATAGAACACAATTGTCAATTGCATAAGAAAGTAGGGACATAAGTGATATTACAAAAAAGTAAGTTACAACTGTAATTGTAGTTTGTTGGAAGGGCACAAATGTAAAAATTTCTTTCGAAAATATTTTTTTGTAAAATTTCTATTCCATTAAAATTTTAAAAAAAATAGTATAAAGTTTTATAGTTCAATCTCTTCTTTGAAATTTCATGCAAAATAACTAAAATTAGCAAAAAGATATAGGAAACTCAAAAAAAGTAGTTCCATTAATTTATAGCATTATCTTCGATCAAACACCAATGCCTCCATGTCCACTCGAATCATACTCATCTTATACCGCATTATAAAGTATTAAAATAGAGTTATTGATATTGTTAAATTGTCCATTTTCATTTGAATAGTCAAACTTGACAACGACCTGACTAGATTAAAAAAACAAGTTTTACCATGCATATTTACAGGTTGATAAATTACTCAAATTAAATCTAAACACCTGATATAAATATATAACAAATTCACCCTAAACATGTTGTATATATCTTTTTGAGCAAAAGTATTTGGTATTCAATCGAAGGGGTCGCTAAATAAAGAATATTTGGTATTTAGAAAAAGAACTTCTAATTATTTTAAATATAAAAATTATGTCTTTTATATATACACGGACTTGAAAGTTCTATAACGGAGATAATAGTTGTGGTGGTGTTGTGCATGCACAAATGAAACACTACAAGAAAATTGACCGATGATATTGGGTAATTTGAATATTCATTATCGTACTTTTTTATGTTAAATATATAATAATGAGTATTGCTCGTTGAAAAATTAGTTTTTATTTTTTATTGATTAGCAATGAATTCCATTTTCATTGCTAAGACTTCATATAACGATGATTTATCTAACAACCATTTAAATTTATATTCATCAGTGCTAAATATAAGAACGATTAGAAAAAAAAGCTAATGAACAATCATGGTATTCATTACTAAGCATATAGTGACAAATAGTTGTGAATTTAAAGAATCAAGTATGAAATTTATTCGTTATTGTATATTTAACTACGGAAGATAGACAACGGATGCTAAAGTATTCGTTACCTTGGGATAAATTTTGTTGTAGTGAAAAAAGCGTATATTAAATCATGCAGGTTAATATTTTTCATGCGGGACCCCACTAGACAACTACATTCTCTCTCATTTTATAAATCAGATCACACATTTTACTTTCTTCCATTTCAACAAGAAGATATTGTAGTACACCTCTCCTAATCTGAAAATTATAAAAATATTCAACATCTAATCATTTTTCAAAAACTTCCTCACATCACAAGAAACCCTCTCAAGTCAAACCCTCAACCAGATAATTGGGATTTTGGAGGAACCCACCATCCAAACTCTACCTTAGGATTCGAGCAAGATTACGAAAACTTTTTGGATATGAACAAAAATATCGGGTTTCCATCACTTGTGCCCTTCGTAACTTCTGCAATATCAGTTATACCCCTCCCTTTATTGGAATATCCATTTCACCTCTATATTCTTGCAAAATTCACAATTCTCCTCTTTTGTAATATCAGTTATGCGCTACTTTACCTTAACAGAAAGGTAGAAACTACATATTTTGTAAGAAGATAGGGGCACTATCGATATTTCAAAAAAAGGAGAGGCATAGTTGATATTGCAGAAGTTAACAAGGGCACAAGTAATAAAAAACAACAAAGCCTTCTCCCACTTTACGTTGGATGCGTTCGGTTCGGAATAAGCAGGAATAAGGATGTGAATAAGGAAAATAAGGGTATATTCTTTGTTCAGCTGGAGGATACGAATAAGGAGAATAAGGTAAAATAAAGGTAGGTAGGGTGGGATAAAGATAGGAATAAGAGTGAAATAGATGGAATAATGGGGAATAGACGTACCACTCGGAACCGTGTCGGGAGGAGAATTGGTCCCTTATTCCAGGGCCTATTCTCCAATCAACATGGCCGTAGGGTCGGCTACATGGATTCTTGCTAAAATTCACGATGAAAGACCTGATTATTTTTTATTCTAAATGTTGACTACCTAATGCAACCATTTCACCAAATGATTTGAACCCTAATCATTTTGACAGTAAGAATGGAGTCTTAAAGTTGATATTCACCATGTGGTTGTTGAAACCATTCAATCACAGCAATAATTGTGAATCCGGAAACCATGCTCTATATATACACACATATGTAAATGCGAGCCCCTCACAGTTGTACCTTTCTTCTCTCTCTCTCTCTCAAATGGAAGGGAGGAACAAAGCAAGTGGATCAATCAGGAGATCAGCAAGGAAGAACCAGATGCTGAAGAAGATCACACTGGAGATCGTCTCAGATTTTTGTTCAGTCTTCTGCAACAGGGAGGAGAGCTCCAGTGATTCACAACCCACAAGCGGCAGCGGGAACGACGACTGCGACAAGTACCCCGCTAGACGTTCACCACCGCCCTCCACCATCATCATAACCTTCTCCCTGATACAGAGGATCGTCTGCTGTAGCTCCTGCTGCAGCATACTCTGCAGTAAGGGCTGGAATAGCTCGATCTTGATAGAGCGGTTTGCACGGATTTGCATTTTTTTGTGGACCCCTATCGTGCAAATCCTTGCGAACCGCTCAATCAAGATCGAACGGCTCCAGCCTCTACTGCAGGAGTCTGCTGCGATAGGGATCCCCCTCTCCTAATGTACATACGATGCATGAAGCCTTCTTCGGCCGCGGTAAACGTTCTCGTCGGATCTGAGAGATTAATTCTGCTGTTTTTTAATGGTTGCCCACTTCTCCAGTTTCTGTTATGTGAAGTTTGAAGCCTAATTAGTTGATCTGTGGTTTGAGGTCTAAATCATGTGTTATATTTTTGTCTCCGATTTGTTCTTTTAGCGCTAAAATCTCTTCAGGTCAAAAAGATCAGAAGGTTCTAATAGTAACTGCAAAAGGTTCAAGAACACTTCCATCAAGATGGTGAAAAAAAACCTGCAGATATCGTCCACAGAATCCAAGGATATGATAAGCAGTGGAATGATTAGGTGCATGTCATTGTTGCTGTCATTATTATTATTATTATTATTATTATTATTATTATTATTTGAAAAAAATTGCAATGTTTAATTTTAGCACAAAAGTTGTCGAGGAACAGGTCAGTAGGCGACGGAGCGGATCCTCTGTTGTGCAGCAGGGATTTGTTGTAACCCAAGAGTGTATGTGAGCCGCTCGATCGAGATCGGGCGGTTTGCACAATAAAGACCCACAAAAACCCTTGATTTCATGTGAACCGCTCGGTCTCGATCGAATGACTCATGCACACTCTAGGTTACGGTAGATCTCTGCTGAGCAACAGAGGATCCGCTCGGAGTAGGCGACGAGAAAATATCTCGATTCCACTGTTCATCAGAATGCTTATCCGTTAGTGATGACCAAGTTTTCTCCATTGGCCCCAGACCTTTTCTTGATCCTAATGACATGTGATGTGATTAGGCATGTAATGCGAATTCTAGAATGCACTCATATATGGACCCACCAATTAAAATGATATAATGGGATAAAAAATGAAAAAAAAGATGAAATAATGCTAAATTCAACCTGTCCAAACAATTTGAAAAGAATAGAAAATGCCAACTTTTACTGGTAAAATGTTGGGTTTCATTTTACTAAGTCATGGAAATAAGATAAATAAAGGTTAAATTAACTGGAGAAAAAAACATCAATAACTGTCAATATTGAGTGGCACATATAGGGATGCTGTGGAATTTATTTTATTATTGGGCTAACTGAATTGTCACTTCAAAAAACGTTAGGTAAATTACCAAAAAGGTATCACATTATATGTAACACCCCAATTCCAAACATAGTACCATATCGAAAACTCACGAAGTGTGGGTGTGGTTTATTAGTGGTGGGGACTACTACTTGACCACTTGAGCTTAAGCATTTTGGGTGGTTGTTAACGGGTCTATTTGAGCCCGAACCCAACAAGTTGCCAGGGACAGTTTCTCAATAACGGATCGAAGACCTAAGCCCGGGACGTTACACTATACATCCAAGATACTAGGTATGGTCCTCATGAAGCTATTGTTGCATATTCAGTTCACATTGAATTTCAAACGTAACAAAGAGAGATCCGGATCTTCCGAGACCTTTTTATGTTGACGTTGGACCGTAAAAGTTAGAAAGTTCGAGCCTCATTTTTGTTACATTTGAAAAACGAGTCCCTTATTTGGGAGTCAAGACATAGTTCGATCCCTTTTATGTAATTTACCAAAAAATATTTTGTTATTTTCCAGGATGTTGCACCTTTTTAATTAAGTTTTTTTATGAGATGGTGTCAGTGGAATTATTGGTGATAAGGATGTCTTGTTAATGAGGTCTTGTTGGGTTTATATTGACAATGATATTCTCGCATAAAGATCGGATTTGGAATGATGTAATCAGAATGAAAGTTGATGTAGCTCCGATCAAGAATAAGATGCGAGACAACCGTTTAATGTGGTTTGACCATTTGTAAAGAATGTCAATTGATGCACCAGTTAAAACATGTGAGTTTTGAGATGTTGAACTGGCTAAGAGAGGACGAGGAAGGCCTAGGAAGTGTTGGAATGAAACTATACCGAAATGATCTTGGCCTTTTGAATCTAAGCCCGAGAACGAAGCAAGATAGATCTGAATGAAGACAAACAATCCATGTAACCTACCATGTTAATGTCAGAAAAGACTTTGTTGTTGTTGTATCAATTGGGTCGGACATGGGCGAGCCTGGGCCAAGGTCCAAACCAACAAATTATATAGGCTTATATTTAGGCTCATCCCTATCTCATCTAAATTTTGAGCTTTGGTTCGGTCAGTCCAACTCAATGCTCATTCCAACCTGTTCGTGGAATCGCAATAATTCTTAAGAGAAAAAGAAGGAAAAATATATTAGATCGGTCAAAAATAGACTTGCCGGGCAACCTGAAGACGATGTTCGGAATCGAAGGATGCTTTGGCGAATCTATAGAAACATGCCGTTGACGATTTCGGTGTGAATGCGAATGATCGTCGTTTCCTTCCGCGGGAAGAAATTTCAATTTCAAAATCTGACATCATAATCCCAATCCCAATGATGCAATCACTCTTCTGTCGCTGAAACTGTCAAAGATTCTCTAGAATTCTATCTTTAGTTCCAAAGGAAGAAGAAGAAGAGAGCAGAGCAGAGAAGTTGGTATTCGCAGGGCCGTCCCTGAGCCTCGTCTCGGGGTACAATGGCCCAGGGCCCCGCAATTTTGGGGGCCCATTTTTAAATCGTCTACATATAGTTAGTTTATGTTATTTTTATTTCAAATACTAGAGATGAAAACGACCGGATATGGATCAGATATGCCTATTTCTATATCCATATTCGCTCTATCTTTATCGAATACGAATACGGATACAGATATGATTCGGATATGCATTAAGGAAATTGTATCCTTAAAAATAGGGTACGAATCAGATATTTATCGAATACGAATATGGATCGAATAAAGAGCGAACCTGAATACAGACTAAATAAAGAACTAATCCAAATATGAACCAGTGAAAGAATGAATCCAAATATGGATCCAATAAATATGGAATCCAAACACGAGTCTATTAATGATCAAATACGAATACGAATGGATATTTAATCAAAGTTTACAATGATTTTAAAAATTGATAATGAAATATAAATAAGTTGCATCTTGAGAAAATGGATCGTCAAGGTGATATGCATTCTAACCAGAAGCTAAAGGAGGATATGATTTTGTAACTTTTGTGCGTGCCCATCTTCAAATAAACGGAAGTTTATTAATATCATTGATATATTATATTATATTATATCTACTACTAATATAATAACATGGAGTTGTGTCTTGTAATATATTAACTAATATATTAAATGTTTTAGTCTGATATCCGGATCCGGATATTCAAGCCATTATCTGCATCCATATCCGAAAAATTTTGCAATCCATATCCGATTCGTATTTGATTAATATTTGGATGCGGATATCTGTGTCCGATATTTTTTCGAATACTGTACGTAGATATTCGGATATATCTGTATCCGTTTTCATCCCTATCAAATACCAATCCAATGTCTAAATGGCTACATAGGTCCATTAATTATTTACATTTGCATGTGTCATTTGACTCTTCATATTCCTAAATGTCAAAAAATCCTTTGGGTTCCCCAATGCCACATTAATATCTTAAAAGTTAAGACCCCATATTGAACTTAATTGTGTCCTTTGGAGACAAATATGACTTCCTCATCTTGTGATTTGCAATTTCTGCCACTGCTGCAATTTGTCTTGCTTTCAATTTATGACTTGTTGTTGAGCACCCGCAAATCACGGTCTCAGTTAATGATATTTTTTATATTTGTGCATTGTAATTTTTTCCTTAGATCCACAAATCACGATTATTTTTTTTATTCACACTGTCAAATAAAAAACTGATGACTTGATTATTTTTTCATAACTATTATTTTATTGTATGTTTAAATCATGTTTATTTTTTATTGTATTAATTATTTAGTGCTTCTTGCTTGACTATTATTATTCTCTAACCATATTTTTTCGGCTCATATGATATGGAAAATAGACATTAAGAGATGAAATTCTTAATTTTTAAATATTTTTTGTTATTGTAGTCAATAGATATATGTGCTTCTGTACTTGAACATTCTCAAAAATCCTAACTTAAAAAACAATGCCGTACATTTTTTTGCTATCTATTTCCCATTAGCTTTTGTTTGTACTTACATTCCTTGAGTTGTATTATATCCATAGATATCTATTTCGATTGTAGAAATTATTTTTTTATAATTTTAATTCATTGCTTATTGTTTGATGCTCGTTGATCATAAACATATATAGTTCTTTTTAGAATTTAAAGAACTTTATTTATAAGAAATTTACAAATTAAAAAATAAATTATTTTATAGGGGCCCTTTTCTTTTCTTTTGCCTAGGGCCCATGAAATGTCAGGGACGGCACTGGGTATTCGTGAGGGGCAAGGAACCGTCCTCACCCAATGCTCCCACTTCTTCCTTATATAAATAGATCCACAACACTCTCCTCCAGCAATATAATCTGACGATTGTTCCTCGTCAAGCAATGGAGATGAAGCCGAAGGCCATGACTCCGCTGCCGAAGCGGGGCCAGATCAAGACCAGGATCTTCAGCAAGCTGGTCGGCTCGGTCGCGAAGCTCGCCGCCAAGGCGAGGCAGTCGACGCTGCGATCGAGGTCGCCGTCGCCGGAGCCAACCTCATACAATTCTGAAGTGAGCGCCTGCGACTGAGAGCTCCCTTTCTTCTTCTTTCAGTACCATGAGAATAAAAGGAGAACAGTATTTTTTTAGATTACGGATTCTTGTAATCTGTTGGTGATTTGGTCTTTGTACATAGATAGAATCGTCTGTTGTAGCAGATTCTGCAGTAGTAGACATGCGGGTTCCTTTTATGTGAAATTGTGTGAACCGTTCGATCAAAATCGAGCGGCCCGCACGTCTACTGTAGAAGTGTGACAATCCTCTCCCCTTTGTACATATTATTCTACTTGAAATTAAGGTGCGTCTGTGTATCTTATAAAGGAATTTGTAAAGTGCTATTTTTTTAAGGATTTCTATCACTTGTACTCTTTTTAACTTCAGGAATATCAGTTGTGCCTCTCATCTTTTTGGAGTTTCAGTCGTATGCCTATGTATTTTTTTTGCAAAAGTTACAGTTCTACCTTTTTGTAATATCAATTATGCTGCTACTTTATCTTAGTGGAAAGGAGAACCGTGAATTTTGTAAGAAGCCAGGGGCACAATGAAACGGGAAAAATGTAACCAATAATGCAGAAGTTAAGAACACAAGTGATAAAAACATGTATTTAAAACAACAAGACTCAATCGAAATGAATTTTATTTATAAATTGGGGTATTTTAGAGTGACTACATGAATGTTGTCAAAACTATCACACATTCGGATCAATCTTAGCAAGATATCAGGAAATTCATATGATACGTTTTTTTATCAGGAGTTGTGTTGTTAGACAACAAGGAAAAATGTGAGATTAACAATCAAGAAAAAAACTGTTTGGTAAGAATTGTATCATTTTTATAAAAAAAAGTTGTGCTCCATCCCTGACTATTCTAGAGTTAATCTAACCAAACACCGTGTTTTAAGGAACCCTTCAAGGAGGTCGAGTGCATGAGTTTATCGGAGTTCGCTATCGAGATCGTTGCTAGAACTGAGTTTGTCGAGCAACTGAACTTTCTAGTTCAGAGATGAAGACGAGTAGAGGTGATAGAATTGAAGATGATTAATTTGATATTTTTTTAGGGCAAGGATGTAAATTTTTAACAATTCTATTCAAATCTAACAAGCAAACTTACAAAAGTCAACATAGAGAGGCTATTGTGATTAGAGTTAGTAAGATTACATGGATCATGGTGTAAATAAGAAAATTATAGCCAAAACATTTGAAGCCCTAAAACCTTAATCACACGAAATTGGAAAAATACAATAAAGCACTTTACTGGGATAAAAGCATAAAAGGACAAAGAAAAATGTTAATTGTGGATGGAACAGTACTAGTACTCTCCCTTCATGTACCGTATCTCTGGTAAAATGGTAGTCAAACTCAATGTGCTTGGTGTGTTCACGAAAGATCGAATTATAGGAAATATAAGTAGTTGACTTATTATCACAGTAGAGAGGAGCTGGGGTTCTGAAGAACAATCCAAGTTCATGGTGACAAGCCAACTAATCTCACAAGTGGCCTGAGTCATAGTTCTATACTCTACCTCTACACTGGATCTTGAGACGACCATCTGATTCTTACTTTGCCTAGTGACCAGGTTGCAACCAACAAATATGGCAAAATAAGTGGTGGAGCACTCTCCTTAGGAGAACTGACATAATCAGCATCTGCATGCACATGTTGTAATGTTGATGTGACCAATGGCATTACAGAACAATCACATGCCAAGTTCATTCTTCATGTACCTGAAGATGATAAGAATCACATGCCAATGATTATAATTTGGCATTCCCATGTGTTGGCTGACTGATAACATATGAGATATCAGGCTTAGTGATTGTAAGACAGAGAAGTTTACCCACTAGGATCTTATTCATATGTCCTCAAACAATGTATCCACCGAGGTGGGGTATCTCTGAGGCTCAACAAAAATATATGATGGTTTACAATTGAATAAATGCACATCTATAATAATTTCAAGGTAGCACTTTATATGGATTTGAGGTAATAATGTATGAGTGACCTCAATCTCAAGAAAGTATCGAAGATGACCAAGGTCTTTGGTGACAGACACCTTCTGTAGAAAGGCTTCCAATGATAACCATCGTCTACATATAGTGCAATGATAATAGTACATGAAGCACGTATCAGGATGAACATGGAGTGATCACATGTAGTTCTATGAAATTCAATGGAGCCGATCACTTAGACAAGTCTGTCAAACCAAGCTCGTGGCCTCTACCTGATGCTCTAATGGCCGACACATGGTCTCGGGTCATCGTTGGCAAATCAAGAAGCTCTTGATTTGGATGTGTTTCTACAAGAAGGGGGTGATACTCAAGGTTGGAACCTCAAGCTTGATATGATGCACATGTGATGGGAGACTTGGGAGGTGGGTTCCTTCAAAGGAGATGGAGGCAGAGAAGAACTAAAGAGATGAAGAAAAAAGGGGGAAAAAGAAGAAGAGTGAAAAGGGTTACCTCGTAATCGCTTGGGATGGAGGAGGAAGACTCGACTTGATGCTTGCCTTTAGCTGTGGGCGTGTCGCAACGAGGCTCAATGATGGCTGGATCCTCGTAGCACAATGAAGGCACTGTGGATCATGCCTAGGTAGAGGTTTTCGTCGGAAATCAAAGAGGTGTTGTCGCCACCCCCTCCTTCACAGCTCTCTCTCCCTTGCTTTGCTTAGGCTATGATAGATAAAGGGTGAACAATAGTGGTTGATGGATTTAAGTAGGAGGGATTAGGTCTGATTGGTTACAGACATGAATGAGATAGGCTAAGGGGTGAGAAGATTGTAGGAGGGGGTATGATGAATCCACATTTCATCATCTTTATTCTATCATTTTGGCACTAAAAACCCTAGCAAATGCCTGTAAATAGCCTTAAATCAAGCATCTTAGCATTCATGCATGTGCATCTAAACAGTGTGTAAATTACTGTAATTAAGGCCAAAATTATAGAATAAATAAAGAAAAGAAAAAGAATAAAATATTGTAAATATTTTATGACTCAAAACCCCCGAGACCTAAGCATCTTGATGAATAGGTCGACAAGGAATAAAGTAGGGGGAGATAAGGTCAGAAATACAGTGTAAATACCTATACAATCTATTCATTCTTTATTCATTTTGGGACCTATTTTTGGTTCCACTTTTTGTACATCAAATAAAGAAACTTTGTACATGAAAGTTGTAGATAATTTTATAAAGAAAAATACAAAATTGATTTCACAGAAAAATAATGTACAGATAAAAAGTTATGGTCTGAATAAAAATTCAGAATGCCAACTTCCCAGACCCGTATCTCACAAACGACAACTCCAAATGCAGCGTACTCACCTTTAATTGTATATAGAAGAAAATAATCTATCCAATGGCGGTGGTTTCGCATTTGGCGGAGCTACGGTTTGAAAGTTGAGTTTTGGACCCTCATTGTATACTTATATTGAATAAAATATTCAATTTATTCTTTATTCATTATTTATTCATTTTTATATTTTTATAATGTTGTAAATATTACTTATAATAATTATGTGTATTAAAATCAGAACAAAAACATCATTAAAATACAAATTAAAATACTTGTATATATTCAATACATAGGTACAATACCTATACTTATACCTGTATAGAATGCACTTATATTTTATTAAGTATACAAAACATCTCAGAAAAATAAAATAAAAATATACTTATGTAGATAAAAGTATGTTATAATTTTACAAAATCAGAAATAAAAATAACAATATTAAAAATACATAAAATAAAATAAAATATTAAAATACATAGGTATTATACCTATATAGGGTTAAAAAGGCAACTTGTAAAAATAAAAGTCATAAAAATAAATAAAAATCAGAATAAAATACTACATAAAATTTTGAACATTTTTTATTTTATAACTTTTATTTAATTCGACCATTCACTATTTTTAATTGAATTAACAAACATTTTTCCAGGGTTTTTCCTGGTTGGTCCACGTGGACCAACCAGGTGCAAACCCTAGTTGACTTCGGTCAACTGGGTGACCTAAACCCTGTAGGCTTTGTCAGAACCACTTTTGACCCCATCTTCTCCATTTTTTCGAGGCAAGAGCTTTCACCCTTTCGATTCGATTTCTTCTGAGATCCTCTTCCTCGTTCATCCCTCTTGCCCGCCAGATGATTGCATCGGGCTGTGCATCAATGGGGTGCTCCAGGCCCCTCGATCTTTCCACCCATTCGTCAACCCCTTAAAACTTCGCCCTTGACCTAATTTGAAAATGGAACCGCATTTCATCCAGTTCTCCCCCCCTCTTTGGAGTCGCTCAGCAAGGTGGAGGTGACAGCTCCAAGTTGCACCTTCGAAGAGGCGGAGTTGAGCAAGCTGGGCGTGTTCCACCATCACCTCCGGCGGTCAACCCCGTGAGGTATTCTCCCTCTGGCCATTGGCCATCGAGGCTGCCATTCATCCCATTTTCCTCCCCATTTTATTCCTGTAGTTCTAGGATTATTTCCCCCATCTTTCTGAGTCTAATTGATCACTCCACAGTCTAATCGATCACCTCGCCGGAGCGCAACTCCGGCGAGTCCCTATCGCACCTCCCTGTTCATCTCGAGAGCCACCCGAGGTCGAGGCATTTTGCCCTCGACCTCTCCAACGTTTTGGTGCAGGTATTGAAGTACATCGAAGCTCCTGGAGCTATTTTGCCCTCTCGCCGGAGCACCTGGAGCCTCGCAGCTCCGCCACCTCCGTGCGAGAGCACCGGCGTCCGCCGGTGGATTTTGAAGCCTCCAGACGTCAGCCGACACCTGCAGGAGCATCCTCGGCTACCTTGCAAGCTCCAGCGTCGCCGTGGTCGGCCGGAGGAGCTCGGAGAAGTTCGCCAGACCGGAGATCCTCTGTGTTCTTCCATCGACCTCCGGGACCGTCGGATCAACGAGGAGCGTCCAGATCGTGCTGCAGCCGTTAGATCTCCCCACGTGCCTACCGTCCGATCGTCAAAGGAGATCTAATCTCGGCCGCACGAGCCCAAGCGTCATCGGCCGCTCAGGACACGCCACGTGGATAAGTGGTTCGCATCCAGCCGTTGGAGCGCATCTCGTCGCCCAGCCGTTGGATGCGTGCCACGCGTCATCACCAGAGCGCCGCGTCGAGGGTATTTTGCACCATCACCCTCGCCATTTTTGTATTTAATATTTAGTCTTTAAACTTTTGTCTGTAGCGTAGATATTTTGTAATATTTGCAAAGAGACCCACCGTACTTTATTTATTTACGTTTAGGTCCCTCGCCACGTCACCTCACGTGACCAGTTCACGTGAGGTGTGGGCATTTTACAGAGGCACCCTTGGGCTTTTGTTTATTTCGTTTCAGTCCTGAAATTTTCAAAGCACGTGTAATATTTTGGGATATTTTGCAAAGTGACCCCCAGGTTTTCGCTATATTGCGGTTTGGTCCTTCCCAGGCGCGTGCAAGTCACGCGCCCTGGTGGGTAATTTGTAGGCGTGCCCTGGCGGTTTTTGTAATTGCTTTTTGGTTCCAAAAAATTAAATATATAGTGTATATTTTTGTGGAAAATTGCATGTATGCCCCTGAAAGTTTTGAATATTGCATTTCTACCCCTGCCAGGACTGTTTAATGTTTGGATGTTTGTTGGATTTATTTGAGTGATCATTTTAACCCCAAAAATTCCACAAAAATAGACTTAAGTTCCTGGATGAGTATACTTTCACGCCATATATTTAGTTTTTGATTTTATTTTATTTTCCTATTTATTAAAAATCAAAAACTCTCATTTTGTGTACTGTCTACCTTAGAAAATACCAAAAAAATATTAAACCATCTCCAAAAATTCCAAAAAAATTACCTAGCGTCTATTTTGTCCTACTTTAGTGTCAGTCCAAAAATCATTAAAAATTTCAAAAGAAAAACACTAAAAAACTCAAAACACTTAAAAACTTCAAAAAAATATAAAAAATAGTAGAAAAATCCAAAAAATATAAACTCAGCTTCTGTTTACTCCTGATTTTGTTACTTTTATTAGAAAAATAGTGTGAAACATTTTGGCTACTGGTTGGTATTTTTAGATCTCATTTTATTCCCAGCCAGCCCTATTTCCACTATTTTACCCTATTTCAATAATTAAAAATATCAAAAACATCTTGAAAAACCCCAAAAATCACAAAACAGTAAAAAACCCTAAAAAGATTAAAAATATGTTGTTTCTGAATTTTTGAGCATTTTTGTGCATTTTTATAAATATTTTACTTTGCCTTGTCTTATATTGCCTTTACTTTCCAATATTGAAAAAAAAATATAAAATATAAATTATAAAAAAAATCAGAAAATCAAAAATCAAAATACAAAATTGAAAATTAAATTAAAAATAAAAAAATTTTAAAAAATTGAAAACCCACAAAAATTGTAGTTGCTTGATTGCTTAGTGTAGACACTTCACACACTCACATATTTGTGCATTCATTTGCTTGGACTATACTGCTTGCTCCCTGTGTTCGAACTCTCTGCATACTTGCCCTTTACATCATTTGTGCAGAGTTAAAAATAAATTTTAACTCCACATTTATTTCTAATTATTGATTTTTAGTGTGGGTTAATTGTTGATCTTAGCAGGATTTAGCGTGGTCAACACACGACTGAGTTCACGCTTTGTGCTGAACTTAAGACCACCTATTTTCGGCTAAATCAGGGTACAAGGTTGGCAATGGTTTATCTCTTCGACCATTTGAAAATAAGGGGATAGTGGAGTAGGATTGATGGAGAAGGTGGTTGCGACTAAGTCCTGAAGAGGAGATAAGATGGGGATGGGTCGGCTGCCAGAAGATAGGATTATGATTGGGTTTCGATCATTACGGGGGGAAGGGGATAGGATATAGGATAGTGGGAAGGTTGCATGGTTGTTGGGGGTTTCCTGGAGATAGAGATCAGAGGAGCGGGTAATGGATAGGATCAAGGTAGTTAAAGAGGTCACCGGAGAGCAGAGGAGGAGATGGTGATGGGTTCGATAGGGGCTGATGGTTGGAGGTGTAAGACAAGCAACAATCGTTGGATCGTGTCTTGATCCAACAGCTGGGGAGGTATCATGTGTCGAGTACATGAGGTGTTGAGAGGAGTGCAGGTGTGATAGAAGCTGCAAGATCGATCATGATCCAACAATTATGGAAATGGGCACTACAAGACAAGATGGTTTGACCATGGGGACGGGTAGTTTTGACATGGGCGTGTGACCAAGAGGTGATCGATACAAGGAATGCTGACTGTTTTTTACTAGTAGGAGGATTCAAACTCCAGATCCTTTAAAGTGGGAGCCATTGCTTCTACCACCAGGACCATTATATTTCGTGGAATACTGACTTGTTTACCAATGCACAAAAATAAAAGAAAAATAAAAAATGAACTCAAATGCAACAATACCAAAAATGAAAAATATTTATCTAAATGCATTCCTACAATATCATCAATGACTATGTTGAAATGAAATCAACAGTGCAAGATTTGATTATTTTAATGATATTTTATGTACAAAAATATCAATTTTTGAGTTTTGTATTTTTATTTGATTTTCTGTGAACAATAAATGCATACAAAAAAATCAAGCATGGTGTAGAATAATGCATGGACACAGACGAATTTTTTTGAATATTGATGAGTTAAGAAAATATCATAAAAAATTAGTGATGTGAATTAATTACAGATGATATGTCAATGTGCTCAAGTCAGGATCTCTCTTTTTATAGATTTTATGATGTTTTTAGATTTTTATTTCTTTATAATTAATTAGAAAATGAATGAAATAAAGAAATGAAAAAGAAATAAATCGAAAATAAATGTATACATGAAATAGCATGTCAAAGATCAATAAATATGTACAATATACAGTTTGGTCCCAAATCAAATCTCACAAATGAACTCTGATTCTTTTGAATTTACTCTTGATTTTTAAAGATATGAGTTTACATTAATTCAAAAGTGAGTGTGTGAGATTGGACATACATTATATGTTAGATATATCAGTTTTTACGATTTCTATTCTGAATTAGGGTTTGGTTTTATTTTATATATATACTAGTTAGTATTTTTTTTAGGATTTTTTCTTGATTAATATTACCGATATGGGGCACAATAGAATTAGTTTCATGTCAATTGAAGTTAATGTGAAATACTTAAAAATGATTGATATTATTTGAATATTTATAAATGAATATGAATGTATTATGAAATGCTAATTTGTGCAAATTATTTACAAGTGCATGGATGTTAATTGCGAGTTATAAACATATAAAAGCACAAAGTTATTCGATATGAACTATATTTTTAGCTCATTAGAGTGATTAATCACATACTCATCAAAAGGGAGACAATTAGAGCTGCAATTCGGAGGATGCATACAAGAGGTAGTGCCACCAGAGCATCCTAAATGGGTTCGCAATGCTAGAGTCGATGCGACCATGACTAAATGATATGGGTCATAGTGGAATTCGTGGTATGTGATTTGGATGCTAGAAGCTTAGGATGAGATCTCTAAATTGAAGAAGATGGTGGAGGTGAGAGTAGCGGACGAGCAACGATGGAAGGAGCCAAACGAGCTCTGAACCACTTAGAATAAATGAGAGCATTATTCCTCAACCTCAGATACTGCCACCCGAGCATCCACACGACCATTTTTGGGACATGGCACATTGGTGGCCTTGGAGGCCTCCGCATTTGATTAGATTTTGATTTTTTTCCTATTTTCATTTCTGGATTAAATGTCATGCATGTTGGAATAATATATTTAATATAAAATTTTTTTATGTACTCATGTGTGTTCCGAGGATTGAATCACGATAGATCTGAATGGAGGCAAAGAATCCATGTAGCCAATCCTACTTAATTGTAGGAAAAGGCTTTTTGTTGTTTGTTATTGTGTACACATGTGTGTATGCATTATGTTTTCTCATCGTTTTGCCGGTGCGGAATGTGTATACATATGGTAGAGAATCAAGTGCATTTGAGAACGTTGTTGCGGATTTATGTGTACAAGAAATGAGTTGCATTCGAAGATGATGGTGTGGAATTCATATGTGCATAAATTTGTTCATTTTGTGGGGTAGAGGACTATGATCAATGTGGGTATATTACTGTAAAAAAACAAAGGATTCTCTAATAGTTGACTAACCATCAAAAGAAAATGTCAGTTTTTGCTAACGGGACGTTCATTTCGAGAATAAGCATGATAAAGATGGAGAATAAGAAGAATAATGATATATTCTTTATTCAGTTGTAAAATTATGGAAAAGGAGAATAAGGTGGAATAACTGTAGATAAGATGAATAAAGATAGGAATAAAGTGAAATAATGAGATGTGCATAGGAATAGACGTACTCTGGGAACCATGTCGAAAAAGGAATTGATCCTTTATTGCAGACCTTATTCTCCAAATGACCATTAGGGTTTATAATCCTTAACTATTGATGGGCAATTAGAAAAATACTATCTCTAATGGCTAACTGACTGATCGCGAAAGAAACCGTTAGGACTTAAATTCACTTCCTCATGATCTTGTGGGATCGTTAGAAAATATTTATAGATGACATACATCGTTTAGTAGGTAATTTTCTAACGATTTTGCATTGTTAATACAATCTTTCTTGTTGTGGTAAATTACATAAAAGGTCCAAATATTTAGGATCTATATCCAACACTTTATTAAATGACGTTATAGTTTTCCACTGAAGTTACACTAACTTTACAAATATATTCTACCAAATCCAAGATTTTGATAAAATATTATATTACTAGTTTTAAGTAAATATTATCATTATCGTCATCTCCATCAAAAACCCATGCATATCAATCACAATGATAACGATATTAACCAACAATGCACCGTATATATCAAAACCAATGTTTTGAAATCAAATCCGACACTGAATCGGGAATCTCATCAAAAAGGTTGAGTCGGGTTGACCGTGAAATCAAATCAGTTCAATCGGATGGATGATGCCATTATTTTAAAAATCGGATTGCGGTAATGAAAAGTGATTGAACCATGCAACTATATCGGAATGAATAAAATATGGTACAAAATATACACAAAAACTCTTAAAAAATATAAAAATAAACTAACAATGTAACTATCTTACTTTATACACAAAATATTTGGTTGTATATGAAAAATTAAATGTTATTCATATAAATATAAACAGTATTTGAACAAATACTCTAGAATAGTATTATGTTAAGTATATTTATTATCCAACCCTTTCAAAAAGTTGAGTTGGAGGGTCATGAGTTCAAAATTAGGTCATAACTATCATTATGTTAATATAAATTTAAATTTGAATTGTAGTTCAATGACTTTAATTTCAATTGAATTAGGTAAACGAAGTTGCAAATAGTCGAATGCATCGATTAACCAAATTAGTACAGATCCGTCCGATTCGATTTCAATAACATTGATCAGAACCATAGAGAAGATAGGGCATATCCGTAATATGACTCTAGTCATTTCAGCCAACAAAAAAAATATTATTGTTAAAGTCAACCTTTGGCTAATTTCTATTGGTTGACGAATCATTGTCATAGAAGAGTGAGAACATTCTGTCATTGTTGCTTCCACAATGGAGGTTGAATTTATAGCATTGCGTGGATGCTACAATTCAAGGATTGTTGTTGCGATTTTTTGGATCGGGACTTAGAATTGTTGATAGTGTCGCCAAGGTGATGAGGCTCTATTGTGATGATGATGCAACTATCTTCTTCCCGAAGAATGATAATTACTCTAAAAGTGCAAAGCACATAGAGTTGAGGTACTTATTAGTAAAGGAGGGAGTTCATAAACAAAAAGTTAAAAAAGAGCATATAGTACTAATTTAATGATAACAGATATACTAACTGAAGATTTGGCACCTAGGAATTTTGTTGAGCATGTTGTTAGAATTAGTATTTTGAAGAAGTCCTTATGGTTAATTTCTACATTTTGTTAGGTGCTCATTACGTTTATGAAACTTTTATTTATTTTATATTTTTGAATTATTTCATTATTATAATTTGTTTGTATGTTTGCAAATAAATAACACTTTTGTCAGAAATGAAATTAAAGTATGAGATATTGTTCTTATATATTATAGATGATTTGATTGAAGTGTTATTGATATATTATTGTCATATTCATCGGAGTGACTTTGCAAAGAGATTGAGTGAGAAGAGTTCTCTGGCTGATCCTAGTCTAATGTTATGTTGATTGATTATATGACTAGAACCAGTAAACAACTCTATCTCGACTAGCCTGGAATAGATCAATGTTAAGTTGTATGATGCATGATTGGCATGAGTATATTAAAGTAGTCCAATTAAAGTATGTGATTTATTGGCATTACAGAAAACTAATGTAAGAATACGCTTAAGGTTATCATCTTGCATTTAAGGGTCGTATAAACCAAGTGAAAGAATGTAATAAACTCAGTATGTGGTTCATATGATATATGAGCTAGATAATAAAAATGAGTTCGGCCGAGTCAATACATCAACCTTACCGAATTAAAGCAACTCACATTGATGATTAATGGGTCATTATGAATTGATTATGATGAATTTAATCGAATTTTTGGTGAAAGAAATCACAAAAAATGAGCCTTTATAAAATTAAATTTTCGATGAAACAACTCATCGAAAAATGGATCCTTATGGAATCGAAAGGTAAACAACTCGATGTGAAAGCTCAAAATTTAATCGGATTCCATAAAGGCACATTTTATCCTCGAAAAATTGTTAAGGGCTCATTCTTTTCTTTTGCCTAGGGCCCACGAAATGTCAGGGACGGCATTGCCTACTGTGAGCATGGAGTTGAGGGGGATAGGTTTCCTGAAAAGGGTGCGGAGGAAATCAGTTTATAATGGAGGTTTTTTTTTCTTTAGGAGGTTGATGGTTCTTTAGGTAAGATCCTATCGATCCTCAATCGATCACACGAGGTTTGATTTAGATTGTAATGTAGTGGAACAGTTCCACTCGGATCTGAATATAATTTTGTGTAGAAGTCTAGGGCAATTTTGACAACCATGTTAATGTCAAGTTTCTAGACATTTTGCTCATCCTTGAGAGAGGACTTGATTTTTCTCCTTTCTGATGGGGGTCAAGGTAATTGGTATGTGAGACTTTCTATCTCCCTCCTTCATTGGTTCATCCCATTAATATTTGCCCTTTGGTCCCAATATTTATACCAAGGCTTTGAAATCAAACCGGATACCAAACCGGAAACCTTATCAAAATAGTCGGACCAGATCAACCGGATGATGACGTTATCATTATTTAAAATCGGATTAAACTGGACAATGAAAAAAGTTGTTGAACCGGCTAATCAAATCGGAATGAAGTAATATATATATATATATATATAATATACACTTGAATATACTTGAAATTTAAATAAAATACATAGATAATGTATATATTTCACACTATACATAAAGTATTTTTCTTATACACCATTAAATATCATACATTTCATATATATATATATATTATTTGGGATAGATGTCCTATAACATGATAATAGTTTAATTATATTTAAAATCCAATACATGCAAAATATTGTGTTAGTGTAGTTGGTTAGAAATTTGAGATAGATAATAGAAGGTCATGGGTTCAATTCGCTACCAACAAGATTTTTAAATAATTTTAAAATTAAATGCGATTTAACTTCGGTTGAACCTGATTAAATCGAGTAAAAAAATAAGTTGAACCGAGTGGGTTAATTAAAATTTAAATAATCGAACCGAACCGACATAAACTGATTAATTGAACCGGTCCGATCTGGTTTTCAAAACAATGAGTTATACTCATCTCTCGTAAGGATTTCCAAAGATGTGTGGAAGTGCTCTAAGTGTAAGGATAAAATCAATGGAGTAATTTCCCACGAGTCTTTTATATTCACTGATTCAATCAAGAAGTCTCCTTTTCTCGACCTCAATTAGGGTTAGCTTAGCTTTTTTTCCCAAGCTTTGTGAGAACATATTGGTTCCAAGTGAGGTTGTTAAGTTTTAAAAAGATTGTTTTCTAATGCAAAAAATCTCGAACTCGAAAATAGGAGGTTGAGGCCATAAGCCCTTTGCACTTGGCAACAAGGGATGATGATTTGAGAAGCTACTTGGCATGGTTCAAAGTGTAACACCCATACCCCTAAATATAGTCTCACATCTAAAACTCACGAAGTGTGAGAATGAGTTATAAGTGGTGGGAATTACTACTTGACAACTTGGATTTAAGAATTTTGGGTGGTTGTCGATGGATCCATTTGGGTCCGACCCAACAAGTTGTTAGGACCAACTTTCCTCGATAACGGACCGGAGATCTAAGCCCGAGACATTACACAAAGTATAAGGTTTGGAGCTTTCGTCGGGAAAGTTGAGTTGCATACGATCTTATTCTGAATAGCTCGACTTACCAAAGAGGGCCCTCCTGCCCAAGTTAAAGTGGTGTCTAGGTTTAGGATGTCTTATAGGCTTGATGAGTTAATCCACTTATTAAAGATGGAGGAGTGCTTGTCAATGCGAGTGCTTGCAAGACGATCTCATCGCTTTCATATGATGAAGTCCCCGATGAGGATCGGAGGATGTCGGGTGGCTAAGAAGTCTAAAAGGGGGAGCATAGATGTTGCAAAGTAGGAAGATATATCCTTCTGCCAACCAATGAAGAGTTGGTGCAGAGGCGAAATCATGATCCAAAATGGAGTGGTGTTGAAGCTCAAAGATGTTTCAATCAATTAGTATGCTCCATGATTTTGCTATGGGGTTGGCGCGATATGCCCATCGATCAAAGAACCCTTAAGGATCTTAAAGTGATTTTGATGTGTTCTCTTTTTCTTACAAGTTTTGCATAATGGAGAATCCATTCTCCGTATACAAGTCAGGTATGAATAATGGGTTTTGACTCATCTGACCTGGAGGTTTAAATTCAAAAGGAAGCTTTGTTCCTCGATGCCCAAGTTCTAATGTTCTCACAGGGTTTTTTTTTTGCCTCTGAGCTTTTCTTGGCAACTATATGGGTGTTTTGCTGAGATGTAGCCTTCATGAACATGCATAAATCTACCATGTGTGGTCTACATTCCATCAGAATTTGCAAGACTATTCCTCTTTTGGAATCTGTGAAACCCCATTTGAGAAGAAACACAAAAACCAAAAAAAAGTGCGAGAGAGAGAGAGAGGGATAGGGTCAAGAGATGGACATTGAGTGCGCTAAGAAGGATGGAAGGGAGAGGACGCACCTAAGCGGAAGGAGGAGGTTGTGGGAGGAGGGAGGCCATTTCTGGGATAGCCTCCATTCTGCTGAACTCACTTGCAGAGCTGTTTTTCTACACCCCTCAAAAGAAGGAAGGGCGAAGCCCATCACCATTAAGGGTGTAAATGAGCTGAACCTAAGCGAATCAACCTAGGCTCGGTTCGGTTCGTTTAGCATACTTTGAGGCTGGGATTCGGTTCAGCTCGATAAAATGAAAATTGTAATCAGGTTCGGTTCAGTTCGGTTCGAGTATGGTTCTTAAAGATTCGGCTTAGCTTGTTAAAGGTTCGTTCAAGAATAAATGTTTGTGAAGACGTTTCCGTTCAAAGGGAAAAACCGTAGCCGCATGGGAGGGTTTTGTGGGATTCCGAGAATAAAGAATAGGGACTTAGGGAGTAGATGACTAGATGAGTTTGGGAAAATAAGTGAATAGCCCTTATGTTAATATAGAATGTATTTTTTCCTTATATATGCAATATGTATGTACATATACTTTTATGTATGTGTGTGTATATAATCGAATTTTTAACGAACCGAACATGAGCGAACCTATGTGTTTGAGGTTCGGTTCATTTATTTAATCGAACCAAAACTTGTGTTTAGATTCGGTTCGTTTATTTTTTAGTCGAATCTGAATCGAATTTTTAGCGAGCCGAATCTGAGCGAATGTCGAACCTAAGAATTTTCTGACAGCCATAATCACCATACCGTACCATATCAGACGAGGGTTTGGCCTCGAGGGAGAGGGGGGAGTGCTCTGGGGTTTTGTCTCTATGATCCATCAGTAGTGGGAGTGCTACTTAAACTCCCAATGGTTAGCATTCTCAGTATCATCTGTGCTTTCCCCTTCACATAATGAAATGATCAATGTTGTCAAGAACATAGCCCGGTCAAGGGTGAACCTCATAAATCGATGTGCAAACAATTTGCTTGTTTTATTTGCGTTTAGTTTATTTCTGCTACTCGCAACAAACTGGTATCAAAGCATCGAGTTCGTTCGGATTACGCAGATGACATCGCACAATCTGAAGATCTAGAAATTTACATGAAGGGAGGGATTCGATTTATGACAGATCAAGATATGTGTCCTTCTTAAACAACAGATCATCTAGGCATCGTTGGACCAGGAGAGGGTGAAGGCACTCAAGCCCTCCGAATAAATAGAGCGGGAAGAGAAAGCATACTAGACAATCATGCTATTTTTTGCAGATGATATTATTTCATAGGACGTCAATAAGAAGATTGCCCTGAGCCATTGTTCGAGGTTGGAAAGTTTATATATCAAAAAGTTTCTGACCAATGATTTGTTGTTGAAGCAATGCTTATTTACTCTTTGCATGCAATAAGTCACTTCTCTTAAGGTAGGAATGTTTAGATTGCTTAAATATATTTTTGTTATGCTAGCATTGAATAAGCTCTTCTTTCTATTGGTACTCCCTTCCCATTTTTCATTTATTAGTGTAAGAGATGAGATGACCCTAGTGGAAGTCTGGACGTGTTTGCATACGCATTAATTTAGGCACATGGCCAGCGATAAACAAGACTCTATGGCCCTAGGATTGGTTATGGCTCATGAGAAGAGTCGTGGTGGTTTTTGGAATGCGAAGAAAGGAAAACAAAAGTCAAAGTTGAAGAATCTTCACAATCTTATGAACATCTACAATTACTGTAAGACATTGGAATAAAGACTGACCGAGGAAGATAGGTGATGCAGATTCTGAAGATGACTTGGTCATCATCATCACATATCAAATGTTGTTCTTGCCCTATGACCGGGATGAAAATTGGTTCTACACCTATGAAAAGATAGATAATGAAAATATCACCATGGGGAATGGTGCATGATGCAAAATTATAGAGATCGGCTCTATGAAAATCAATGCGTAATGGAGATATTGACTGATCGAATTACAAAGATTGATCTGTTCGGAGATATATGGACCATTGAACGTCAATACACATAAATATGGACTACTTTATCATATTCAATGATGATTGCTCGATGTTCTCTTACATATATCTCTTGGGAAGAAAGGCAAAAACATTGTTTTTGGGATAAATGACTGAAGTGGAGATAAAATTGGAGAAACCAATTGATACATATAGGTATGATAGAGGTAGAGATATATCAGAGTAGTTTGAGGAATGTTGTATTCAAGCAAGCAATCACATGTGCGCTTCAATTTTCTCTGAATTTCACTTCTTTTCCATTTGTTTGTTGTTAGTTTATTTCTCGCTCATTCTAGACTTTGCCTAATTTCATATGGCATGTTAAAACCACGGTTCTTATATTATTAAATGATTAATGTGTAATATTTGGTTGATTGTCTATGCTATTTTATGTAATCCTATTAGAGTTGGCCTTTTCATCCGAAAATTTGTTGGTCAATTTCATTGGATTAGTTCTAGATTAAATAATTTGTGTTAATATAGAATTATGTCGGTTCTCAATTAAAAGTCTTAATCTTTCAACTTCTGAGTTTAATGTCGACATACAAGAGTCATGAGAGCTTACGAAAGATTATATTTGAGACAAGAAAAGATCATGTCTCTGTTAAATTTGAAAAATGAGACCCTCAGTTGGGAATCGACATATAGTTGAGTATTTTTTATAATTTACCCCATTTTTTTTCATTCTTGGCCAATTCTATCAAAATAAACACTATTAGGAAGTATTACTTGCTTGCTTCAAGGTTACAATGAAAGCCAAAGTTGACAACATAGCACCCGGCTTCATATTCTGTTTGTTGGGATAACTTATAACCTTGTTTTTTAAACAGTTGAGATATGTTTGGTTACTGAGATGGGATGGGTTGGAGTAACCTCCTGTGAATAGTAGCTGTTTGGATGGTTATGAGGATTAGAGAGGGTTGGAATAATGAATGTGATGTGATGTTACATTGATTTGTGATGAAACTCCAACCCGAGAATATAGATGGATAAACCGGGTTACTCCGGGATAACTCTGTAACAAACTGAGGTCATGCATACAAAACCTGACAATCACCGGAACCAAGCCAAGTTTACAAGAATATATACTAACCAGCAGGTTTAACCTCCAATAACAAACCCAATGTGTTCCACCTCTACTCACTATCACTGGCAATTCAGGAACATACCATCAGAGTTGCAGATACCTGTTATAAACCGATATGACGAACACCCTCTGGAGCCCCATGAACTTCAGATCTCCCAATCCTGACATAAACATAAACATGCGTTCAAATCAACAAAAACCTGAATCGAAACAGACGGGAACGGTTTTCGCTTGACATCTAATTTGCGCAGGGCGTGATATCTTATCTGCATCTCCATCAGTATATTCAAGAGACCTTGACAAAGAACACATCGGAAGACGTTTTATTAGACATCAGAATGCCGGAGCACCTGCAACAAACAGCACAGTTGACACCACAATCTCTCTACTTCCCCTCTATATGTTCATTTGTATGGCTGATCCTCTGCTTTATGTATTATTCAGCGCAACAATGAATGTCCAATTATATATTCCTTCTTGTAATAGATTACAACAAAAAATCGAAGGCTATACAGATGCAGCAGCTCAAACGTTCTCGCTCCTCGTCTCCACTTACCACCAGCACGGTTTAGTCGATCGATAGTCGCCAGAAGTGCTTCGTAGTATTCGCAGCGGCTTGACATAGCATGAACAAAGCATCACTTCATCAAACATCGTCCAGAAGCTACTGTTTCTCAGCCACTTCTTCGGTTTGAGGTAGATGTTGAATCGGCCCAAGACTGGCGGTGGGGGTCTTAGCTTCAACTTGCTCCTCGGTAGGTTTTCCCTGCGAAGATTTTCGGAGAATGATATGGGGATTGACTGATGAACCAACAAGCAATAGATGACATGAACTACAGCTGTTTGGACTTTCTTTTGTTATTTCAGTTACAAACAAAAATCACTGATAAAAAGTGCAAGAGCTTACAGCGAAAGGAATATGTTTACATGAAAGTCACGTTGTATCTTTAGAAAAACTATTCCCTTGATATTGAGATTTTTCATGATAATTGTGTAATTAAAAAGATCAGGATTCAAATCCTCCTGGTGAGGGTTGTGTTAAGTAGCCAACAACCAGCATAAAAAGTAGTGAGATCTTTCAACATGTATTTAAGCAAGAATCTATAAAGCCAACCCTACTTAATAGTGGGAGCAAGGTTTGAAAAAACGAAAGGCTGACCAAGGCGTTTCACCTGGAGGCGAGGCGAGACGTAAGCCTCAGTTTGTATAGGAAAATAATTACAGAAAGTATAATAAATATATTTATTGATGAAATAATCTAATCTGACAGACATGGAATATAACATTGTAATATATGATGAAATTATTAAGATAAAAACATGAAAAAAGGTTATGTCAATTCCATAAATCTTTCTAGTAAATTTTTACCCAATCAAAAAGGAAATCATTGATTGTAACTATCACTAAAATATTTATCAAAGAGGGAGTCATTGACTATAGTTGTCATTAAAGATATCCGAGATGTTGATATGAATCATATGATTTAATTCCTAACCGTTGAACCCACTGTGGGAGAAGGCTCTGCCATTTGTTTGGTTGGGTAATTAAAAAAACAACAGATAGCAGTACAATTGCCAGCATTATCTGTTTGTCACGAACACATGCCCCCAAGTGATATATTCAAAAATGCATGTTCACCCATCCTTTAATTACACAATATAATAGGTTTTCTTAAATGTAAATGAAGTAGGAGGTGAGATTACGGGCTCGTTTGGTTACTGGGTTACCCCCTGGCGTAACCCGATTTATCCCCATTTTTCCTGGGTCATGTCTGGGTTGGATTTCCATCACAAATCAATGAAACATCACATGACATTCCTTATTCCAACCCTTTACCAACCCTCATAACCATCAAAACAGCTACTATTCACAGGAGGCTACCCAAACCCACTTCAACCCTTTAACCAAATGAGCCCTAACTGTTGTAACTGCCGATCACGATGAATATTCGAATTATTAACTTGCTTAAAACTGACGCAATCGGTCGCATTTTCATGTACATTAAATAAAGTTTGGCAAGGAGTTGGACACAGATGCGAGCGTTAATATCCCATTTACTGTCATAGGAAATTGTTATGGTATTAATCTTTATATATTGTTTTTTAGAAGGATAGATGTGATATGCACGGACCAGAATGTGTACAGTGAAAAGAGTGAACACTGGAGTTTGTACCATAGAGATGAATCTGCATGTAAATTTCATTTTTCTTGTGTATCGTTTTTTGAGACGTGTGATTTGTAGTTAACTAAAGGTGTGCAATATGGGAACTTGCCATAGGGATGAGTTAGGCAAGCTCAAACACCTCAGTGGAGAATCATATCCCGAATGCATCCACAAGCTTTCTCGACCCTACTTCATCCATTTCTGTAAAATTTTCGCTACACTATAGAAGAACTAAATCTAAAAACCATGTAATTTATTCTTATGCAAATATTTAAAATCAAAGGACTTCTCTTTCATGTTCATTGGCTTTCAAATAATAAAAAAGTGAGTGAAGATTACTTTATTTTTGTCGTGCCAGCTAATGCTGAAAGGCCGCGATAGCAAGCTTATCTTTCTAGAAGGAATATCTTGAACTGCTTCTGGGCTAACTTGGGATGGAGAAAGATCTGGTTGGACAAATCTGCAACAATCAACACAAATATCCAATATAACTAGATATGAGCAAATGCAAAGAACTTCTACACAAACACTAGTGTAAACAGCAAAGGGGAAATACCTTGGAGAGGAAATTTGAGGTTGTTGTGCTTTCACTTGGCCTGATTGGTATTGCAAGGTAGCTTCCAACATAGTCTCTGCCATTACAGCCCTTTTCTCCATTTCTGCGAGCCGTATCATAGCCTCTTCGTATTTTTCCTATTTCAACAAGAAAATGTGATCACCTAATCACATAATCACCTTTGAACCTCATATAAACACCAGCCAAAGCATTTTTAACTAATGGGAATTGCAAAAACAAATCTTATCCGCTTATAAAGCAAAAGATTTAAGACCTTCGAACAAATTTGATGAATTCTCAAACAGGCTAATGATTAAACTATGTTTGGACTTCACGAAACATGGTCTGGCAGAAATCTACATATTTGCATTTCATCTTTGACTACATTTAGACAACAGTCGCTTCTGTTCCTCTCATTTGTAATATTAGTAAGAGTGCCTTCTTTCCATGCATCTTTTTAGTAAACAAATGTCTAGTTCACCAGTAAAAGACAATTTAAGAAGATAATGACAACTCAACCATAATATCTGAATCCAGGTGACAACTCAACCATAGTTTATTTTTCTCGATGTATAAATAACAGACTAATATGTGTATATATTTTTCTCCATACATAACTAACAGTGATAATTTAAAGCCTAAAAAGGACAACGTGGTGCACAAACTCCCACTATATGGGATCAAGGGCATGGTCATACCGCATTGATTCTATTGAATGCAATGCAGCCTTGGATATCTCCATGAATTAAAAATTACATGATAATTAGAAAAACAGAGATGAATCGCTGACTACAAGATGATAAATGGAGATGAAATTATACTATTTTATGCAGACATGATGCTTCCTTGACTAAGCTCTAAACATTCTAACACAAAAAGAAATCACGTGGGATAAGCAAATCAAAATTTAGAGCAAAAAAAAGAAAAAATTAAGTGAAAATAATAGGTCGATAACAAATGAAATGAACAAACAGGGCAGATCTCTGGAGCAGGTCAGTGAAGTCACCACAGGACAGGGTGAATTTATACAGTTGTTTGGGTTTTTGCCCCCTTGACATGAGTAACCAATGGACTCCACCCTAGGGAAATTACTCATGCCTTGTATTCAGGCATGACAAGTATGGCATAGCAAACAAGCATAACTGGCATAGGTGGATGATTGTCCAAGTCCACTTTCTTCGGACCGCACAAGGTCCTACAAATGCAAGATATGTCCATAATACGTTTTATCAAAACAAGTATTTGAAAGAAGTTAAGCCCGTCTTGTGCCGTGATTCTCTTTTATTTCCCCCTCGATATGAAAAGGTGTAATTTAAAGGACAACTGCATGACCACGAACCCCTAGATCTTTTGGCCTTTCAAAAAGATGCCATTGTTTTTATTGCCTCCAAAAAGCCCTCCTAGACACATGATTTACATTATCGAGGTCTTAGAGCCAAAAGAAGTCAAAAACAGATCCATAAAAGAAGACATCATTGATGCACCAGCCATAGTCCTTGTGACATTTCAAGTAGGGTTGCCTACCAAGCTAAACAAGTTGAGTATACCCCACCCTCGAACTTGTTAAGCACAATAAGACTCAAACTTGAGCTCAAACTCGATTGAGCTCAAAATCGTTGGCTAAGCCTTAAACTCGCCGAGTTCACGTCACCTCGTGAGTCCCTTAAAAAGCCCATTTGAGCTTGGTTGGCACATTCAAGCCGGTTCATGACCTACCTTTGTTGAGCCAGCTAGAACTCAATAAAAGCTCGAAAAAATTAATGATGTTTGAGTTGATAATATAAATGTTACATAATAATTTCCGTGTATTTAACAAAAAAATGTAATAAAAATTCAAGATATATATAATAATAAAGGATTTTGACACTTCTGCCCTCAGAGTTTATGCAAATACACTCATACCCTACTTTTTTGGCAATAACATCAGTGCCCGTACCTTCCTCCATTGTTAAGAGTTGTGCCCCCCCTGTCAGTTTGATCATCTCTGAAATAAACCAAATCAATGTTTACTCAAACTACTCAAACCAAGATCTTGTTAAGAAGATCTTGCTACAATTGTGACCTTGGCAAAAGAAAAGTTACTCAAAAGCCCAATATAACCAAACCCATTTGGGATCATGTATGTGTCCATATGCACAAAGCAATGGAACTACGGATGCAAACGGATAAGGATATATTTGTATCTGTACTTCCGTATTCGTTTTATACAGATTTTGACATCTATATCTGTATCCGTTTTAGTTGAATTATATGGATTTTGCATGTGAATCATAGACATGTGTAGAAAATGGTAGTAGCAGAAATGAAAATGCTAAGGTGAATATGTGGACACACACATAAAGATCAGATTCAGAATGATGCCATCAGAAGAAAAGTTGGTGTAGCTCCGATCGAGGATAAGAAGCGAGAAAATCGCCTAAGGTGGTTTTGCCATTTACAAAGAAGGTCAGCTGATGCACCGGTGAGGAGATACGAGTTTCTGAATGTTGAGACAGTTAAGAGAGGGCAAGGAAGGCCCACGAAATGTTGGAATGAGCCTTTACGAAGGGATCTTAGTTTTTTGGATCTAAGCCTGAGAATGACCCAAGATAGATCTGAATGGAGGTAAAGAATCCATGTAGATGATCCTACTTAATGTGGGAAAAGGCTTTGTTGTTGTATGGAGATGGAATCCCTTGATCATGAATAGCACCCTGGGGATCCTTATATACTTGGAGACCTAGGGTTAGGGTTATAATAGAGGTTATATCTAATAGAAAGAAATGCATGGAACACCCCTAGGGTTAGCGTTACATATTAAGCTCTCAACACTCCACTCAAGCTGGAGCATATACAATCATGCTCAACGTGTTACATCATTTTTCGAACTATGTGGTTGATGGGGCGATGGGGCGTAGGGGTTGGGGGTGATGGGGCGAGTGGTGGTCGAGCGTTGGGGCTTCAGGTCGGTAGCGTTAGTGAAGAAGGATGAAGGTGGGGAAACGGGTAGGGATGAGTATGGGTTGGGCTGGGCCAGGCCCTGAAGGGACCATGCCCAAGCTCATTTTAAAAATTAAGCCGCGGGCCAGGCCCAAGCCTCATAAAAACTTTTTTATTCATCCCAAAACCAGACTCGATTCAACGCCCATATGACACGGATAGATCTCGTCAAGGTCCATGAGATCACAATCGAGGGCTTCTTCATTAGAGAATAAATTACTGTACATTCTCTTAAATTTTGAATTTTGTCGATCAGTTGCAATCATGGTTTTAAGTTTTTCAAAACCTATCATTTTTCCTAAAGGAAAACATTTTGTCTTGCAAAAATAAGAGCAGGTAATCAAGTCATGAAATTTTATATATAGAAGCACGCCTACTTTTTTTGAGTCAATGTTGAAGACAGAAATAGGTTCCACAAATAAAATATTTAAATCATAAAATTTACTCACTAGTAAAAAGTTCTCCTGTAATCTTATGTGTATAAAAAATGGCGAAGTCTTCTCACACTATAAGTAGGGTCGGTTACATAGATTTTTACTCCAATCCATGTTGAAAGATTCGACTATCTTTTACGTACGTTGTCAACTACCTAACGCAACCCCCACAACGGGGGTTTTAATCCTGGTCTTTTGGGTGATAGACACACTGCACTATCACCAAACCATGTAAACTCATGTGTGTGAAAAAGAAAAATAAATGAAATTATAAACAGTAAAATGTGTACGGAGAAACTCGCACAAAGAAAGGACGCATCTCTTATCTTTGATGCCAAATCAGAGAAAATGGGTCGCAGTTAGTCACCTTGAAGGAACAACATACACATAAACAATGTTGTTGTCACAACATTGTCCTCGATCAACAGAGCAACATCCTCTACTATCTATCTACCTATCCACCCATCTATGATCTATCTGAATATATTTCACATAAGCCATTTGTGGCAGAATGTTGTTGAAGTTCAGGAGATGTCAAAGGGCAGGAAAAGTAAAAGATAGATAAAGGATCTCGGGCCAAGCTCTCTAGCCACAAACCGGACCTTCCATCGAGTCGGGCTCTCGGGTCGGGTCAGGTTGGGCCAAACCAAGCCCGAGCCTGGCCCAAAAAAGTGTTGGGCCTATAAATTCGGCACAAGCCCAATCCAATTTTCATTTGTGCTTGGGATAGGTCGGGCTTTTTGGGCCAGGCTTCCGACTGAGCAGGTCAGCCCTGCCCAATGCTCATCTCTAGAAGGGAGAGTGGAAGAACTTGTGTTGATACCAAGTTGAATTATAGAGATGAAATTCCTTGATCATGAATAGAACCCTATGGCTCTTTATATACTTGGAGATATAGGGTTAGGGTTATAATAGAGGTTATCTCTAATAGAAAGAGATGCTCGGAATACCCTAGGGCTAGGTTACATATTAAGCTCTCAATAATTTTAAAATGGTTACGAATAAGGATATCACTTAATATATGCAAACATATGTATATGTATATGTATATCCATTTTTAGTTTAAATATAAATATAGTCATAAATTTATTTTTAATCATATTGGGCAATTTTTTACTTTCTTTGAACATATTTGGTATAATTTTTTTTGAAGCCAGAAAATGGGGGATACACTCTTTAAGTGTTCGCCCCTTGTATTAAAAGAAGGTAAAAGTAAAGGAAAAAATACAGGAAAGGAAAAAGACGCTCTTAGCCAGCCACGAGCGCACCACTCCTAAAGCACGGGTACAGACATTTTCCTTGTAAAACCTATGACCAGAAAACAACAGCTCATTCCAGGACAACCAAATAGACCACATTAAAGCCATAGGCCTCAGTAACTCCCCCCTCGGCCGAAGCCTGGCCGTATAAAGCACATCGCAGAAGTCCTCAACCCCCGTCCTGCCGATCCACTCCAGCCCTGGGTCCTCCCAGATAGGGAGCACGGACGAGCAAGAGAAGTAGAGGTGATCAGGGGTCTCGATCCCCCTCTCACAGAGTAAGCACCTGTTAGAGATAATTCCGAGGAGTCTAGCGCATCGCTCTCGCATCATCAGCCTCTTCCTCCTGAACAGGCAATCCTCGCCGGGAGGACCAGCCCCCAGAAGAAGGCACAATCCCGCACCAGCTCCGCCGAAGGGGAGGGGGGGTCTGCAGCTCGCCGAGTAAGCCATTCACACCGAGAAGGGGCCGCCACGCCACACCCAGTAGTCACGGCCCGAGGAGGGCCCCGCGATCTCCCGAAGAGGATCGAGCAGCTGCAGGAACTCGTCGAGACGCCTGTCGGAGAAGTTCGAACGAAAAGACGGCATCCAGTTCCCATCCGCCCAGCACGAGGCGACGGAAGCCTCCCTGTCCGCAGCCAGGGCAAAGAGGCGGGGGAAGCGCAGAGAAAGAGGGCCCCCGTCCGTCCAGTCATCCTCCCAGAAGGTAAATCTTAGCCCAAAGCCGATGAAGTGCTAGAAAAGCGTTCGGAAGTCAGCAGAGAGAGAGGACGGCCCTCCAGAAAGGGGAGGGCCTTCTCCTGCCCCTGGAAGACATCGCAACCGCCCCGGGCGATTCCACCCCGACGCCATATTTGGTATAATTATTATGATATAAGCGCATTCAGTATATTTATATCATGTGTACTCCATCTAATGCATGTGTATTTAAGCTAATCTATAGGGTACGTTTAAATAGAGAGTTACCCCAAGGTAACCAAGGGGAGGATAACCTATTTTTGTGAGTTGGTGCTTGGATAGAGGGTTTGGGGTTGAGAGGGTTTGTTGTGATGTGATTGTATTGAAGTTTAAAAAAGTAGCAGTAGTTGTGATGTGAGTGTATTAAAGTTTGAAAAAGTGAGCAGAAGTTTAGTATTTTATAATTTTTAGATGATAAGATCGTACAATGTATTGTTTTTATGTTAACGGATGAAAGAAAAATAATTATTTAATATATTAAATAAGAGAGAGAGTGGGTCCCACAAGAGAGAAAATGTGGATTTGGGAAAAAAACCCCAAAATGGGGTTTAACCCCCTACCCGAATGGGGCCATAGAGTATTTCTAATTTTATGCATATGTGATCGATATCCCTTTTATATGTGTATCTGTTTTTTAACGATATGGTGATATAATTTTCACTGTCATTAAATATCAGTATCTATGTATGTATTGTATATATAAGGATATGGTATCACCTAAATATTTATATTTGTATCCACTCGGCATCCCTAAATGAAACCCATTCCAGAGCTTCCGAGCGTGGAAGGTTCCACATTTAGCATGCAAGAAAAGGTAGGTCTCCCTCTTCTGCACCACCACTCGAATGCAAGACACATCGATTTCATGGAGGGGGAGGGGAAGCAATGACGAATCATTGGAAAGGGAAGGGAGGAACCCTACGGGATCGAGCAAGAGGAGTTGGGGGTGCCAGAATCGATCAAAGAGGGAAGGGATAGAGGAGGAAACAACCTTTTCTTGGAGAAAAGCGGAGGAAGAGGAAGTGATATGGGTTTATTAGTGTGAAGAGGATGGGGATGTCACTCTCACGAGGTTGCGGAAGGTATGGATGGTCGATAGGCATCGCCCAATGTTATGGCAAGCCCTAGGGATCCCAAACTCCGCTTTTAGTTGGCCATCCATGTTACCTCCTCTTGCATATTCAAGGACCATCATCACATAATTCTAATATGACGGAGCTCTGCCCCTTGCAATAGTATGACGGAGTGCTAAGTTGTTGGAGAGGTGACTTATACGGCGATACTATGTGGTGGAGCATCCTTTTTCTGATGGCTGATGCAGAGCAAGGGGATATTAGCCTCCAAGGCCTTAAATGACTCATTTAAGATTCATTTCGGTGATGGACCGAAATGAAATTTCGGCTGAATTTCAGTCAAAATTCAACCGCAACTTCGATCATTTCGATCAGGTTTTGAACATGGCCCCTCAAATTTCGGTCGATATAGGCTATTTCGGCCGAAATTCGACCAAAATTTGATCCCATGTTAGCCTCCACGCAACATGCTTCCTCATAGCATGGGGGGCTTCATGGCACTCGGAGTAAGGGAGCTTTAACGTTAGGGATATGGGCTTCATCATGTAGTGGGACAGAGAGAGACAAAGGAAGTTCTCGAATGATAGGCGGAGGATTTGCTAGGCGACGGAGGGGTTGCTAGGGGCAGAAGATGGTAGAGGAAGAGGATAATTTTTAATGACCCCTCGGCCACTTTGTATGCCAATTATGCTAGTGCCCATAAGTTAATGTCCATTTAGGCAGGGAATGGAGGCAACTAACTAAAGGGCATAATTGTTCATGACCTAAGAATATAGGGACCCAAGTATTATTGCAAAAACGTAGGGGCAAAACTGTATTTGCGTAACTGAGAGGGGAACAAGTGAACAAATCCCTAATAAGAACGAGCATCGGAATGAAAAAAAAGTAATCATCATTGAGTTATCGAGTTAAATTATGAGTCAAGCTAACGAGTTCAACATGGCTCAACTCATGATCAACTTGATATGTCTGACTCGATTTAAAGGGTTGATCTTATGTGACTCGTAACGTTTATTGAATTTTGACTCAAGCTTGAGATTATCTCAATTAGCCTAGCTTGTGAGGCCATAGGGAGTTGGGTCTTAGTTGAGCCTACCAAGCCCGCATTTCTCGTGGCACACCTAAATTCAAGGGCAAACCTAAGACTGAGTTAGTCCCATCAGGCCCAAATTAGGTCGTTCAATTCCTTGATGGAACAAAATGAAGGCCCTGGTTAATGTCAAATAATCACCATTCATAGAGCCAACTGAAGAACCAGTGCACCTACATCCAATGTGGATTTGGTTTCCCACTGTTTGGGATTCATCCATCTTCATAAAGTTGTTCGCAACATATATAATTTAAATACTAGACGGCTTAATGTCCGGAGTCCATTCACCTGCCATTATGTTGTCGCAGTACAATAAGATTAGATTAGAAAACTGGAAGGTAAAAAGAGATTGTGGTAGCCCTGGCAGATCACATTAAGCATTTCACCTGCAGTGGGGCACCAGGTTCCGGATGGAGGGATAGAGGGGCAAGATGGATGGATCCAAAAGCAACTGACCACCTTGTGAGAGATGCCTCTACAGAGGAGGTTTTAGTTTCCAAAAGACACTGAAGCAAGAGGCTTCCCCTGGTATAGATTCCTGGACTTTTTCTCTAGAGAATTTCGGGGCCTCCTCGGTGGTGATGTGGTGGCAGTGGTCAGAGAATTCTCGGTAGGCAACTCAGGCTGTAACAATGTCACTGATTGTTCTTGTTCCTTCTCCCAAACAAGGCTTTAAATGTCGGATTTCGATTTCGTTTCGGTGACTGACCGAAATTTCGGTCATTTCGATCTTTTTTTGGAATAGGGCCCCCAAATTTCGGCTAGGCCATTTCGGTTGAATTTCGGTCACCCGCCGAAATTCGACCAAATTTCAGCCGAATTTCGACGAAATTTGATCCCATGCTCCCTAAGGTGTCAGCCAATTTTGTTGAAGATGATAAATTCATTACTCTTTCCTATTCTATCTTGTCATCATGGCCAAGATGTTCTCCATCCGTTTGGACAAGGTAGTTAACATGCCAGGACTTCTATCCACAGATGGGCATTCTCAATACATGTCTCTCTCCTACCATGTATCAGTCAGAGGAAAGAAATGTGTTTTCATACCAGTCTTGTGTCTGTATTTCTATAGTATGTTTTTTATCTAGTTTAAATATAATTTAACCAAGAGTATTATTTGTGCAATCATGGGGTTACCGATGCAAAAACCATTTTGTATAGAGCATATTGAAAAGATGATTGTTAAGATGGGATATATATATATATATATCTTTCAAAAAAATCATTGTTTTTTGGACAGAATTTGCAAGAGCAAACATAAAACCTGAATATCTATAAATACCATAAGCATTATCAAGAGTAAACCTGAAAAACTTGCGCAGCATGCTGTTGTGCAGCTTCATTTTGTTCAGCAGATAATCGTGCGTCTTCGGTCACCTTCTGCTCTTGCTCAACACGCATCAAAATCTGCATGGATTATTTTTAACTTCAATACGAAATATATCGGTAAAAGATATGAATCAAGTAATTACAAATTTGCACGAAAAAGTATCGATTTAGTGCACTTGTTGATTTTCAAAATAAAATATTTACTTGTAGCATTGCTTGCTCTTGCTCTTGCTTCTCCTCTAGAGCTTGATGCAGCTCCTCTACTTCTTTCTCCAGCTCCTCGACCTGTAGATAGCGAAAAGCAACGAAGGATAGATCCCCGACTTCAAGACCAAAAGTATGTTAAATTTAGGGGAAAACAGTCAACAAAGACAATGTTAAATTTAGGGGAAAACAATCAACAAAATACTGTAGAACGTGTAGGAGAAGGTCCATTTCACCAACCATTTAAAAGCAGATCAAATACCATTAAAACTGTATCATACAATAGGCATTATCAGAATTAAAGGGAGGAACAACCTTTGGGATAATCCAAAATTTTCTGAAGAGGAAAATTGTTTTATACATTTTATTTACAAAACTATGGCACACTAAATGTGGCAGCATTCCAGAGCTTAGGAATGTTATATGCCTCATATCATATGTATAAGAAAAAGTGATCACAACAAGCAACAATATGTCATATAATAATATAATAATAAAACACACCTTTGCACTCAAGAGCCGCCGGTTATCTTGCTTGACCATCTCCATCAAGGCTGTTTCCAACTCCTCTGCTCTGTCAATAATATAGAAACTAGATCACTAGAATTTGTGGTTCATCTGAAAACTGAGATTACCATAGGGTTCAAGATAGTAACCAAGCAAGGGAAAGCCAGGGAGGGGATATAAACCCATGCATTCAACATTATACATTTTCAAAAAACTTCCTCACAGACAACTTCCTCCATTGTCTTTTCAACAAGCAATTGGGGTATTATCGAATGATTCACATAATATATAGAAAATTTTGAGTACAACAGAAGACACCAAGCAGACTCAGGGTTTAAAATCATTCATGAAAAAAATAAGATACCCAGGAGATTGCCTCAATAATTGCTTGATTTCTTGAATGCCTTCAAAATTTAAATAGAGATGAATAACACTAATATTATAATACAATTTATATAGTTTACATCAACAAGTGGACTGGCAATACTTATTTTCCATCAAGGATCATGAAAAGTATCCCTCTTTCTTTTTCGTTTTTAGTAGTATGTGTTTTATCTTGTTATTATGATTATCATCTTTCCTTAATATCCATTTTGTAGAGAATCTGAACTTTTATTTCAAGAGAAAGAAGTCTCTATTTAGATGGTCAAAGTATACAAAAGAATCTTAACTATGTCAATAAATGGGATCTTTGGCATGACCGTAAATGGTATTACCAAGTGATCTAAAGGTTGGGGTTTGAGTCGTGAAAACAGCCTCTTGCACAAATTCAGGATAAGGTCACAAGTAACAAATGGGAAACGTCCTACCTTTTTGTGGACACTGCATGTAGCCACACATACCAAACCTCCCTTATCTAATTCCTGGCAATGAGATAATTCATGTTTTCAAGCCATATATATTTTTTGAAATTCCCCACTGTATCCTCTGGCTTGAAAATATATTTGATGCTACAGAACATAATCTCTTTAAATAATTTGAACGATACATCTGCACTCCCTGAGGTTATCAAAGAACGATGTATGCACAACAGATCAACAGATAAGTTGGAATACATAAGTAACCGTGCATATTTTATCCTTGTTGATTCATAATTGTGGTTGCAAAAAATACATACATGCTGTCAAACTAAGTTATGGAAAACCCATACACAAAGGGGGGGGGGATACAAACCTAAGAATTGCAGATCTTTTCTCCTCCAAAAGGCTGCACAATTCGATTTTCAACCACATCACCTGATCAAGAATGTGCCATTTAAAAAAACTGGGAGAAACCGGAAGAACATCCAGAAATAAATTCATGAAGCCCCTCAAACTATTGTTTTTTTTACAATTACCATTACATCACAGAGTTCTGATTAAGTTATCGACAACATTTCAGGTTCTCCCTTTTATTAATAGCTGTTAACAAATGGAATTGAAATGTTCCTTTCAATTACATATTTCATTACATGTAGAGAGCTCGTGACAGTTTCTCAGGTAAAAGTCATCACTCCCAGACTCAAAAGCCAAATGCCAAAAAAAAATGTCACAGTGAAAACTCACCATTTCCTATGCTAGTAACCATTACAACCGTCTCATTGTCACTTCCGCTCCTTTGTATCCTCATCAGCATTGCACATTGTCGAACATCCTTTTGTTATATACACAAAATAACTGCCGTATCAATCCATTGAATCATGGCATGCTCCGTATTTATGTGGCGAAATGTTGATGGGATTGATGTCCCCATGTTCCTCTACCTATGAGCATACTCCAGATTGTAGAGGACTAATTGATGGAGGAAATTTTGACGAGATTGATGCAGAAAAGCTTTTAAATGTGTACGAGACAAGGCTGTCTTCCAAGTCAGAGAAGGAAGATGCTAAAGAAGGTACATTGGACATATTATCTTATAGTTATGTTTTTTTTCGGTCAGTGTGAATTCTAATCAATGACTATAAACTGTCATAATATAGTTCCTCCCATCATAGTATTTTCCTAAAGAAACTTTTCATTTCAGCATATGGATCCCTTACCATCCATAAGAAGGTAACTGTTGCATAGCAGTGGTGGCAGAAGTGATGAAGTTAAGGCACCACCAAAAAGAAGGCGAAGGAATTGAAACATTCCCGGTAAAGAGTGGTTAAAGAGTAGTTTTTGGTAATGTCAAGGAGCAAGTCAAAAGGACTGTTACTAAGTTGTTTGTTAAAGATGGCATTCTAGCAAATATGACAAGAGAATTGTTAAGATAAATATGTCGTTATTTCTCTTTTATGCAATTTTATTTTCTCCATGTACTTAGCCTGTAATTAACCCAAGGGTTATTCTCCTATATAAGAGAGCCCTCGGGTACGTCTAATGTATCTCATTCAGTTTCTCTCCTATCATGGTATCAGAGTAACGGTCCTATACCGGGGTCCTGGTATCCCACCCAAAACCCTAACCCTAAACCCACCTGCCCCCCCCCACCGCCGGCTGCAACCGCAGCGGCTCGCGACCCCGCCGCCCTCCCCAGGTGCCCCAACGGCAACCCTCCACGTGCCCGAGCGGTGCTCGCCCCCCCCCCCCCCCGGAGCGGCTCCAACAGCCCTAGGCGTTGACCCCAGCGGCCCCTAGGCTTTTCCAGCGCACCCGTGCATTTTGTTGGTGTGTGCGGGCGCTTGAACGTGGATTAGGGATGGTTGTATGAGTCTACACATACAACCTATCCCTCATATGATTCTGTAGACTGCCTATTTCTTCTTCCTCAATCGGTCTGTGGCTCTTCTCCAAACATGTCAGAGAACAAGGGCGACATTTTCACATCTTTGGGTACCTTCAAAAGCCCGGCCCCTATAGTGAAGATGGGCGGGACCAACTATGAACTATGGTCCATGCAGTTTCGTACCCTGATGCAGTACCATAATAAGGAGCACATCCTGACAGACTCTGAGCCGGAAGACAAGACTGGGACGAATGTGATGTGGAAGCAAGATGATGCCTATGCTCGTATATGGCTCTCTGGGACCCTCACAACAGAGATCGTGAATGATATTGTGAATCAACCAACTGTAAAAGCTATGTGGGACATACTAGCGGCTGCATATGGGCAGTCGAAGAATGAAAGCAAAATACTTCAGTTGCAATTCGACATTTTTTCCACCAAACAGAATGGGAGACCACTCCATGCCCATTTCTCTCATTTACAGGGCATGTTTGAGAGATTGCGTAGCTTCATACCAATCACGATCAGTACGGAACAACAACAGGCATATAGAAATGCCACGATGACGGGAGTTTTTCTGTCCTCCCTTGACCCTGAGTACGATGCAACACGTACTCAACTTCTGACTGGCGAGACCATTCCACCTATGGAGGAGGTCTATAAGCGATTGAGTAGAATTACGAATGCGTCGGCGTCTACAGCACAACCTACTCCTTCTGCTAGGACTTCTACTCGTGGCAGAGGAGGATCGTCCCACTTTCGGGGTCGTGGACCTCGTGGTCGAGGGGGAGGTCGACATCGTGGTATTGTGCTCACTGTCATCGTCCAGGCCATTCTGAGGAAACAAGCTTTCACAAGCATGGTTTTCCAGCCTCTGCATGTGTTGCTGAACAGACTGAGACTTCCTCTGTGCCTATCCCAGACGTTCGGTTTGACGATATTGTCTCCAGACTTCGGGAGATGATGACTACTCATGCGCCTCTGTCTCCAGGCTCTACAGAGGCTGCCGCTTCTGCCAGAGCGTCCTCTAGCACATCAGGTACTCATTTTGCACTTACCAGTACTGCTTGCTCAGACTTGTCAGAGTGGATTATGGACTCCGGGGCTTCCCATCATATGTGCGGCAACAGGATGCAGTTTCACGGGATTGGCCGTTATTTCAGCTTGATGTGAAGAATGCATTCCTCTACGGGGACCTGCAGGAGGAGGTTTACATGCAACAGCCACCTGGGTTTACTGTTGAGGGGGGTCCCAAAAGGTATGCAGGCTACATACCATTTATGGCCTAAAGCAGAGTCCTAGAGCTTGGTGTCAAAAGTTGTCAAAGTTGATTGAGCAACAAGGATTTGTGAGGTCCACTGCAGACCACTCACTTTTTGTTCAGAAGACACAGAAATGTACGGTTGCCATTCTGATTTATGTGGATGACATTATTATTACAAGAAATGATGCTCAAGGCATTCAGATAGCCAAGAAATTCTTAGGTAAAGAATTTGTGACCAAGGATCTTGGCACACTTCGCTACTTCTTGGGGTTAGAATTTGCCAGGAATCACCGTGGTCTAGTGATGACCCAGAGAAAGTTTGTAATGGATCTCTCTGAGAAAGGTATGACCAGATGCAAGCCTGCTACTACTCCTATGGATCCAAGTATGAAATTGTATGATGAGGATACTGAGGAGGTTAATAGTAGGAAATATAGAGAACTAGTTGTGAAGCTTTTATATGTTACTATCACCATGCTAGATATTATGTTTGCAGTAAGCAAGGCCAGTCAATTCATGGAGAAGCCCAGGAAGGTACATATGGATGCTATCTATATGATCTTGAGATACATAAAGAATTCACCTGGTTCGGGACTCTTATTCAGTAGGGATGCATCCCTGGAGGTGACAGCTTGTGCAGATGCTGACTATGCGGGATGTCCTGTGGACAGAAAGTCTACTTCAGGTTTTGCAGTGTTTGTTGGACACTCACTTGTCTCATGGAAGAGCAAGAAGCAGACAATGGTTGCTAGATCAAGTGCAGAATCTGAGTACAAGGCCATGGTACAAGGGAGTGCAGAAATGATGTGGGTTAGATCGGTGCTGACTGATCTTACTATAGAAGTTCCCCTTTCTATGCAACTTCTATGTGATAATCAAGCTACATTATTCATTGCAAATAATCCTGCATTCCATGAACGAACAAAGCATATTGAGGTGGATTGTCATTACACTCGAGACTTGATACAAAAAGGCTTCATATCTACCTCTCATATGTCTACAGGAGATTAGACGGCAGATATCTTCACCAAGGCTCTATCTTGAAGTCCTTTTCAGAAATGTTGTTCCTAGATGAGCATGATAGATATATATATGCTCCAGCTTGACGGGGAGTGTTAAGATAAATATGTCGTTATTTCTCTTTTATGTAATTTTATTTTTCTCTGCGTACTTAGCATGTAATTAACCAAAGGGCTATTCACCTATATAAGAGAGCCCTCGGGTACATCTAATGTATCCCATTCAGTTTCTCTCCTATCAAGAACCATTCTTGCAACAAGCAATAGACGAGATAGTCGCGTCGAAATGAGGTGTAAAAGCTCCAACCCCCTACGAGATAATGAACAAATATCTCAATATGGAGGAGGAAATTAGAGAAAATACATTGATAAGTAAAAGAATGAATGGTCCGACTATAGAAAGATACTTTTCGTCATGTCTATAGATGCATCTTAGCAGGTCCAAAGCTGTAAGTATATTACTCATACTCTTAAAAGCAGTCATAGGAGTGGTTAGTGGCAAGAACATTGTGCACGTGGTGATAGACAATGGTCGTAATTTTCAAAAGGCCATGCGAAACAATATACCTTCCAGCAAGTATGGGATCTTTTGGGCTCCATGTGTTGCATATTGTGTTGACATTATTTTAAAAGGTTCTAGAAGGAGCAAGACCATCATAAATGTGGTCAATCAAGAATGACCGCCTACAGCATATATCTACAATTATTCCAAACTCCGGCTATGATAAAGGGTGTAATGGTGACTGTAAAGCCTAGAAATACAAGATTTGCACTTTTATAATGCTGCAAGGTATGCAACAATACAAGGTATGAAGGATGTGTGTCGTTAAAGGGAGAGGTTTGAGGGTCCTGAGGTCCGACCGATTCAGAGAGAAAAGCTAAAATCTTGACCCATAGCATATATTTTCATGATTATGTCGCTCAAACAACAATGACTATGGAGCAGATTGTTTCGACTTTTAGAATGGTCAACAATTGTAAAAAAAATAATTGTAGGGGTGATACTTTAGGCAATGTGGATGATGACAGAGAATGTAAAAGAAAATATCAGAAAAAGGTATAAATTTTGTTTGGGCATCATTAACCAGGGTTGGACAAGAATGTTCTCCCGCTAACTTCACCAAATCAGTATTTTATATACTATGTTCTTGATTTTTAGCTTTATCATTTGTGAAAGCATTTGAATTCGTATTTGTATTTTTAAAAGTTTATTATCTAAACCGAGGTTCCGTTACAAACCTCAATACTTAACCAAAGCACTTATCGATGTCTACAGATTGTGGTAGAAAAGTTGGTGAAATCAAAAGACAAATAAACTGCATAAATGAGCTAATTATTGTGTAATAATTTAGTAATTGTAAACCATCTGTACATGTGATGCGTATACTAAAAAAATGTCAATATTATTATCATGCATACTAAATACTTTCAAGAGTCATCGGGTTCATTCTAAAGAGCATCAAAGTTAGCAGACGGAATAACACTCTTCGTGGTATATAACTTGTTAAATTATAACTTGTATAGTTGTAATGATAAAAATAATGCAATGAAGACCAACAATTTTTTGCCGTTGAATAGTAGATTCTTTGTGGATGGACGCTCCTAACCAAAGTTGATCGATCCTCAACCATCAATGTTGCCTTTGTGAATAGTTGTTAAACTACATGTTTATTAATTGTGGGAAAAGGCATTGTTGTTTTTGGTCATTAATGCACGCCATCCTCCTTATGGCTACGGTAGTGGTAGTTATGACTTATGAGGGTTTCAAGAAAATCTGTAACATTGACCAACACCTCAACCACCACATATTTTATCTCATGCTCCACCATCTTCATCATGTGATTCAAGAGTTATATCTCTAACTCATCAACCTCTTGTAATTTTGCACCTTCCGATATTAATTATCTCGGACCTATTTTTGTACATAATACTGATTATGAATATAGGGAGTGTCGTTGTAAAAGTTGATATTTGGTATTAAGTCAAAAGGTCACTGAATAAGAATAAATGGGTATTCGGGTGACTAATCTGAAATATTCGCTTAGATATTTTTAATTATATTAAATATAAAAAGTATGTCTAATACATTATATCTATAGATGTAAGGTCATTAGTTAACAAGATAAAGTACCAATTGAATTACAATTGAACTTTACAAATCTAACTTTTACTTTACATCAATGAAAAGTATGAAAAAAATAAAAAATATAATAATTATTATTATTTACATATAACTTTTACTTTACATCAGTGAAAAATATGAAATAATCAAAAAATATAATCATAAATCTTATTTTCAATTAGTCAACTGACTATTTGGCCCGAGCTATTCTATTTGGTCACCCACCCCACTCTACATTTATGTCTGTTACAAACAGTAAACATGGCTATTTATTTGTAAGAGGACTGGATCTTCCTTTTTTGGCTCACGTATAGACTTATATACCTATTATACAAATAATTTAAAAATCAGGCTAGAGAAGGAATAAGTAAGTCAGTATTTTTTTTCAAAAAGAGAGGGAGGGGCAGTTATAGATTATAAGGCCAAATTCGAACCCGTGATATAGAGACTGGACTGGCAGATTGAGATGAAATGTTAAGTGTACCCTCCCCGTAAACACTACCAATAACAATCAAGGACTCACGCCAAAATAAAATTTTCAGCTTCGTTAAATAAATGGTCATTGTCGAACATGTGTCTAGGTCAACCAGAGTTGCAGTACCACCCATGCCATGAGTTTGTGGACACAAACTTGAAGGGATACTAGAAAAGCAAATCTTACTGGATGAAAAACAACATAACTAGATCTGTGTAGACCAGCAAATATACGAAGTTCTATAAAGATTACCTGTTCTTTCAAATCGGTTACAGAATCCATCTCCAACTCTCCATTGAGGCCAATAGTAACTATATCTGCTGCGTTAGTTATTGCATCAGGATGAGGATCACCATTTGTGCAAAAATTATTTATTCCTCCTAAGTCAGTGTCTGTCAATATATTTGCAGCATTATGCTTAAAGCTGTAAAGTTTAGTAGCAAGACCCTTAGCATCCTTGAAAGCACGAAGACCCTTGGACCTCTCCTCTACTGTCTCTATCACTGCTGAACGATTTTTTTCTCTCAACTCTTGTAACTTTTGCTCATTTATGGTCTGATAGCCCATGCACGCTGTCAAGACGAGCTGACTGCTATCAAAAGTTGATCCAGCAAGGGACTGAAGTAATGTAACTGCATCTCCAGCATCCTTTGTAGTCAGTAGTACAGGACCTGTCATTCACAAGTCTGTATGAAATAATTTCACATGGAAGAGATAAAAAATTTAGTTCTCTCCATTACAACGAGATGGTCGTAAAGTTCATTGATGCCAATAAGTCATGACAGTACCATATAACTCAATCAAAGCAAGTGCTGTTTGAAGAGCATTACACGATTTCCATCAAAAAGAAGCACATCCCACACACGTAGAACTGAAAAAAAAATCCTCCATCAGATGCAAAAGTAGTAAATATAATGTTATGACATGTTTTCTTCTAGAGGCAGTTTTGAGAGAAAAGATAAAAAAAAATAAAACCTGACCACTTTCCCAAGGAAGGATGTTTACGAATATGGAAAGAAACCACGGTCCAGTAACCCACGCCAGCTGCACTCCCAGGTAATCCAGATGATGAACTTTAAAATGGAAATAAAATAGTAAATGAAGATCTATCAGTACAATGATCACAAAAATATCCATCAAAGGGGCATTTCAAAGAGTTCAAATTTCAATCAAATATAATACCCAATCTCGGGAATTTTTCACGCACCAGCTCCTCAAAAACTAATTGATCTACCTGTTGGAAAGCCAGAAAAATAGGGAAAACATTAAAACGTTGACATCAACTATAGCTATGGAATAAGTTGCATATTTCCGTGAACAATGAAATCACCTGAGATTCTATCATTTCTTCTGTGTAGTAACCGTCAAAGTAGTCATCAATTAATCCTACCAAGGTCCTGGATGGTAGATGAAAATATTTAATATGACCCATAAAACTTGGAGTCATCAGGAAGTGGCACTGAGCTGCCAAAGTTCAATTAACGAACTGTGACAATTAAAATAAAAAGGCATACACCAACTTAAATAAAAATATAAAGCAGTCGAATCAACAAATGCAATAAAAAACCATGGAAAGGATGAAAAATAAGCTTGTTTTCGTCAAGTTTAGTCAATGTCATACATAAGTTCAATCATGGCCCTCAAAACTTCCTCACCAAAAGTAAACAAAAAGCGACTTGCACAACTATACATAGAATCTATGTAAATTAAGCAGCAGAATAGAATCAAATGATAGCTACAACCTTACCCAAATACCAGCCCTATGAAATATTATATTTTGTAAATGAGACATATTGAATACTACCACAGATTATATAAGCTTGAAATTGAGATGACACTTGCAATAGCGACGAAACAGATTGGGCAAAGGAGCAAGTTAAAAGGCAGAAGCCTACCAAAAAGCATTCTCTTCCGTCATAAGCAGCAGTAGCAATCCCGCAAAAAAATTCATGGCCTGAAAGATATTTAGGGCATCACATCACGATTTTTTAATGAACATATGAACAAAAAAAATCACGGGCAATCTATGGGCAAAAGCAAACAAGGTAAGTATCAAAGTAGTGATCTGGACTATAGTAACAAATAGCTACTTAATTAAAAGAAAGAATGTATGTGTTAAAACAAACCAAATGGCAAATTTCCACTATGTTGGAGTATATGTGTTATGCGTCACTTATGTTGTAGATGGGTAATTGGATCACTCCAGGATCCATTTACCACATCTAGTTGTTTCGTCCCACTTTGACCGTCTGTGGGATGTGGAGACTCAGTGAGGGCTATATAAGAAGCCTCTCACCCTCTTGTAACAGTTGAGAAAGTTCAATAGAACAATTAACCCTTTGAGGTGTTCTCCCGTAGTTTCATCATGCTCCTTAGGGAGTAGGGTTCCACGTAAAATCCCGATGTTCTCCAATGTCTATTTCTTTTTCTCCGATATTAGCTTCCGCATTCATAGTTTCCAATATGGTGTCAGAGCGGGTTCGATTCTCGAGGAATTAGTTTATGGATTTGATTTTGTCGAGATTCGGTTCTTAGTTATTTCTTGGAGATTCATTCTTGAGGATTATTATTGTTCATATATATGATTCGTTCAAGATCCTGAAATTCTAGGGTTTATTATGAACCCCTAATTCAGCACGAGATTCTGAAGAATATTCTTGTTCCGTTCTGCGATCAAATCTTCTTCATCGGCAAGAGCATCGAGTCCATCCGACTATAGGCAGCGCACCTCCACGTGCATCCATCTTGCAAGGGGCCATAAGACCTCCAAGGTGGCATTGCACCCCTCCTCCATCTCTTTCGAGGGGCGACCGTCACCCTCTGCGACATCTCCTCCATCCGAAGCAATTGGCCCTCCTTTTTCTTCCGAACCCTCTCTCTCTCTCTCTCTGAATCAAACTGACCCAATCGAGCCAAAGACACTCCATTTTAAATAGTGTTGCAGCTCAACTTTGGGCCCAACTACATATCACGACTCCCACTCTTCTCTCCTTTTTGTAGAGGCCTCAATGCAGCCCAAATCCTCGCATCCCCTCCTTTTTAATATAATAACAATGGTGAGTCATTGGGCTAAAACATATCTCCTAAAAAATAAGAGGTCGTTAATTACCGAGGGTTCTCTCGAAGGGAATTCTTTTTTATCTCCTTCACCCCCCGATGGGATTCCCCTTTCTTGTCATATCACCACCGCTTGGAGATGACATCCCGGTATCACGATTCAGTCTAGGGTTTTAAAAGGGATAATGCATCCCGCATGTGATGCTCGGTGTTATTGCTACGAAGCACGCATACAAGATGCATGGTTGTTGCCAAGGTTTAGGAAAGCGGTAAGCGTATTCATTCAGACAGGTTACTGAATACTGAATAAGCGGTATGTGGGGTATATGCAGTTCTACGCGGTTTTCAATTTTTAATTTAAAGCTAAATAAATGCATATGAATAACATTACCACTGAATTTATGTATCTAAATGGAGTTAAAGAAGATCTAAGAAAAATGGTTCATGTTAGATGGGTGTGTATATACTTTTAATAGCCTCATATTTAATAATAAAAAATATTTACCATAAAAACTTTACATATTAGATGATTCGTAATAACAAAACTTCAATACACATACATGGACTACATGAGCAAAACCTCAATCGACATAAAAATATCCGAGGATACATTGCATATACTCGTGAAAACAATACATGAGAAAAATATAAAACATTGCATATAATAATGGTATAATGCATTGCAATAGTATATAAATGCATGTCATATTCTTACAATAGAATGAAGGAAGAGGCAGAGCTACGGAATCAAGGACTTGAATGAGAAGATTGAAAAGTTGGAGTTGTTGGAGCAGTATGCGGGCATATGCCCCGCATATCCCGCATATGCCCTGCATACTGCTCCAGCAGTGCGTAATGCACTGATTCATGAAATCGGTATGGTCTGCATGTCGCACGGGCATATGCGTCCGCATATGCAGCCCATGCGGTCGATTTCATGAACATTGCTTGTTGTTGGAGAGTAACCATAGTGAGAGGCAGTGTCTGGGCTTGCAGGATGACTGGAGTCGCGCAGAGGGAAGGAGCACCACTTAAGGGCATCTTGTGCGGAAGGGCTATCGACGGTTGTACAAGAGGAGTTGCACATGGAAGGATGCTCTTCTTCAAGGGGTTGCATTTCTAGGGTGAAATCCGAACATGTGCACCTCAAATATGTGCTCTAGCATCGCTTGGAGTATGGACGATGCTTTTCCTTCGAAATGGCTCGTGGCACCGGCCTTGGAGGTGTGGTGCCAACAGTTGCTGAGTGCAAGGGCTCCGCATGGACTTGGTTGTCACCGCCTCTGCTTGAGAAGAGGCAATATCGGATGGAGGTGGCGATGCTATAGGGTTTTGAAAAGAACCCAGTGTAGATACTTTCTTCTTTGACATCGATATGTAGAGAACAAGAGGTGATGAACTTGATATGCCATGAATAGGGGATTAGCCGTGCAGAAGCATTGCACAAACTGGAGATAAATCTGATAGTTGTTGGTAATAGCTGCGCAAATGCATAGGATGAATCTTGATCAAAAATCGGAGGTGTTTTGTGTGAGTTCAGAAACCTTAGTAATCGTCTTGAACATGGAGATGATGAATGTGCAATAGTAGGTTTTTCAGAAACCCTAAAACTTTTCTTGAACATTAACAAATCTTGAACATGTACAAATAATGAACATGAACATAATCATCAAATAAATCCTCAAGAATCTAACATGCTTTGATACCATGTAGAAAACGAGAATGCAAAAGCGTATCAAATAAAAATATATAAACAGTAGAAAATCAAGATTTTACGTGGAACCCTTCTCCATAAGGAATGAGATGAAAGCATGGGAGAAGGCCTCTCATGGGTCGAGTAATCTGTTATGGCTTTCTCTATCATCTGTTTCGGGTGGTGTGGGGTTTCTTATATAAATCTACCAGTAAGTTCAAGTCTCACCCACATGCAATGTGGGACGAAACCTGTGGATGTGGTAATTGAACCCTGGAGGAATCCAATTACCCATTTATGATGCATACTCTAACATTGCATAAAGGAATGCATTGACAACTCTTTCATCTATTAAAACACATGCCCCCATTGAAATGTATTTCTATGTTCTCCTCTTAGCATCATCTTTTCTAGCATAAATTATCTGAGGGCATGTATTCAAACTCGATTTTCCGGGGAGACAGATAAACATGTAAGAATTCACTTGTTTTTAAAAGTCCCATCTACTAAAACAACAAGAGTGGTGTAAGCAAAACATGCCTCCTGGATTGTTGATGAAATTTTGAAATCCAGTGGGAGATGGTAAAATCCAGCTACATATTGAAACATTAACAAGCATTGACTACTATGCAAAAGAAAGAACATGTTTTGTGAGCGGCTACATGGATATACTGTCTCAACGTATCTATCATAGGTTGTACCATTTATAGGTATAGACCTGTGTGTTTTGAATTCTAGGCTGTACCATTTATAGGTACAAACCTGTGTGTTTTGAAATTGACAGATCGTGAAGAGAAATGACAACAATATCTTTTTACAAGGGAAACACAAGGAAAATGAATAATCGGAATGACAAAAAAATCACAACGATAAAGCCTTTTCGCACATTAAGCATGATTGGCTACATTGATTCTTTGTCTCCATTCAGATCTATCTTGGAGACTAATAATCTTATTGTGGGTTGCATTGGTTTTGTTTTGATTTATGTGCACCACAAAAATGTCAAAGAAATATTGATGTGAAAGCGACATTGTTAAAAAAATGTGTAGCCTTCCTACTTGTCAGTCTAAATATAGTGTTAACGAGAACTGATACTAGCCTCGTGAAAGTTAACATGAAATAACATGTCATGAATTCGAAAGGTGCAACATTCATATCTATTATACATTTCTCGTCGTTCATATGCAATTCTTACTTTTTATTAGAAAGGGAGATAGCATAGAATCATCTTCAATTAAAAAAATAAAAATCACTTTTTAGAAGAAATTTTTTTTGAAGTTCTAGGGAACGTGTAGTTACTAGGATAACCAAAAGCTGCATATTTTAAAGGAAATCAAGTTATTATTCAATCCATTAACCTGGCAATATCCAACGGAAGGATTATGCCGAGCATATGCGGTTAGTAGACGCCTCAGAGCATTCCGTCCATCCTCATCCAATGCAGGATGACCAGGAAAAGTACGAGGCAAATCCTGTAAGAAAAGTGGAAGTGCTATAAATGTTAAATGAGAAGAGTACCTCAAAATGGCAACTAAATTTCTAAGTTTGAGATACTGCCGATTAGTTATACCTTTTCAATCTGCCCTTTCCATTTCTCAAATCCAAATGTTATGCCCTTGTCTTGCAATCCATTGTATCCATTTGGAAGAATACCATTTGGAAGATTGTTATCAATGCAACCATTTTCTCCAGTCAGCAGACGGGAATAATATCCATCAACTCTACGTGCTTTCACACCAACAAATGCTTGCCATAGCTGTAATGCGTCATAAAACCTAACAAACATTAATCATAAAAGATTACTTAACGAAAGAAACTGATTATTCACAAGAGATGTCGACACCACCTCTCCCCTGAGAGCCATAGGCAGACCTCCACGTATTAAACTTTCCAGTTCTTCCCTCCAGGGAAAGAATGGCTCTGCAGGTAAACCTTGAAAAGTTGCATTTGCATCCACATTTAGACTCTCAGATGGAGAACCATCATCTGATTTTTCAACGTCATAGAATTCTTCATCAGAGTCCTCTTCATGCACTCCTTTTCCCTGTTTTACTTCCTCAGTTGAAGCAATGCGGATTCGCCCATTCCCAGAATTCTGACAACTTACAAATGAGCTGCTCCTTTTCTTAACTCGAGAGCTCATCATGTGCTCAATGCCTCCAAGGGAGGATCTTATCTCAGCCCATATTTGAATTCCATGGGTTTTCACATCCTTTTTTTCCGAATCCTCTTTGGAAGGAGCATTCACCGGTACATTGAAGATTCCATTTTCTTGATTGTCACTAGAGGCACTCTCTATAGAACAATCCAACACCACTTCCCCTCCCACCACCGGCAGCCCATGAGGAGTTTCACAGGCCTCAGCCTGCCTCTCGAGAAAGTTCTTCCATTTCTCTGATCGTTCCTCCTCCTCTTCCTAGAATCAGCACATCACATCAATCACAAGATTTGCATTGTTCTCCGAAAATTGAGAGACCCTACCTTGTATATATCTGAGTATTCTCTGTATCTTTGCAAATGTTGCGGTCGTACAGTGAAGCCATATGCATCCCTGTTCAAATCTCCAATCACCAGATAACAGGTTTTTTCAATTAAAGTACTCAGACTCCCCGGCAACTACTAACTAAAAACAATGAACCAATTCAATTCAAAGCGGCACAGATTAAAATAACCCAAAAATAAAATGTGCATTAAATGCTTAGTCTCCATCGGGTTCTCCACCCTGTAATATAATGTCCTCAACTTCAGGCCACATTATATCCATAAAAAAAATTGAAGTCAGTTTATATCGATAAAATGCAACTGAATTCCAAAAGTTTGTTTTCGTATAATTCACCAATTGTCATTGGACGCATGCAGAACTCTTTCAACGCAGATACACTGATGCTAAGGCACAGAACACAACCAGGATATTTTAGTACAACCGAATTCCATTAAAAATGTAAAATAAAATACGATCCCACCGAACCGAATGACAGCAGAGCCTTAACCTAATTGGATAAATTTCGAAAAAAATCAAATATCAAATCATAAAATCGGAACATTCTCTAGGTAATCAGGTTACAACGACAATCGGATCACAAGACCAAATCGCAACTTAATTCAGAGCCAGAGTCCACTCATGAAGTAGATGATAATTTCGAAGACATGTTATCAAAAACTATAAGATTTGCTACGATCGTTTATTTATAGTAACAACGCCGCCCGATCGGAATGGCACACCAGATCCGGCGCTAATCGATATCACCAGATCGGGAAATCGAAGGTCCGACATAGCGATCGACAGAGCGCAATCGAGATTGCGCCACGATCGCAGCCACATTGGCGATGGAGATCCGAATGAATCGGGGGGAGGGGAGGGGAACCCTAGGGGATGGGAGGCCCGGGGATCGCGGGGCGGAGGAGCACGTGGAGGAGTTGCTCACCTCTTGTCCTCGAAGGTGACCATCGGGGCGCTCGATTTGACCCTCGTCGCCGCCTTCATCTCTCTATATAAGGACTGGGCTTCGGCCGCAGCGGAGAGGAGGGAGGTGAGGGGATCTGTGGCGCTGCTGGGAGTGAGGGTTTACGCTCACTCGCGGGATGCTCGTGAGGGGGAGAGGGAGGGTAGGAGGTGATGTTACCGTCAGCTGGGGATCTGGATCTGGGGCGAAAGGTGGGTTCTGATTCGTAGGATTATTTTACGGGGGGTTGTGCGTAAAATGTGAGCGTCGGCGTGTGGGGACATGTGATTTTCTGCGTATAAAAGGCGCCTTCCCTTTTGCGTACGTAACTTTCTATCTAGCTTTCTGGGTTTGATATTAATTAAAATATATATTGCAGAGGAGAAATTGTAGGAGTACACCTGAAGCACGGAGCTAGTTTCGGAATTAGTTCCTTTTTTTATAAAGATACGTGTTATCGTATTATTGTCAATTTTAAAAGAGATGTTTACATCCATAGCATTAATCTTAAACCTTAAGTAATTTCGTATTTACATATAATCCTCAATAATATATAATTGTACGAGAAACCTCGATTAATCGCTCCATCTCACACACATAACCCTCCGTTAGTTTACTCCATTAATTCAACTAGATTATTGAGCTAATCCAACATATGTTCAATCCAATGATTGTTAATAAAATCTAAAAAAAGGAAAAAATCAATGTAAGGGTTAATCATTATTTGAGGTTGTGGATATAACTCGTGATTATAAGGGTTATATACGTAAATGCAAAATTGTTAAGGGTTATGGGTGTAAATATCATATTTTAAAATAAGAGTGAGAATGTGGATAAGGATATTGAGGGAAATAAAAGTTTGTTATAATATCATTAATATTCAATGTGGATCTAAATATTCGTTGAAAGACTTTGCAAATTGGCTTAAATATGCATGTAAGATTGCTTATATATAAAACGAATATGATAAGCGTGTCTATTGAATATGATTGTAGAAGCTGTAAAAAGAGAATAAATATAGTTATAAATAAATATGCAATTATATTACATATTAAAATGAATTTACAAATAGGAATACAAACATTTATTGATATTAAAATGATATATACGTAACCATTTTAGATTGATGCGAATATGAATTTCAGAAAACTATCAGGATTTTCTATTGCAGGATTTCAAAATGATTAAGCTCAAGTTGTTAAGTAGTAATCCTCACAACTTATAAACTATGCCCACACTTCGTGAGTTTTAGATGTGGGACTATGTTTAGGGCATGGGTGTTACAAGAAGCAACTGCACGGATGTCACTGTTTGGATGTGTTAGCACATCTTTCTTGTAAAAAATTAAGGGAAATAGGAGTATGCTCCCTGGGTGTAGCTAACTTATATGCTCCCACCTCTTTTTCCCTGTATTTTTTTATTTTTCTAAAATGAAATTTATTGAAATTTAGATCACAATATGTCACCATGATGTCGTTAAAAAATTTGACTTAATTCGAGACTTTTATCCCCTCTATCAAGACTGTCAAATTTTAACGGTCTCAGAATTGATGAAATTGACCCCCTTCAGATGGAGGGTATAAGAGTCTCTATTTCTGACGAAATCAGAATGACATGTTAGGGGGATATAATGATTAATATACATATTTTCATATTCCAAAAAGATAAAAATATAGGGGGAAAATGAGGAGGGGAGTAGCCAAATTTAAACATATGTATGACGTATACGTTTCTAGGCAAATATTGATATTAAAATCATCAAATATTTCCATGAACTAGAGAGCATGCCTGCGCTTCGCGACAGGACTCGGATGACATGGAGAAAGTTCTTGAAGTAGAAAGATAATTTGTATTCAGAAATTGTTGCTAGAAAGTTAGGTTAATAAAATAGAAACACAAAAAACATGTTGAAAACAAATAAATAAAATAGTTCGTGCAAATATGAAATACAATTAGTTTTTAAAAAGAAAGGATAACAATAGTGAATATCTAACAAAGTAGTCTGGCTATTGTAGAGTTGTGTTGATATGAAAACACTCATCACCTGAGCAATCAAAAGACTCAGATATTAGTAAATTTAGTAATTAATATATTTTAATGGTAAAACATTAGGTATTTTGGAAATATTTGATTGTATTTGTTTCTCACACTTTATATCATGTGAAATTTTTTCATGCGATTCTTAGTTATTGTACGTTGTTCGAACCACTTTCAGATGTTGACGGTGTTGATGGTGTGGGTTATGTTTCATTGCTAAAATATTTCAAATTATATGAATTTAAAAAAATAAAAAATTATACCTAGATATTTCCAAAGTAATTACGTTTTATATGTAAGATAACCTTACCTTCGACAGATGATTGACTTCATGAATATCTAAGTCAACACACACCTAGCTGGAAGAAACAGTATAGCATAGTATAGGATCACCTGCCATACAATTCAAACAAAGAAAGACCAGATTGCATCTTTTTAAAAAGTAGCTATAATTTGATGAATCGTAAGATAAATATATCATGGTATTATTTTATACTTAATCTAGTGAAGACGATAATGACTTTTTTCCTTTTCTTCAGGAAGAGGTTGTTGGGAAAGCTTCCAGTCACTTTACCACATAATGCAGTGGACAGTATCTTACCGCTATTAGTATTTAGTTATTGGGAAATATGCATTAAATTTTACCAATAAATTTAAAAAATATAAAATGAAATGTAAAACATATAGTAACAATTTAAGTATTCAACAAAACTTGGTATCTTGTATCTCTATGTTTCTTGTTGTTGGGGCCTCATTCCCGAAATAATTATGGTCGATGCTTCTTTTTGGTTATATATATATATAGGGAATTTATCCAGAGGGCACTGTGCCGATTTGGGTCGTGGTGAGCCTCTAATTCCAACCGTCAGATTTGTATCTCTCAATCCCTAAAAAATAGGAACCATAACCAAAATGGAAAGAGAAGCTAATTGGAAATATTAAGCAATTCTTAAATTAGTATACGTTTATGGAAACGTGTGTTGATAGATCAACGAGAGGCGGTTGATCTCGCATTTTTCGATCTAGCGATTTGCAAAGTGAGGCGATGAATCATGTAGCGATCGTTTTTTATCTAATGCAAGGTATTGTATTTTGATTAGATTTTTATTTTTCGCATTTCGATTTGAATCTTATAATATGTAGGATGAATTTTTTTTGGATATTTTGATTTGAATCTGACTGATTATAGACCAGATTTTGATTTTTTTATGTTTCTGGATCATGAGTTGATACACGATTTGTATTCCATTGAATCTGATTGAATTTGATACACGATTTGTAGTCCATTGAATATGATTTGAATTTGATACACGATTTGAATCGCATTTTTATGACTGATTTGAATCTGATTGAATTTAATACACGATTTGTAGTCCATTGAATCTTTTCGAAGGTATTTTGATTTCATACAATAAAAAGTTACTGATGTATTTAAGTAATTTACTTACAAGATATATTTATGTTACTAATGCTAACACACTTATTACTTTTAATGTGTTACTTTGAAAATATACCGAGTTACTGATGTATTTAAGTAATTTACTTATAAGATATTTTATGTTACTAATGATAACACAATTGTTACTTTTAATGTTTTACTTTGAATATATACTGAGTTACTGATATATCTACTTATTTTACTTATAAGATATTTTATGTTACTACTACTTTCAAAATTGTTACTTTTAATGTGTTACTTTGAAGATATACTGACTATAATGCTGAGTTACTAACAATTCAATATAAGTTACTTGTCAATAATCAAACGTTACTAACATTTCATTATAAGTTACTTCTCACTGAATGATTCTTACTGAAGCGAGTATATTGATGAGTTACTAACAATCATTACAAGTTACTTGTCATATAATAAATGTTACTAACAATTCATTATAAGTTACTTGTCATTCAATGATTCTTACCGAAGTGAGTATATTGCTGATTTACTTTTCTTTATACATTTCTTACTATTCAGGATATAAACTAACTTATTGTTTCTTGCAGAACAATGCACAATTTGGTGTCTTGAAGAAGCTGTTGTTAAGCCGAGGAGCGAGAGCAAAACAACATCATCTAAATGAACTAGAAGACAGTTGACATTTGGATGTTCACCATATAACTATAATTAAGTAATTTATGTGTGACTTTCGGTAACACTTGACGTATTACAAGTAATTAAATAGGCTACATAAGTAAAGAAGGTGTGATTCGATAGTAATTCAAAACAAAGAATAAAACAAGTAAGATACATAGAAGCATCAGTAACATATAATAAATTTAGGTAAAAGAAAGTAATGGAATAAGTAAGTTGGAATAAGTATAAAAAATCACGTAACCAGTAACTTATGTATTGCTATCAGTAACAGTCGATACATTATAAGTAATTAAAAATGTTATATAAATAAATAAGAGGTGCTTCAGTAAGACTCAAAGTATTAAGTAACTATAACATTAGTAACAATCAAAATGACTTCAGTAAAATGTACATTTGTAATCAGTACTTATTGTATGGACATTAGTAATTCATATGCTTAATTACTGATCCCACAACAGTAGTTATTTGAGAACTGAATATGTATTACTTGAGTAACATGAATGAATTACTGATATCTGTACAATTTAATAAGAGGTGCTTCAGTAAGACTCAAAGTATTAAGTAACTATAACATTAGTAATAATCAAAATGACTTCAGTAAAATGGACATTTGTAATCAGTACTTATTGTATGGACATTAGTAATTCACATACTTAATTACTGATCCCACAACAATAGTTACTTGAGAACTGAATATGTATTACTTGAGTAACATGAATGAATTACTGATCTCTGTACAATGTAATATTACAGATGTAAAATAACTATAAATTCAGTAACAATCATAATGCGTTCAGTAATATGTATATTTGTAATAGGTAATTATTGTATGGACATTAGTAATTGACGTAATCAATAATTATAATCAGTAATTTATCTTTCTTAATCCAAACGTGGAATGATCATTCCATAAATAGAATATATGCCGACAATAATTTAAATGCGTTTTATCTTACTTAAACCGACCCACCTATTTTTAAGGAAATGATTTATTCGAATTCTTATTATGTTAATAATGCATGCACATTGTTATTGCCAAAACCGTCCCTTCCAAATAGAACCGACACATACACGTGGCGAGCCCACGTTTGGTGCTCACCACGACCCAAATCGGCACAGTGCCCTCTGGATATGCCCTCTATATATATATATATATATATATATATATGGGAAAAGGGAGTATGCTCCCTAGTTGTAGCCAATTTAGCTACTCCCACAACTATTTTCCCCTCATTTTTTAATTTCTTTGGAAAATAAAAATTTGTAAATTCATCATTATATCCCTCTCACTATTAAAATTTCATCAGAAACAGAGACTCCTACGGCCTCCATCCAAACAGGGTCGATTTAAAAAATCATGCGACCGTTAAAAAAATGACGTATGGATGGAGGGCTTAGGAGTCTCTGTGTTCTGACGAAATTTTAATAGAATGTTAGAGGGATATAGTGATGAATATACAAATTTTTATTTTCCAAAGAATTAAAAAATGAGGGAAAAATATGGGTGAGAGTAGCCAATTGGCTACAACTTGGGTGTAGCCTCATTTAACCCTATATATATATATATATGAGAAAAGGGATCCTACTCCATGGAGTAGGTAACTTACCTACTCCATTTTCTTCATTTTCAATTTTTTTTTTTTAATTTTTTGAAAAATGCTTCCATTAATTTTCATAACTATATCCCTTTAATATGTCATTCAAATTTCGTCAGAAAACAGAGACTCCTATGGCCTCCATCCAAACAGTCCATTTTTTAGCGGTCTCAGATTTGTTGTATTTTTCGCGTTCTGGATGGAGGCCGTAGGAGTCTATGTTTCTGATGAAATTTGAATGACATATTAGAGGGATATAATTCATGAAAATCCATGAAAGCATTTTTCAAAAAAAATAAAAATATTTGAAAAAAAGAGAGTGGAGTAGGTAAGTTACCTACTCCATAGAGTAGGATCCCCTTCCTCTCTCTCTCTCTCTATATATATATATAGGGAAAAATGTGTATGCCCCCTAGGGGGAGCTAACTTAGCTCCCCCCGCCCCTTTTTTACAAAATTTTTTTATTTTTTTTGAAATCTAAAACCGTGTAAATTCATTATTAAATCTCTATATTATGTCATTCAAATTTCATGCGAAACAGAGACTCCTACGACCTTCATCCAAACGGGGTCGATTTAAAAAATCCTGTTACCGTTAAAAAAATGACTGTCTGGATGGAGGTCGTAGGAGTCTCTGTTTCACACGAAATTTTTATGACATAATATAGGGATATAGTGATGAATATTCACGGAAAAAAATTTCAAAAAAAATAAAAAAAAATTGAAGAAAATAGGGCGGGGGGAGCTAAGTTAGCTCCCCCTAGGGGGCAGCCCCATTTTCCTCATATATATATATATATATATATATGGGATATTTACCCAGCAGACCCTGAAATCTTTCGAAATTACCTCTACGACCTTTGAAACATCGATATTCCTCCCACGACCCCGTAATCTTGCTCCGTCTTACCCCATAGACCCTGCCGTCAATTTTAACTTTACTGGAGTCAATTCTTGAGTTAACCTTGAGTTAATATCATCTCCCTCTCTCTCTCCTTCCTTCTCCTCCCCCTGTGGGACTGCTTCAAGGTCATCCGCCTCTACTCCACCGCCGACGGACAAGACCATCCGCCTCTGCTCCACCGCCGACCTCGCCCTCGTGGCGGAGCTGCGGGGCCACGAGGAGGGCATCTCCGACGTGTCCTTCTCCCCGGACTCGCGCTTCCTCTGCTCCGCCTTTGACGACCGCAGCGTGCGGTTGTGGGACCTCCCCTCCGCCTCCCTCCTCAAGACCCTCGCACTGGAGGGCATCGGCCCCGGTGGATCCGTAAAGGTTGTGCGGGTCCTCGCACTGGAGGGCATCGACACCCCTGAGGTTGTGCGGGTCCTCGCACTCGCAGAGGGGAGGTCGGGTAGAGGCGGGATCGCGCAGAGGGGAGGAGGGAGGTCGAGCGGAGGGGAGGTCAGGGAAAGGAGGCAGTGCCCCGGAGGGAGGGGCGGTTGGCGGCGGAGCCTGGAGCAGGGGGAGGGCGGTTGGCGGCGAAGCCTGGAGCAGGGGGGAGTGCGGTTGGCGATGGGTGGCTCGAGCAGCACGACAGGGGGGGGACATCGACCTGGGGAGGCGTCGGGGGGAGGGGGGCAACGTGGCCGGGGGCGAGCAACCGGGGGAGGGGATGAGCGAGCCTCGAGCAGAAGAGGAGGCGCCCCGAGGGGGGAGGGACGGTTGGCGGCAGAGCTTGGAGCAGGGGAGGCGGCGCCCGCAGCCGCGTAGACCTTTCTTCTTCCTTCCTTCTGCGCTGGTGGAACCCAACATGGGACGGTGGCTCCGCCCGTGCGCGTGCGGCCACGGCAGAGCGCGGAGGCCGCGCGGCTGGAGGATGGAGGGGGCGGATCCACTGGCGGAGGCCTGGCGGTGTGCAGCCTTGGGACGCCGCGTGTGGGCACGGAGGATCTCTGAGCTGGGGGCGGCACGCCGCTCGTTGCGGAGGAGATGGTGGTTGCATCCTTGCGGTGTGCAGCCTTGGGCCGCAGCAGCAGGGCGGAGGTCGGGAGGTGGGGGTGGGAGCCCATCGGGAGGGGGACGAAGCAGCAGCTGGGCGCGCGCGAGGGCGGAGGTTCATCATCGGCGGAGGAGGTGGGGGGCGGGAACCCATCGGGAGGGGGCCGCAGCAGCAGGGCAAATGGATGGGAGTTGGGTATAATGGCAATGAATGTAAATTTAACAAAGAAATTGGGTATAATGTAAACAAATATAACGGAAGCCGGTTAGTTTTAACGGACAAATGGATGGGAGTTAACCAGAGGGTCTGCACGGTAATGGTTAGCAAGATTACGGGGTCTAGGGAGGAATATCGATGTTTCAAAGGTCGTAGAGGTAATTTTGAAAGATTTCAGGGTTCGCTGGGTAAATATCCCTATATATATATATATATATGGAATAGGGAGCTTGCACCATGGTGTAAGCAGGTTACATGCACCGGCTTCCACATCCGTTGGATTGAGATGCATCCAAAGGTCGTGGATCATCCCACTGCCCTAGAAAAATCCCGATTTCCAAGGAAAGGGCGTGAGACCATACTCCCCGCCTACACTCCTCCGTCTACCCATCTTCACTCTGCCTAACCCCAACGTATTCCTCCTCTGGCTGGCTGTCGAATACCCTGCACACGGCCCGCTCCCCAGCCCTTTCCCCTCTCACCGGTGTAGAGACCTACTCCCCTTCTCTCTCGCCGGCTCTCGGGGCTCCTCGTACCTCTCCCCCTTTCACCGGTGCTTGGAGCACCCTCCCGCTCCGGCTCATTGACTCGCGCCCCTTCTCCTCTCACCGACGCTTGGATGTTCCATGCCCCTCGCTCACCAACCTTCGAATCCCCCAGTGCCTTGAGTCCTCTCCTCCTCGATGGGCTAGTGGCTGCCTCTATGATGAGCTTCCGGCAACTCTCCCCCTCTTGCCAACGCTCGAAGCCCCCTCTCGCTTGCACTTGGTGCCGGAACCGGCATCCCTCCCCTGCTACTGACGCTCACGCATATACTGCCGCGAGGATCCCCCGCATCTACTACCGTGAGCAACCGACATCGATCCGGAACAAATTTAGATTTATACTAATTTTCGATTCAAGTCTTTGTGTACTCACATGTTATCGTACATATGAGTATATTTGATTTGAAAAGTTGAGAAATAGTTATCAGGTAGGCACTCCCCCATCGTTGTGATTATTTTACCATGGCTATAAAGAATACCGACTAATGTTTCTAATCTACTTATGCAGCCAAACCTTTCAATTGTGCCCAGGTGATATGGGAAGTGGGAAATATTAGGTTATGATGATATAAGCAACCGGTCAGGATCTATAATATGAAGTGCAGCTGCCAATCTCAAAGTTTTACATGTTGTCTTTTTGCTGCAACCAGGAATTGGAAATGGGTGGCATTTTTCGATCAGTGTAGGGGATCATCAGGGAGAAGGTTTCACATCAGTGGTTCTCTGAGACACTTCTAGAGGAGTCATGTTGTAGATTACATATTTTAAGTTTCAAAATGTAATGTAATCCTAAACAGATACGACCCATTAAGTTTTATCATTGCTCCATTAACATTCAATTTTCATGTCAACCATTGTCATTGTTTGATACTTCTGTCAAAATGGTGGTACATTTTATAGTATTTGGATTTAATCAAATTTGGATATATAATGAGTAACATCCCGTTTCACATCAATTCTCGCATCATATCAATTTCTGTAAGCTAGTTCTCATATTGAATTTGGGAACATTAGATTCGATTCCCATCAGCATTATTTCGGTTTGTGGTGATCACAGTGGTCACGTTTTGTCAGATATATCAATCCTTTGTTATTAGCCGTTGTAATATTAACAGATTGTTGGCATCAAAACTGTGAAAGAGTCTAATAAACTACATAACCACACTGCAGAGCTTGGCTATCATCTTTATGTTGGTGAATTGCAAACTTCATCCATATTAATGGGACTTATTGCAAGTGGTTATGTTGATATCTACTCTTTTGGAGTACTCCATTTGTAACTCCATCGAAAGCACTTTCGCCACTCAATGCTGCAATGGAACCATTAAAAGATGGTACTTGATTTGAAATTGCAAGCATGTCTAGATTCATCGGCTTTGTGAGTTTTTGTCTGAATGATCTGGGAAACAAGTAGTTCAATAGAAAGGTGATTTATCAAGCAAAGCAAATAGCTTAACTCCACCGTGTTCACACCTCATACTATGTTACTGTTTAAGTTGCATAAGATGCCAATTGATCTAGACTTAGCAATTTCATCATTCCTGTGTGAAGAATTTGCATGTAACTCAGAGGACAATAAATCATTAAATTCATTATTGAAATGACAAATCCAGAGATCCAGATTATACAAATAGATAGAAAAAAGAGTGATTGAAAACGTTTCTGAACACATGTATCAAAGTAACTTGAAATCAAATATATCGAAGACCCATAGGCCACATAGTTCTAAAGTTCATATACGAATAAAACTTACTTTGTCGTGAAAAATATACATCGACGCAGAATCGAGAAACATCTCTTTGTTACATGGGAGAAATGATCATTAATGCATGGACTTGCTATAATAATTAAGTTTTTACGTTAAGCTATGATGTTTCTTAAAACGAATTCATAGACTTATTATGTTGTGTATTGAATTGAAATTGTTGAGAAGCTAATTGTTGGATTTTATTTTACAACTTAAAGTTAAAACCTCTAACAGTCCCCAACACTATATAGGTTGAATAGAGACAAGAACTTATTACTTGCCTATTGCCATAACATTGAGTCACTTGTTGTGTACCTAATTGCTTTCGCGTATAGGTTGTATTCATCGATATCTACGTAACAGAGCGTTTGATCGTTATGTGTATCTTTCCATAGAATAATGAACTTTGATTTCTTTTTGGATGCAGTAAACTAATTAAATGGTTTTTGAATCAGCTACATTTCTTTTCAAATTGAATTTTGCAGCTGCACTTGAAATTTACAACCATTTGATTTATTATTGCCGTCAGTGTTCCTTTTCATCATTGAGATCCATCTACTTCTAAGATAATGATATAACATTGATTCAACAAGTGAATTGCAAAACTGAAAACAAACTTTAGTATTAAAAACTTATTTTCGAACACAACAGAATACATGTAAGGGAAGACTATAAATAATATGAAAGTTCCTGGAGAACATATATGATAATTCGTTCCCAAATGATGTATTTTCTGCAAGCATCTTATTCTCCATCAGAAATTCTTCAAACATATCTTTCTGATAAGTTTCTAACTTCAATTGAAAAATCTTCTTACTTATAACAACAATTCGTCAACCAATTATTTCAACTCTAAAATCAAATAATCCAAGCGCAACAATTCGTCAACCAAGTATTTCAACTCTAAAATCAAATAATCCAAGCATAATCATCAACAATGAAGATGCAACAACATCAGCTCCTTTGGGTCGAAAAACTTTGTGGCTAATAAAAACCGCATCTCACGGTAGTAGATGCGGGGGATCCTCGCGATAGTATATGCGTGAGCGTCAGTAGCAGGGGAGGGATGCCGGTTCCGGCACCAAGTGCAAGCGAGAGGGGGCTTCGAGCGTCGGCAAGAGGGGGAGAGTTGCCGGAAGCTCGTCATAGAGGCAGCCACCAGCCCATCGAGGAGGAGAGGGCTCAAGGCACTGGGGGATTCGAAGATCGATGAGCGAGGGGCATGGAACCTCCAAGCGTCGGTGAGAGGGGAAGGGGCGCGAGTCGATGAGCCGGAGCCGGAGGGTGCTCCAAGCACCGGTGAAAGGGGGAGAGGTACGAGGAGCCCCGAGAGCCGGCGAGAGAGAAGGGGAGTAGGTCTCTACACCGGTGAGAGGGGAAAGGGCTGGGGAGCGGGCCATGTGCAGGGTCTTCGACAGCCAGCCAGAGGAGGAATACGTTGGGGTTAGGCAGAGTGAAGATGGGTAGACGGAGGAGTGTAGGCGGGGAGTATGGTCTCACGCCCTTTCCTTGGAAATCGGGATTTTTCTGGGGCAGTGGGATGATCCACGACCTTTGGATGCATCTCAATCCAACGGATATGGAAGCCGGTGCATGTAACTTGCTTACACCATGGTGCAAGCTCCCCATTCCCATATATATATATATATATATATATATATATATATATATATATATATATATATATATATATGTATGTGTGTCTATATATATATATATGAGGATGGGGAGCTTGCACCATGGTGCATGTAAGTTTACATGCACCGGTGCTTATATCTTCCACATTTTTTTACTTTTTTAAAAAATATCACCATGTATATTCATCCGTATATCCCTCCAATATGTCATTCGAATTTCATCAGAAACAAAGACTCCTATGACCTCCATCCAGAACAGGTCGATTACAACAATTCTAAGACCGTTAAAATTACCTGTTCAGGATGGAGGTCTTAAGAGTCTCTGTTTCTGATGAAATTCGAATGACGTATTGAAAGGATATATGGATGAATATACATGGTGGTATTTTTCAAAAAAGTAAAAAAATGTGGAAGATATAAGAGCCGGTGCATGTAAAATTACATGCACCTTGGTGCAAGCTCCCCATCCTCTCTCTCTCTCTCTCTCTCTCTCTCTATATATATATATATATATATATATATGAGGAAGGGGATCCTACTCCATGGAGTAGGTAACTTACCTACTCCACTTTCTTTTTTTCAAAAGTTTTTTTATTTTTATTTTTTGAAAAATACTTCCTGAATTTTCATAATTATATCTCTCTAATATATCATTCATATTTCGTCAGAAACAGAGACTCCTACGGCCTCCATCCAGAACGCAAAAAATACAACAAATCTGAGACCGTTAAAAAATAATTGTCTGGATGGAGGCCGTAGGAGTCTCTGTTTCTGACAAAATTTGAATGACATATTAGAGGGATATAGTTATGAAAATTCATGGAAGCATTTTTCAAAAAAAGTAAAAAAATTGAAAAAGAAGAAAATGGAGTAGGTAAGTTACCTACTCCATGGATAGGATCCATTTTCTCTCCCTCTCTCTCTCTCTATATTAGGGATATTTACCCAGCAGACCCTGAAATCTTTCGAAATTATCTCTACGACCTTTGAAACATCATAATTCCTCCCACGACCCCGTAATCTTGCTCCGTCTTACCCAACAAACCCTCCCGTCAATTTTAACTACATTTGAGTCAGTTACTTGAGTTAGTCATGAGTTAATCTAACCGATTAAACATCGAACGGTTACGATTAGCCAAAAAGTCCAGCAGTAGACCGGCGGGGAGAGAGCAAGGATGCAGCATCCCCGGAGGGCTCCATCACCAGGGGTGAGCAGGAAGCTTGGTAGGGGGCGGTGAGCAGCGGCGCGACCAGGGAGCTTGGGAGGGAGCGGCATAGGGAGCAGCGGCACGACCAGGGTGCAGCGGCATGACCAGGGAGCTTGAGAGGGGCGGAGTGGGCTAGCGTGCAGAGCGCCGCGCGCGGGGAGGGAGGGGATGCAGCAGCACCGCGCGCGGGGGGAGGGGGTGGGCTGCAGCGCCGCGCACGGGGGAGGGGAGGTGCAGCGGCGCGCGGTGGGGTGGGAGGGGGGGGGGGTTGCAGCGCCGCGCGCGGGGAGGGAGGGGTTGCAGCGGCGCGCGTGGTGGGAGGGAGGGGGGGTTTGAGCGGCGCGCGGGGAGGGGGGGGGTTTGCAGCGCCGCGCGCGGGGGGAGGGGGGCTGGGTTGCAGCGGCGCGCGGGAGTTGCAGGGCCGCGCGCGGGGGGAGGGGGTGGGCTGCAGCGGCGCGCGGGGGAGGGGAGGTGCAGCGGCGCGCGACGGGGTGGGGGGGTTGCAGCGCCGCGCGCGGGGAGGGAGTGGTTGCAGCGGCGCGCGCGGTGGGAGGGGGTTGCAGCGCCGCGTGCGGGTGGAGGTGGTGGGTTGCAGAGGCGCGCGCAGGTAGGGGGGTTGCAGCGCCACGCACGGGGAGAGGGTGGTTGCAGCGACGCCCCGGGAGGTTGCAGCACCGCGCGCGAGCGAAGGGGGGTGGGTTGCAGCGCCGCGCCGGGAGGTTGCAGCACCGCGCGCGGGCGGAGGGGGGTGGGTTGCAGCGCCGCGCGCGGGCGGAAGGAGCTGAGCACGGTGCTCGTCCGCGACGGGTTCAGGGAAGATCACCTCTTCTGAGATGATGTAGTGGCATTAAATGTAAATTTGATAAACAAATTGGGTATAATATAAATGAACATAACGGAATCAGGTTAATTTTAACGGGTAAATGAACGGGAGTTAACCGCAGGGTCTGTAGGGTAAGGGTTAGCAAGATTACGGGGTCGTGGGAGGAATTATGATGTTTCAAAGGTCGTAGAGGTAATTTCGAAAGATTTCAGGGTCTGCTGGGTAAATATCCTTATATATTATTACTTACAAAAAAAGTAATTTTCTTATTTATATACCCAAAAACAAACGTACTGATGATGTATATGCTGCTAAACACATGTGATGTGACATCTTCAAAATCAACGAAGAAATTTTTGTACCGTGGGATAATAGTATTGAATTCCATGTGATGAATAATATAGGTCACGTCGATGAACATTTTTATTAATTCATTGGGCACAACCCTCAAAGATGGCTTGTTCGGGAAAATCATGCAATATGTGATAGTGTATACTTCTCCTTCATGTAAACTATGACAAAAAATGTCATCGTCTAAATTTATCAGACCTTCGATTGTAGTCCCCTACGTAAGACAAAATTATTTATATGTTCTTGGAAAATGTATATTATGAATTATAATTTAAGAAAATAATCAATTTTGGAAAATCGAAACTAGGTAGTCGAGCTAAAATGTAAGTTAGAAAAGACTGACCTTTTCATCAACAACAACCAAGCTGATAGATGTTGGATTATTCTCACGATGCAGACCGGAAGAATCTCAAAGGTGATAATTCTGACCTTGATTATACATCTCATCCGATAGGACCAAATCAGAAAGCTAACAATAAGCCATAGCGATTCATGTTTGAACTGAAGATGTCTCGAAAATTAATTATAGAGTTGTGTTATATACACCATGTTAATACTAAAACAAATTAATTATACGTCATTAAGACTATTTAAATCGTTAAGAAGTTGTTGAAGACTTGTGGCATATTTGGTTACTGAGACAGGGTGAATCGAGGTAATCTGATGCGAATAGTAGCTGTTTGGAATGATTATGATGATTGGAGAGGGTCCGAATAAGAATGTGATGTGATGTCACTATAATTTGTGATGAACTTCTAACCCAAGAATATAGAAGGGTAAATCGAGTTATCCTGATGTAACCCGGTTAGCAAACGGATCCTTGAGGTTGGATAGCCCCCTCCTTTTTCTTTAATATGGTCCCAGGCGTCCTAATAGGAATATTTACAAGAAAGGGCATGGGTTATGACCAATCTGGGATGGAGTACTGACCGTGCACAAGGGATGTAAACGGACAAGGGCAAATTTGTACATGTCTTTAAAGGGATTTTTACACCATGATTTCCTAGAGTTTGCACAATTATATCATACCCCTCTAGTCTTTGTAATTGCGTCATGGAGACGATGATTGACTCTATTTATCACATATGTCCATGTTCAAGGTTTGTGATGTAAGAGCCAGAAATATTCTCAGGGTCATGGTATAATTACGTATATTATAGGGGTAACAGTGTAATTGTACATGATGTTAGGGAGTAAAAAGTAAAAAATGGATACATATGGAGATATCAATTGTTTGATTTTTTTTCCATGTTAATATGAATGTGAGTAATACAATTAAGTGGATTTACGTATATTTGTTTATTGAGATTTTAAAATACACCTCGACCTTTTAAATTACGCTACAACCCTTGTAAGCTTACTAACACTTACACGTTACACTACAAACTTTAACAATGGTATGTGTTATATGATTATAAGGGGGAGTTCGGTTCGTGAATACGCATGAATAAAGATGGAGATTAAGGAGAATAAAGATCTATTCTCTGTTCGGCTGAAAAAATAGAAATAATAATAATAAGGTGAAATAATGGTAGGTAAGGTAGAATAAAGATATGAATAAGAGTGGAATAATGTGAAATAATAAGATGTGGATGAGAACAATCGTAGTCTTGGGAACTGAACTAGGCGGGGAATTGACCCTTTATTTCAGTGCTTATTCTCCAAACAAACATGGCCAAAGGGTCATGGTGTAATTACAAAAACTATAAGGGCTATGGTGTAATTGGACACTATTTAAGGGTCATGGTATAATAACATATTGTTTATCTACTTATATATTATCTGAGGTAAGTTATAAATGAAAGTCCCAACTATGCCTTGATTCTCGATTACATACCTCATTTTTTAATTGCAAAAAAGAAAAGCATATTTAAAATATGTTTATTAGGTTCTGTAGATAATCATATAACTACACTACAATTGAAAAAAATATAGTCTTAACCTAATTTTTACAATCACAATATCGTCTTAACTCTTTATCTCCAACATGCAAACTTTCTTTTAGCTTCGTCAAATTTTATTTTAAGTTATTCAAACTAATTATCTCTACCAAAACATCAAAATAATGTAATAAATGCACAAAACTTCGAGTTTGTAGACACCATGTGTTGCCAATATAAATGTCATGAGATATCCATAGTTCCGAGTGATGACTTTTATCTGTCAAGTGACTACCCTTTTCATGTTAACAAGTCTTTATTTCCATATCTATTTGGTATAAGACCTTTATCATGTCTCATAATTATGTGATATGTTAGTGTATCTAATCGTTTGTTTCTATTTATTCATCTTCTTCTTGGCTCAAAAAAAAATTTATTCATCTTCTTACCTCGGGCTTTTGTGAAAAATCTCCCAATAAAATATATCACAATAGCGATTCCTCCTCTTTGGATTGCACCGTGATGGATCACAAGCCTATCCTCTCTCCTGATCTTCGATGTTGTTGAACTATTTTAAAGCGGTTTTCCAAGCCCTATAAAGATTGTTCCTCGCTTACGTCCGTTGCTAAATTTAGTAAGGCACCTTGATACATGTCTTGAGTATGACTAACAAGTATAGCATACATGTTCTGCGCTTTTAAATTTAGAATACTAATCCTCATTTGAAGATATGACATACTTGGAATTTCACTTAGTTAAACTTACATAAACATCATTCAGGAGTCTCTGTTGGTCATATGAAGACATGCGACTCCATCTATAATCTGAGCAATCTTACATATCTCGGAAGACCAGGTTAAGATCTCGCAATACAACATGCTAGTTTTAGAGTGTAGCTATACATATGCGTGCATATTTTGATAAGAAAAGTGTGTAGTAGAACTCCCTACCCATCATGCATGAGTTACAGATATCTATGGGGATTTTGAGTTTTGGGAGGCCCTTGAGGATTGAATATTGAAGGTCTCATGACGTAGGGAAGTGATCTGAGACTATAGAGGAGGTTACATAGTCCCTCGAGGGTGTTGAGGCCCTGAGGTTGAGGAAGGTGTCATTGGATAGGATTATGATGATGGAATGAGAGCTAAAGAGTGCATGTAACACTCTGAGGTGTTTCTGCTAGCATCGTGTAATGAGCATGGTCCTAAATTTCGCGAAATTTCGGCGAAATTTCGCCGAAATTTCGATTTCGACAGGGAGGGTCTTTCGAAACATCTATATATATCGATTTCTCGGATTTCGACCGAAATGGGTCGAAATATCGGTGATATTTCGACATTTCGACCCATATCGGTCGAAATTCACGTTTTCAGTTCAAAATTTCTCGGATTTCGACCGATATGGGCGAAATTTCGCCGATACCTATGTAAATTAACGATATTAATCATGTGATCTTAATTTTAAGCATTTTACTAATACTAACTATTTAGTATTTACCAATTCTATATATCAAAACACATCACGATTTAGAAAAAAATTTGGGACGGGGCCCGTTCTGGTAGGGTATGGTGCAACAGGGGGGATGCATACAACGAAATAACCAATATGACCGATATGTGCATTTATTAGCTATTATTATTTTAAGAACTTGGATTTAATTATATCCATTTCCAATATGTACCAATCAATAATCAGCCTTAATAACGAAATGACTGATATGCCCGATATGTGCGATATAAGGCATATAAATGAGAGATATGTGTGATATAAGTGTGCATTTGTTAGCTATTGTTGTTTTAACAACTTGGATTTAATGAATCCATTTCCAATATGTTTCATCAATAATCAGCCTTAACAGCGAAATGATCGATATGACCGATATGACTGATATGACCGATATGTGCGATATAAGGGGCATATATGAGCAATATGTATGATAAAATTATGTATATGTGAGCTATTTGTTGTTGTAAATAACTTGAAAGATCTTAATTTGCAAAAAAAATGGTCGAAAAATGACTTTTTGAGCCATTTCCGAAATTTCCACCGAAATCGTCGAAATTTCCCGAAATATCGGCGAATTTTCGGTATTGGAGGTGACCGAAACGAAATCGAAATCGAGATTTCGAACCTTGGTAATGAGCACATTGAGGAGGGATCGATATACCATGATCAAGTATGTATTGTACAAGTTGGATACCCTTGACATTATGTTTTCTTATAATAAAAAAGTAATAGCACAAATATTATTATATAAGAAAAGTTCTTTTGGAGCTGGTTGAAGAGAATCGTATCAGATTACTTAATTACGATTAGTGGGTTATGAATTCACGATTCATTTTTTCTATGTTTAAAATTTTTCAGAAGGTTAGAGGAGAGGTGGAGGAGAGGGTGGAGGAGAGGATGGAGGAGGAGGTCGTCTGAGGAGGGGCTATAGGGGGAGGGACAGAGGAGGAGGGGCTAGAGGAGGGAGGAACGGTGGATTGGAGAAGAAGAAAAAGACATTTATACGCTTGACTTTGTCTTCTAATTACCTTTTGTGTCTTCGATGTTAACGTCCATTTTGAGATGTGGATGGACGTCAACTAACCGAGGGACACAAAGTGATCATTATGAAAGTAGTCAGTGGCATAATTTATATTCTAAAAAATAGGAGCGGACATAAATGATATTGTAATATCTAGGAAAGCACAACTGATAAAAACTCTAGATTTTCTATGTAACCAATACATGAAAGACATTTGTCTTCGAATCACAAGGTGTTTCAGATTCGAAACACAACTTAGTTTTAAGATTTGAGCTTAATCTCTATTATAAGAATGAGCAAAATTAAGGACTATGATAAAGTGATGATAAAAAATGGATTAGGTTATCAAGCAAGAGTAATCGTACCTATTCAAATGTAAACGACGGATGTTTTATACATTACACTTGATCACACGCCTCCTATCCTTCACACGACAATAATCACCGAGTTTACATCATATTGATGATATATTTATGCGTGAACATAAGTCCAGAATAGCCACTCAATCACATATAGCGTGTGTTTTTAGGTGCTTATTGTTGTGAGCTATGAGTAAGGGTGTAAACGAACCGAACTTGAGTGAACCTACGTGAGTTCGGTTCGGTTCGTTTAGTAACTATTTAGGTTCGGGTTCGGCTCGGTTCGATAAGATTGTAATCATGTTCAGGTTTGGTTCGGTTCGATTAAACTTCACGCATGTTCGGTTCTGTTCGTTAAGGGTTCAATTATATACAACAAATTAGATACAACCATGTTCTTCTCATTTTTTATTCAGATTGACTAAAAAAGATTAAATATTCATGTGATCGTTGTTAAAGAAATTAATTAATTACACAAGCAACAAATCATTATTCATAAAATAACTCCAATTGTTGTGAGTACAAAAAGGATGCATAATATTTGGACATATAAGAAAAAAATGGATCAAATATGTCGTGAAGAAACAGGGGAAAAAATCATTTTGAACTGATAATTTATAGCATATTAATACTGGGATATATTGGAAGGTTCAGTTACTGACCTCCCTTGTACATGATGGGGCGACTGACAAGGGAGAGGAGAGGGAGGGCGGCGACAGTGTTGAAAGGAGACGGGGGCTGGCGAGCTTGTGCTGGAAGGAGAGGAGGGGCACTATGAAGATGGGCAGGGCAACCGTCGGGGGAGAAGAGGGGGAGGGCAACAACAATGAGAATGGATGGTTATTGGCGAGAGAGAGTCGAGGGAGGGAGCTGGTGGTCGTTGTGTGGTTATCAACGGAGAGGAGAGGGAGGGGTTGTTCTGAGGGTGGGGGCATGCGATTATTGAGGGTGAGTTGCTATGAGGGAGGGGGCGGCTGTCGAGGGTGAGAAGAGGGAGGGTGACGAGAGTTAGGATTTAGTGGTTTAGAAATTTGAGAAAATGGTAAAATTTTACATTCCATCTGTCAAAATATCCCCTTCTTTTTTTCAGAATTGAAACTGAAACATGATACAAGGATTGTGGGTTTTTGTTATTTTTCTATAAACTCATAAATCATAATATTATATATTCATATGAGAAAAAGGAGGTTGTTTATGTGTAACAACCAAGTTGGTTGTTCACGGAGCAATTCGCCTATTTTCTCATTCGAATTTCGTGAGAAACATGGACTCCTATGCCCTCCATCTAGAAGAGGTAAATTTAGCGGTCTGAAATTTGCTGTAATCGACATGTTCTAGATGGAGGGCATAGGAGTCCATGTTTCTGACGAAATTTGAGTGACATATAGGAGGGGTATATATATAAGAATATACATGATTTTATTTTCGAAAAAAAATAGGAGAGGGGGACTACCTTGTGTAATAGCCAACTTGGTTGTCGTCCTTTAATTATATATATTTATATCGAACTATTAACGAACCAAACTTGAACGAACCTACCATTTCATGGTTCGGTTCGTTTATATAAACAAACACAAATCTATGTAAAGGTTCGGTTCGTTTATAGTCGAATCAAATTCGAATCGGACTCTTATCGAATCGAAGCTGAGCGAATATCGAACTTGAGATTTTTCTGACAACCCTAGCTGTGAGTCCCTAATTACATTTTTCTTCTTTCTACTTGACGACAAAAGTATCATTAACACCTCCTTGTAATTAAGAAAGAGAATAACTGTAAGAGACCTTTATATCCGCTTCTTAACTCTGATACTGTTACACAAATGAGCTTTATGAATATGTCAATATGAATAACATATGCATTGATAATACCTTATTAGACACCACAATTACTTAGTTAATTGTTAATGACATGTTGTGATGAAAAGCTAATCGAGGTGCATACGTGAAATTTACACCGGTCTATCGGTGTAATGTCCAAAAAAAGCCGAATACCCGAACCTGACCATACAACCATAGTTGGATTCGAATTCGAGTGGAGTCTGAAAGGCTACACTCTCCGAGTCCGATTGGATCGGATCAGGGTGGAACATTGGATCGGGCCGACCCGAATCCGACCCTGACCTGACCCGTAAAATCCGAGCCCGATCCGAACTCGATGTACAAGTGGGCCGGGCTCGAGTCTTCATTTTTGAAAAATATTATGCTCGGGCCGGGCCAGGTCCGAACCGAAAGTACAAACGGGCCAGGCCCGAGCCCTCATATTTAAAAAAATCATATTAGAACAAAATTAGGGGACACGAATTTATAGTCAAAATACATCTAATATTTCCTTCATCCATCAACAATAATATTATATAGTAACAATACATTCAATATTCATGTGTTATGGATAAATTATATCCATAAAAATAAATTAGAATCAAAGTACAACTTCATGGAATCAAAATAAGTGTGGGTTGAGCTCGGCCCGAACCTGAGCCCGACCCGAACTCAAGTCCGATCTCGCGGGTCTTAGACCGAGCCCGGGTCCTCAGTTTACTGAAAAAAGTAGGCCTCAATCCGGCTCAAAGTCCATGAAAAATTAATGGGTTCAAGGCTCCACCCTAGACCGGACCCACCAATTCCCCGCCCATGCCACCCAATTGGCGATAGTCGGAGGTTGCGAGCACCAACGTGTCATTGAGAGCTGAGAGCCGCTCGTAGAAAGGGGAAGGGACTCAAGGGAGCATCGGCCGCCTCCGCTCACCGCCAACAGCCCCACTCAATCAACAGCCCCCCGTCTCTCTCTCCCATCATCAAAGTTTGTAAAAGGAAAAGCGCACATTAAGAAAGGCCAATATGCCTCCGGTGTCGTCCACCACTTCCGCTCCCATTCTTAAATCTCTCCCCTTCCCCACGAGGTGGCGCCTCCCCACCCCCAACCCCTCCGCGGCCGGCGGTTCTCGCGCCCCCTCCCTCCTTATTAGGGCTCGCGCCCTCCACCCCTCCCCGCGATCCTCGCTGCTGCGGAGGTGGTGGTTGTGGACGAGAATGGGGGAGAAGGACGGGCCCCTATCCAGGGGCTCCCGCTCCACCGCCATGGCGTACGCTCACCACAACCACGCCGCCGAAGACGGAGAGGCCGACACCGCCGCCAATTGTGCCGTTAGCTGCAATGGTAACGCGGGTGATTCCGCTGGTGGTGCCGGGATCCCGCCGAGGTCTGCGAGGTTGCTGACGCTGCCGACGCTTCTCACGCTCGGGCGCGTCGCCGCCGTTCCCCTCCTTGTGAGCAGTAGGTTGATTTTGGATCATGCCGTATTTTGTTTCGTTTCTGGATCTCTGTGTAAATTTGATGCTTGCAATTGCTTGCTAAGTAGGATATTCGCTTTTGCGGGATGTTGGGATCGTGCTTGAGATCGTCTAGATTGATGGAATGTGTCTAATTTAATTGGAGCCCAAGAGGAATGGAATTTGATGAAAAGCTGTCATTTTTAGACATTTAGCGCTGTGTGTCTGTTCGTGAATGTACATGAACATATACACGCAGAAATGTGGTTTTCTTCTGATATTCTTCTACCTACCCTTTTGGAAGAATCTGATGTCTCCAACTCTTTTGATCGGGGATGACTGACTAGACCCTTCGTTGTGTATCTGACATATTGTTTATATCTGACATCTTGAATATGCAACTCTTGTTTAGTATCTGACATCTTGAATACGCAATTCTTGTTTCTGTCATGTGTTTGTGCTACACCATCTTTTTCCTGGTAATATTGTTATCCTTTTTCGGTCTCCTTACAAACTCAATACTTTTGTTTAAGCTACACTTGTCGTTGTATGAGCTCGCCATTGACATCTCGATTCTAGTTGTGGAATTGGCACTTAATTTCAAAGTATCTTATCTCGAAGAGCATCTCTCAGTGGAGGACCCACGTTGTCCCCGAGCTCCCTTTTGGTTTGTAATCTCTGTACATGAGCACCACTGGGGTTATGGTTGTGGTTGACTTTTATATGAAATTGAATGCAGAACTTGTTTTCAAAAAAAACTAAGGTAAGACATGTCTCTCCTCTCACGTCTTTTTTTCCTCATGGAACCCTCGAGCACCCTCAATGCTTAGCTCGACCTGATTCCTTGTGCCTCTACCTACTCTCCTGTCTGCTGACTCAGCCCGTGGATATTGGAATTTCATGCTTTAGCTCCACTTGATCTCCATGTGCCTCTTCCCACTCTCCCTTATACTGATACCGCCTGGTCCAGGCAAGGCCCTAAATGTCGGTTTCGGTCACCATTTCGGTATCGACCAAAATAGAATTTTGATGGAATTTCGGTGGAATTTCGATCGAAATTTCGGCCATTTCGGTCATTTTTTGTACTAGGACCCCCATATTTCGGTCGTTTCGGTCGAATTTCGATTTCGACTGGATATTGATATTCGACAGAAATTCGACCGAATTTCGCTGAAATTTGAGGCCCATGGGTCCAGGTATCTTGCCTCTTGATCAGTAGGTAACTCATTGTCCTCACCCTTTCTAACTTCTAACTCTCATCTCTTTTATGCAATTTTTATGGCTCATAAAGCATCTCCCCATGCATCAACTTTTGGTTGTACCATACTTTTCTATTCCTTATTTTTTAGAATTTTGATATATACAACCTCGTTTGTCTCTAAAAAAACATTCACTTGTATAATTTTTTTCGCATGGCTAACTAATTAATTTTCTGATGCTATATTGAATTTGGTGTCGCCCAAGAAATTCTATCAGATTTTTTCCCTGTATTTTCTTAACCTAATAATGCAGTCAAACCTCTTCTAGGATTAGTACCACAGAGAAGGAATCAAAACTATCCTCATAGGAGAAATTTACCAATCCGATATCAACGTACAGTTCGGAAAAAGAAAGCAGTTTTGGGTGCTTTTAGGCATCCAATCTGACATGCATAGTGGATGTCTCCACATTCGCCTGTAGCATGGAAATTACACTATTAACTTGTAAAGAAAATTGTTCCTTCACAACTTCATATCATGTTTCTAGAAGATTTTGAGAAAATGATTTGCATTAAACAGAATCCACGTCAATTATTGGTTACCCTTGTTGAAATTGTTATTATTACGTGCCAGCAGCCCAGTGGTACAGTTTTGCGTCCGGAATTGTAATTTTTATTTGCACACAACTCTCTAGTCTTATTATGGTCAAATATTGTATATAGGAATCAATACATTTATACATGAAAATACTCGAGTCTGCCACCTAGTTGCCATCTAATTAAATGTACTAAGCATTCTCCCACTATAAGTAGGGTCGGCTACATGGATTCTTGCTCAAATCCATGTTGAAAGATTCGACTATTTTTTACGCTGGTCATCGACTATCTAATGCAACCTCTGCAAGAGTGGGATTTGAACCCTGATCTATTGTGTGGTAGACACATTGTATTGCAAGAGTGGGATTTGATCCCTGGTCTAGTTGCCATCTGACACGAGAATCAATTTTGTCCATTGAAGCTTATCCCCTTACTTTTCTGTAAAAGCAGTTCTAAGATTTAATGCATCAATTTTAAGTTTTTAATTGTTATCTGATTTACAAAAAAAAAAGAAACCTTGAAGATCATGATGAGTTCTTTATCCGAGGACCTGGGACCAACCACCATTCCTTCTTCATCTCACCATCCTGCTTAAACTTTAGGTGCCACGTCCTTCTCTATTTCCATATAATGTTCAAAAGTTGACCATGTCATCAGTTCCATTATATCATTTAATAATTGACCTAGGTATTTACATATGTTTTCTTCCAAGTACAATGTTGCCAAATTTTCACTTACGTCCCATCTCCGTCTTGCAATAAATCTGCATTTTATCTTTGTTCAGTTTTAATAATCTGTTGAAAAGTCTTTCTATCCATGCTTCGTTATACTACTTAAATAATCCCATTGTATATCATTCCGAACGACCAATATACCTTCCACTACGTTAATGACCCTTTGGGGCCGCTATCCAGTTTTCATCTTTCCTGTTGATTCCAGCTTCTGTCTTACCTATCATTAAGAAATATGCTATAAAAGTTCTCCCAAGCTTGCTCGAGGTCACAATTTTTTGCACGAATCATACAAACTTAGTTGCTCTGGAATCATGGCCAAAGACACTACTTTGTGTTTCAGTAGACTTTCTGGATTAAAATTTGGAACCATTAAGTGTAGTTTTGGTGAAACATCTGTTTGGCTGGATGCAGTACACGACTATGTTTCAATATTATGGAGTTACCATATAAATCAGGGCCTAGGTTTTTTGTATGCAATGATCATATCCATTGGTATGAAGAAATATGTGCTAGTTTGTATGTAACCACATCAATGCCATAGACCATGAGATTGTTGAGCGTCTTTTCTTGGAAGGTTCATAGTTCAATTTCTTGTGCTTGGTTCCCAACTTCTGGATTATTTTTGGATGTCCTCCTATGAGGGTTGAGGGGATGGTGCAATCGATGTATACCAACAAAGGACATAGTGTACCAGGTTGTTTGCTGCTGTAATTTGGGTCTTATGATCATAGGGAAACACCACAATCTTATGATCTAATCGCCTTTATTTGGAGAATGTTATTCGTTCTGTCACATGTTTTTTTTTGAAGTAAGGGAAGGGGGAAATACACATAGGTGTCCGTCCCAAATTTATTAAAAAAAGGGGGAAAAGAAAACCATTACAGAACCCAATACTCCTGGAGAGTAATGGCATTTTTTGTGACACTTTCTACATAGCCCCCTAAAAAAAACAACATCACACATCGATCATTCGGATACAACGCTAATAACCGCGGTTGGAACCGTTTCGTGGGTCAGGTCCACCCATTTATCCGAATAAATCGAATCCGAACGTCAAACAGACCCTGTCGTCGAGTCCTGACCGTCTCATATCAGGCCTCTCCGGGTCACATCTTTCCGAATTGCAAGTCAGATTTGAAGCTTCCGATATGGATGAGTATTTCGACCCACTTGAGGATCAGATCCTTGAACGCCATGATGGTGTAGCTAGGGTGCAGAACCAAGAGTCAGCTCTTAACCCGAGGATCCATGTTAAACAGAGGATCACCCATGGCAATGTTGACACGACGAGCTGTGGCAAGGTAAGCAAGTGCATGGCAACTCTCTCCACCTTAGATCGGCCAGATGGATGATGTAGATATGTAGCTGAAGTTCCTTGTTATGTCAAATTCGGGGGAGGGCTTAAACATAATAGAACAGAAAAGCAGGCTCTGAGGTCGCAGCTACGATGTTTCTCCAAGAAGCATTGCCAGATGGACACTTCGAGATGAGAAACCACAAAACTTGAATGTGTAAGGGAGAGGAAACCAATGATTTGGGGGATGGTTCTGAAATAGAAATGGAGGAGAGGTTGCTCCCGATTGATTTTGAACATACGACAGTCGACAGCGGGAGGGGGAATTACCTGGTAGCAGTTCAGGGATGATTTCGGTGATGTCAAATGCTATGGCGATTGTAATTGAACCAGACCTTTCATTTGATTTGGAGATTGCGATGGTGGTTGGGATCCAGATGGCGGGGATCGTCCCCTTGGCTTCAGAATGAGGTTCTTGTACACATTTATGTACAATCGCATCCTTTGGCATGCATGCCATTGCCCATTATGATGGTTTACACGTATTGGCACCCATTGCACCATACATGGTTACTCGTCACGATCTTGTGCATGCGCGTGCATTCACATGCAGCTGATACATCTTTCACCAAGACCATTTGCATATATCATCTGCTCACCAAGATCATCTGTATACTTTCTCATGTACATGATTATAGTCACCATGATCACTTACCTGCATTCGCATTGCATTCATATGCATGTGGTTCTGCTCACCACGATCATCTACATGCATTTACGTGCAACCTGGTGGGAATGTTTCCTATATGACGACTCTTTCTTATGCTTTCCTTATGACAAATAAGTATCACACACATGCTACCACACCATGTCCTCTTTATGTGATCCAATTGCTTAACTATTGAACCTAATAGACAAGTGTTGGGACTTACGTTATCTACTTTTATTCACACGGCATGCCTTTGTACACATGTCCCCAAGCTTTGAGCTTGGGGCGTGACAAACCTCCCTGACTTGAATGATTGGATGTCCTCTTATGTAACTCCTTCATGTATGCTTGTATTAAATCGTCGTTTTGCAAGAGTATACCCAACTTGCCTTTTCTTCAGGATACCCCTCTACTTCATTAGGAAGTATGTCGTTCAATTTTTCTTGATTTGACATTCAATCCGCTAATCAAGCATTTGTTCAACTATTAGCATATGTTGAACCCTGATATTGGATGGTACACTTTAGGGCATCATCCTTAGAAGATTTCTCCTTGTCCTCATGGCACTAAAATAATGGTTGAGTCTTCTCCTACTTTAAGTAAGGTTGACTACATGGATTCTGGATCAAATCCATGTCGAAAGATCCGACTATTTTGTATGCTAGTTTTCGGCTACCTAACACAACCCCTACAAGGGTGGATTTGAACCATGGTCTTTTGGGTGGTAGATACGCTACACTACCACCGAACCATTGAAGTAGGTATGATCATGTGCAGTGTGCCTTCTTAAAGAAGTCTTGTCGTCAAGCTTGCTTTAGCATGAACTTTTTCTGCATGGGAATCAACTTATTAAGACATTACCCATATGCATCACGAACTTGTTGCAGAGAAGGTAGTTTTTTTCCACACTTTAAAACAACATATATTGTTGACATTTCCTTCTTATGCATGGTGTATATTGTATCTTTATCGCTCAAAGTGCATCTTTCAAAGGTGGCCAAGTGACAATCTTGCCCTAGGATTATGTTAAGTGCAAAGTTGGATGCATTTGATTGGACTTCAAAGGGCTGTGTAAAGTTGGGAGCTGTAAAATAGGCTCCTTTACCACCACACTCTTCAAGCGGTGGTATGTGTCCCAACATTTTGGGGTCCACCTCCAGACATAACACCTTCTATTAACCCTTGATGAACTTGTAGTATTTGATCAAACCAAAGAAAGATTGCAACTCCTTCACTTCTTGCGATTCATGTCAGTCATTTATGACTTTAACCTTTTGTTAATTTTTCCTCATTATGGCATTCTTGATTATATGACCAAGGAAATATATCTTCTGTTAGGCAAATGCACTCCCCGCATGCTTCAAATACGACATATATTTTCATACTTTCCTTAATACCGAATGAAAGTCTATAGAGTGCCATATCATCAAGATACAACACCAAGAAGGAATCATTATAAAGGAGGTCAACCACCCCTCTCCTTCAAAGCTCGACATGTGCTCATGGTTGTACTCTTTGAAAAGAATCAAAAGATATTGTCCTAAAAAACAAGGTTGTAAAAGTCAGTTCTTGATACTCGGTCTGCTTGGTCACTGAGTAAGGATTAATGGGCGGATGGACGATTAATTGGATTTTGTTAGACTTTAGTTGTTTTTTATTTCTTTTAATTTTTTGAATATATTAATCATTTTTATACATATATTCTTATATATTTACATAAATTATTGTACATTTTCTATACTATCATTACGAATATAAAGTAATAATTGAATTCCAGTTGAACATTAAGCATCTTAAATTAAGTTTGCTCTTAAAAAGAACCGAAAAAAGAAGTAAAAAAACATTCAAAAAAATCGATTGCCTAGTTCGTCGATTAATTAGTGAATGCATAGTCCTAATCGAGTTGCCCCCCTCTCCGGCTCTATTAAATGGTCCAATCAGCCGTTTTTTGCAACTATGCTTGCATATGCCCTTCATGTCATACTGTTTATGTTGAGCATCATGATGACAACTGTTTCACATACTCCCCTAATGTACCCATCTGGTGAAGGTGTTGAAGGGCATATCATGCAATTCAAACCGTATTAATAGGTAAGAATTGATCCTTCAGTTATTTAAGGAGATCCTCCCTTGTAGAATCTACATGTTTCCGTAGGGTCCTTGATGCTCCACTAAGGATATGTGTTTCCTGTCAAAAACATTTATGTAAGGATTATTTCTCTGCATGTGGGGGCATCGTGACCTTGAAGTAGCGCTCCTTATCTTAAAGGAAGTTTTCCAACTCCTTTAAATATTTTGATCCATCAAATGACTTAGTCCCTAAAATATCAAGATGAAGAACTTTTCTAACGACCCCTTCGTTACTAGGGGCACTCTTCAATACGGATACCTCATCACAAAGGTCATTCATTGTCACCATGAATTCTCCTACTTTTCCAACAAGGGTCTCGATGTGTAACTCACCTCGAGCTTACACCTCACTTCCTTTAAAAAAAGGGCCTCGATGCATTCTCACAGTGTAGAGTCTGCCCACATTTGGTGTCATTTGTCTAGAGCCCTCCTCAAGACATGAGATAGTGGTGTAGTGGGAAGCCAACATGAACTCCAACTATGTGAGAATCTTCTCCATCACCTCAACTTGTTCAATCTTGCTTCGCATTTCGCATCTAAAGCTTTGATATCACTTGACATGGGGTTGGCTCTCGTATTGGTGCACAAGATTATTCATCCCACGAGGTCTTAATGATTAAACACAATGCAACCACTCTTTTTCACTTATGGAGGCACTATGAGACTATGAGTGTGCTCACAAACTTTTCTCAATTATGGAGGATTATATGCACCATTGGGAATGCAGAAGTATGCAAGACATGTCACAATCCTGAAGCATATGCAACAAACTCACTTTATTGTATGTATGGGCAGTTTGGGTGCCTGGAACATGTCCCTCCAGTGCGTATGTATTTATACGCATTTGCAAGCTCCAACCAAGGCAATAGTTGGCTTCCTTGAGTTTGGCGTGAAGGCACTCACTCATGTTCGTTGCAACGTTGTGCGGACAATACAAACACATGCATTTGCAGTCATCAGCATTCATAGCACTTGCTCATCAAGTGTAATCTCACCCATTCCCGTATGAGGTGCCTACTCACCACACTATGTGTGCATTCATGGTCAATGACATCCCTTTAAGCCTCTCACCATGATCATTCACACCTACTCACATGCAGTCAAGTTCATTGGCGCACTTGATGACCGCTCACAACGATCATTCATGTACACAATGTACACCCATGATCGGTCGTGTCCCTTTGCAGTTGTGGTGCGTACTTGCTACATTCTTATGCAAACGCTCGTGAATAGTTACACCCTTTGCGTTTATGGCATGCGCTCACTGCAATTATTCGTGTATGTTTGTGCGCGGTCATGTCCCTTCATGTGGGTGTTGTGTACTTTCCACCATGGTTTTAAAAAATGTGAGGCGGATCGAGGCGTAAGCCTCGATTTATATAGGAAAATATACATAAAATACAATTAATCATAGTTATATATTTATAAATATATTTATTTATATTTATATTTATATTTATATATTTAATCAAAAATTATATATTTATAAAATCATAAATTTGTACCCACTTCAATGGTCTGGTGGTAATGCAGTGTGCCTACTACCACAATGGCCAAGGTTCAAATCCCCTCTCTTGTGGGGGTTGCGTTGGGTAGTCAACAACCAACGTAAAAAATAATCGAATCTTTTCAACATGGATTTAAGCAAGAATCCATGTAGCCGACCCTACTTATAGTGGGAGAAGACTGTCATTTTTTATAAAATTATAAATTTAGATATTCCCCAACATATTCACCATATATGCTATGAACATGAGAATATACAATATTCTTTGCATGATTTACTTTGAATCCTAATTCTTGTTGTCATCCATATACAATGCAAAGTTTATTATGCCCTCCATTAATGTTAACGGGGTGAAGTTCTTGTCGATATAAAACACTTCCCTTTATGTGCATGGGTGGAGCAAAATTATGTGACTAACATATATTATTAACATACACGATATACAATATTTATGTTGTTTTATATGTATTATATGACTAACATACATATATATATATGCTTTGAATCCTAACCACCCGATTTGCTAAACCCAGTTGAAGAACCATTACATGCACTCCCCTGTCGCACCATACCCTACAAGCACAGGGTCTCGTTGTTAATAACATACATATATTAAATTGTTAATAATTACTATTATACTTAAGATATCATAAAAATTAATATATAAAAAAAATCGAGTACCAAACCTGTGCAGCTTGAGGCAACACCTCGGGTCGCCTTGGCGCCTTGAGGACTCCCTCATCACCTCGAGGCGCACGCCGGACTTGGGTTGCTTGAGGCGGGTGCCTCGGGACAATTTTTCAAGAAAACTGCCTTGAGGCGTGTTTTTTAAAAACCATGCTTGCCACTATCATCCACATGCATTCACGTTAAATCAAGCCCTTTGGTATGTATGGTATTACCGAAAATGATCATTCACGTGCATTTGACCCCATTGCACCATGTACGATTACTCACCCTGATTATTTATCTTCGTGCATGTGCATTTATGGGCAACCATGTTTGCTCACAAAGACCATTTGCATGTATTCACGTGCAATTTTTTGGAATCACATTCACATGCAGTCTTGTGCACAAGCTTCTACTCGCAGGATCATCTGCATGCACACTTGCATTCACGTGCACATGATTCTGCTCACCATAATCATTTGCATGCATTCACATGCACATGATTCTTCTCACCATGATCATGGATCTTCTACATGCATTCACATGCAATCATGTAAATTGGCTATTGGTGGGTATGTTTCACGTATGCAAACACTTTTTTAATGTCAATTGAGGATCGTCATAATATCATACCTTCTTTATGTGATCTCTTAACCATGAACCCGACGACAGAGTGTTGGGACTTGGCGTTGTGCTAAGTAAGGCCTTAAATGTCAGATTTCGATTTTGTTTCGGTGACTGTTCGAAACAAAATTTCGGTCAGTTTTTGAACTCGTCCCCCCAAATTTCAGCCGATATAGACCATTTCGACCGAATTTCGGTCGATATAGTCCATTTCGGCCGAATTTTGGTCACCCAACAAACCGAATTTCGGCGAAATTTGATCCCATGGTGCTAAGTCAACTTCCATGTGCACAACATGCCATTACATCCCCAAATACCGAGCTCAGGGGTTGTGATTGTGACACCTACCAAGTACCAACACACAATTCTCAATGCTAAGCCATGCGACATTAAGGAAAAGAGTAGTGTAAATAGATCTCGGCAAGATCTAATTACTCATATGTAATATAACTTTAACATGATTAAAGAGATTCCATTAATTGACTCCATTATCAGTTGAAATAGATAGCTTCTACTATCAAGGATGTTCAAATCACCGAGTCCGAGCTGAGCTTTTGGGTTAAGTGGTGTGAGACTGGTTTGTAATCTTCAAGAAGCAAAGCCTTAAATATCGGTTTCGGTCACCATTTCGGTGACTGATCGAAACGGAATTTCGGTGGAAATTCGATAGAAATTCGACCGAAATTTCGGTTATTTTTTGTACTAGGGCCCCCTATATTTCGACCATTTCGGCCATTTCGGTCGAATTTCGATTTCGACATGATATCGATATTCGACAGAAATTCGACAGAATTTTGCTTAAATTTGAGGCCATGTCAAGAAGTATTATGGAACAAAGAAGTGAGTGAAGCACTCAAGGGAGTGATGGTGGAATAACTCCCGAGAACGTGATTCATCCTGATCTAAAATCATGGGAGGCTCACATTCAACTATGACCAACTCGAACCCCTATAATGGTCCAGTGGTAGTAGCAGTGGGCTCCCACTTCAAGGACCAGGATTCAAACCCCCCACCTCCCCCCATCAACTAGTAAAAAAAACTATGACCAACTCACCTGAATTCCATGTTGAATGTATGTCCAGTTGAAATGTATGACCTTTGTAGTGATCCAGCATATCTAAATCTACACGGCATGGAAGGAAATATCGTGATGTATCGGTGATATATCGCCGAGATATCGATATCGACATCGGACCGATATGGGCACCGATATGGCGACATATCCCGATTTCCATGCATTTTCTTCACAAAGGCTCGTCGATATGGGCGATATTTCGTCGATATATCGTATTGGTACGATATCGAAACGATATCGATACGGCCTTCCATGCTACCCGGCCTGGATTGCTAGGTGACTATGGTTATGTGGCCATTCATGACGCGGCTTAGCAACAAGCGAAGGGAGCCAAATACACGCCTGCCCACACTATCTTTGACATCAGGCTCTGTTTTGTTGAAGTCTTTACTCTCCACTGTTCCGTCAACTCTCTACTGTATCGGTCACTGTGTACGTGTCTCAAGATGCTGGCTATTGGAACATGGATGGTCGAGAGAACAAGACAGCTTTCTCCACGACATGTAATTTAACCATCCATTGGATCATGTGGTTCAAGTCGTTAGCTTTTGAACCAGAGACGATCAAGAGAATAAGACACCACTATCTCTGTGACTATGTCATTTGGCCTTCCGTTGGATGTGTCTCAAATTGATAGCTTTTGGAACATGTAAGGCCAAGAGAACGATTCTTGTGAGATTATGTCTCGAGCATCAAAGAAAGCACACCTCCCCTATTCGTAATCCACCAACACTAGTACAACCGGATTACCACTCCTCCCTAGATGGAGCTCCTTGCTTGACCGCATGTTCCTTGTACTCGGTGTTTTCTTCCTTTGCTTATGCGATCTTAGCTGGTGGATTAACCAGTCATTTGAGATCCCAGCACTCATCAGGGGAAGCCGAAAACAGAGTGTAATACAAAATGGTGAGTCACGATAAGATGAAGGTGCCTGCTTTAACAAATGCTTATGTGATCCTCTTACCTGGTGGACTCACCAGTAATTTGAAATCCCAGCACTCATCAGGGGAAGCCGAAAACAGAGTGCAAGCACAAAATAGTGAGTCATGAGAAGATGAAGGTGCCAACTTTCACAAATGCTTCAAGATAGGTACAACAACAACAACAACAAAGCCTTTTCCCACAATTAAGTAGGGTCGGCTACATGGATTCTTCGCCTCCATTCAGATCTTGTTGGGAAAAGAGTCTTCGATATGATTCAAGGAAACCCTAGGCTCTCTTATATAGAGAGAGACCTTAAGGGGTAAATTACAAAGAAGTCTAAATAAGAAAAAGAAATAAGGACAGGATGCATAAAATGATAATAAAGAAACTATCTCTACACTCGCCCTCAAGGTGGAGCATAGATGTCTATCATGCTCAGCTTGGATGGACATCTCTGAAAGGGTCCTCTGAGTAGTGGCTTGGTGAATACATCTGCAGTCTGATCTCCTGAGCTCACATGTGCAGTAGATATCAATCCTCTCTGAATAAAATCCCTGGTGTAATGGCAGTCAACTTCAATATGCTTGGTCCTTTCATGGAATGCTGGGTTGTTGGCAATGAATAACGCTGCCTGATTGTCACACTGAAGCTTCATAGGTAGCGGCACAGCTATATGTAGATCTTCTAGTACGGAACGAACCCACATCATTTCCGTGCTAGCTTGGGCCATGGCCCTGTATTCGGATTCAGCACTGGACCTTGCCACAACAGTTTGTTTCTTGCTTTTCCAAGAAACCAGAGATCCTCCAACAAACACTGCGAACCCTGAGGTTGATTTTCGATCCTTAGGGCATCCTGCATAATCTGCGTCTGCACACGTTGAGATGGATAAGTCTGTGCCCTTTCTGAATAGCAGCCCTGACCCTGGAGAAGACTTCAGATACCTCAGTATCATGTGTATAGCATCCATGTGAACCTGTCTTGGCTGCTCTATAAATTGACTCACCCTGCTAACTGCAAATTGAATGTCTGGGCGAGTTATGGTGATGTAGAGGAGTTTTCCCACCATTTCTCTATATCTCCTCTTATCTACTTCATCAGTATCGCCATCATACAGCTTCACGCTAGGGTCCATGGGAATACTTGATGGTTTGCATCCATCCATGCCAGTCTCAGTCAGGAAGTCTGTAATGTACTTTCGTTGGGTCATCACCAAGCCCTGTGCATTCCTTGCGAATTACAACCCCAGAAAATATCTTAGGGTCCCAAGATCCTTCGTAACAAACTGACTGTCTAGGAATGCCTTCGCCCTTTCTATGCCCTGAGCATCATCTCCTGTAACAAGAATATCATCCACATAAACCATAATGACAACCGTACATGCCGATGACTTTTGGACAAACAACGAGTGATCGGCATTTGACCTCTTGAATCCCTGTTGCTCAGTTAGGTTGGACAGCTTCTGGAACCATGCTCTCGGACTCTATTTGAGGCCATATATCGCCTTGTGAAGTCTACAAACCATGTGCATCTCCCCCTCAGCAGTAAACCCAGGTGGCTGCTGCATGTAGACTTCCTCCTGTAAGTCCCCGTACAGAAAGGCATTCTTGACATCAAGTTGAGAAATGCTCCAATCACGGACCACTGCAACTGAAAGTAGAATACGGAGAGTCGAGTGTCTCGCTACCGGTGAGAATGTATCCATGTAATCAACGCCGTAGGTTTGTGTAAACCCACGGGCGATCAAGCGTGCTTTGTACCTATCCAACGTGCCATCCGCGTGATACTTGACTGTGAAGACCCATTTGCAGCTCTCAACAGATGCATCAGGAGGTGCTTGAACCAAAGACCCAGTTTTCACTAAATCGGCCGCACGGGCCGCATATGAGGCCGCATATGCCCGTGCAGCGTACAGACCGCACCGATACTTGAATCAGTGCATTATGCGCCCTCCCCGCATATGCGACCGCATATGCCCGCATATGCCCCGCATACTGCTCCAGCAGCTCCAACTTTTCAATCTTCTCATTCAGGTCCTTAATTCTGTAACTCTGCCTTTTCATTCAATTGTTAGAATATGACATGCATTTCTATACAAATGCAATGCATTATAACATTATGTATATGCAATGTTTTATGTTTTTCTCATGTATTATTTCACGAGTATATGTAATGTATCGTCGAATATTTTCTATATATGCCGATTGACGTTTTGCTCATGTAGTGCATGTATGTGTATTGAAGTTTTGTTATTACGAATCATATAATGTGAAGTTTTTATGGTAAATGTTTTTTGTGATTATAATGAGGTAATTAAAATATATATGTACACCCATCTAAGACGAACCGTTTTTCTTATATCTTCTTTAGCTGCACTTAGATACATAACTTCAGTGGTAATGTTAGTCAGATATTTTAAATTTTTAAAGATATTTTTTATTTTTATATTAAAAATTAGAAAATCGCTTAGAATCGCATATACCCCGCATACCGCTTAATCAGTATTCGGTGACCAGTCCGAACGCATACGCATACCGCTTTCCTGAACCTTGCAAAGACCATGTTCCACGTAACTGTAAGGCCCTCATCTCCTCTTCCATAGCTAATCTCCAGCAATCATTCTTCAAGGCCTCCTGGTATGTCCGTGGTATATCCACGGAAGACAAAGCTGTGGCAAACTTCTGAAAATCACCTGTGAGCCTGTGGAAGGAAACCTGTGAAGAAAACGGATAGGACGCACATTGCCTCCTCTGTTTCCGAATAGCAATCGGAACATCAAGATCATCATCTATGTCTTCCTGTACGGAGGAATCCTGCACGTGTACCAAATCTGACCCGTCAGTAGTAATGCCATCTGAACATACCTGAGGCGTGATGATTGGTTGATCTGTAGTCTGAGCAGGACCTGACCGACGCGTATAGTAGTTAGGGAACGGTGATATGGTAGGCCGTGGACTGGGTGGAGGTGGAGGTGGTGGTGGTGGTGGTGGGGCTGGCATGGGAACATGCACATGGGACGACTCAGGCGAACTCCAGGTAGGTGGTGGAGGAACATAGATATCAGTAGTGGTAGTGGATGGTACCATTCTGTCACCGACATGAGAGAAATACATAACCGATTCAAGGAAAGTGACATCAGCACTCACGAAGTACCTGTTGGTGGTAGGATCATAACACCGGTATCCCTTCTGGGTTCTGAAATAACCAACAAAGACGCACTTGACAGCTCTAGGAGAGAGTTTGTCAAGTCCGGGAGACATACGATGAACAAACGCCACAGTACCAAAGACACATGGAGTCAGTGAGAATAGCTCCTTGTCTGGAAAAATAAGAGAGATGGGTATCTTCTCACCAAGGATTGAGGATGGCATTCGATTGACCAGGTAACACGCAGTAAGGACAGCATCGCCCCAGAATGAAACAGGAGCACAACTCTGAATCAACAAGGTTCGAGTAATATCCAAGAGATGACGATGCTTTCTCTCCGCCACACCATTTTGTTGGGATGTATAGGCACAAGTGGTTTGGTGAATAATACCCTTTGATGAAAGAAATTGAGAAAGAGAGCGTGTACGAAATTGTAGGGCATTATCTGTCCGAACATATTTGACAAAGGAAGAGAAAACATTCTGCACTTCATTAATTAAATTTTTGATCACATCTCCTGCTTTAGATTTATTCTTCAAAAGAAAGACCCACGACACACGAGAAAAATCATCCACTACCACTAGATAAAACATGTGTCCTTGATGATCGGGAACACGACTCGGACCCCATATATCTATATGTAACAACTCAAATGTGGAGCTACTGCTCCGACTCTGACGACTTGGGAAGCTCGACCTATGATGCTTTCCCAACTGACATGCTTCACAGCGAAACGACGAACTAGGAGAAATCTGGGGCAGAAGATGGCGCATTTTCTGGAGCGAAAGGTGACCAAATCGGAGATGCCAGATGTATGGGGAGACTGGTCCAGCAGAATGAGAGGAGACGCCAGTATAGGAATCCCGAACCAGTCGATATAAACCATTCTGCTCAGAGCCACAACCAATCACCTTGCCCGTGAGTATGTTCTGAAAAATGAGAGAAGACGGGTCAAATATAGCATGGCAATTCAAATCCTTCGTAATCTGACTAATAGACAGCAAATTCATTGAGAACTCAGGAGCATGTAGAACATTCTGTAGCTTCATAGTGGAGGATAGGAAGACCTCCCCCTGTCCAACAAGGGGTGAATGGGTACTATCTGCTATCTGCACTGAACGGCCTGGAGGAATATCCCTGTAGGCCTGTAATCTACCTCTATCTCGGCATAGATGATGTGTGGCTCCAGAATCTATAACCCAGTCAGATATATCATGAGATGGTATGAGTGCAGTTGATCTACCTGAGGTACTCGCAGCGGCGGATGAACTGGCAGAAGCTGTGGCAGCAATATCTGAAGAACCGCCAGATGATTCACCAGATGAATGTGGCATAATATCACGGAGACGAGCCACAAGTTCGTCAAATCTATGATCTGCAGTAGACAGTAATGGAGACTGTGAATGCTCTGCAACCCGTGCCGATGCTGGAAACCCATGCTTAGAGTAGCATGTCTCCTCCGACTGTCCAGTTCGGTGACAATAGGAGCACATCTGACTGAAGCGGCCACCTCTTCCTTGAGGTCCACGGCCACGTCCACGACTACGTCCAGAAGGCGGTCCACCTCTCCCACGCGAGGCCGCCATCGCTGATGGGGGTGGAGTGGAAGAACTGGAGGAAACTGGAATGCGACTGAGCCTTCTGTAGACATCCTCCACTGGAGGAATTACTGCATCTGCTAGGATCTGGGACCGGGCGGCATCGTACTCAGGTTCGAGAGCAGCAAGTAGAACACCCACCACGGTGGCGTTCCGAAACGTCTTCTGCTGTTCAGGAGTAGCAGTGAGAGGAATGGTACTGTATAACTTCTCGAACATCCCTCTTAGGGATGTGTATAGAGAATGGAGAGGTTTGCCACCCTGCTTCATCGTAAAAATGTCATGTTGAAGCTGCAACATCTTTGTCTCATTTCGCACCTGCGAATACGTAGCAGCAAGAATATCCCACATTGCCTTAGCAGTGGGCTGATGGAGTACGTCGTTAGCAATCTCCATCGTCAACGTACTAGACAACCAGACTTTCGCGTAGGCGTCATCAGCCTCCCATGAGGCATAGATCCCTGTCTTCTCTGCAGGCTCATCCTCGGTAAGAATGTGCTTCTTACCATTAGACTTCATGAGGCTCATGAACTGCATAGCCCAGAGCTTATAGTTAGACCCGTCCATCTTCACTATTGGCGCAAGACCTTTGAAAGCGCCGGTGGAGGGCAAATCGACTTTCGATTCTGACATAACGCTGCTTGGAGAAGAACAAGGGTATATAGACACGGTGATGAATGTCTACACCAACTGCATCGGATTTGAGTACGTGTGTAGACGATTACGCGCTCAAATCCATATATCAGAGGAAGAAAGGTTTAGGGCACGCCTCGAAGGAAGCTTACAGCCCTTGAAGCGGCTAGAGACTGCTGCCTGGGGGCTGCTGGAGGTTTACAGCAGCAGATGGGACCCGCCGGGGCGGGCTGGGGGCCTAGGGTGGCAGGAGGAGGGGCCGCCGGGAGGAGGTGGAGCCCGCTAGGGGCCTAGGGCAGCTGCTGGAGCCGCTGGCAGCGGCTAGAAGAAAGGGGCGGCGGGTGGGGAAGAGGACGGCGGGTATGGAGAGCCCTAGGGTGGCTCTGATACCATGTTGGGAAAAGAGTCTTCGATATGATTTAAGGAAACCCTAGGCTCTCTTATATAGAGAGAGACCTTAAGGGTAAATTACAAAGAAGTCTAAATAAGAAAAAGAAATAACGACATGATACATAAAATGATAATAAAGAAACTATCTCTACAGATCTATCTTTGGCCAATCCCGGGCTTATATCCACAAAACTAAGATCCATTCGGCTTCAAGATAGGTAAATGTGAAGATTTTTATATAAGTGTTAATAAATAAAAGGGGCTGAATTAGCTATTTTGATCGTACAAAAGATACAAGTACCAATTGCTATAATAAAATTCATTATATACGTGGACATGTGTAAACTGTGCTCTATTGCAAGCTTGCTTACCTTGGAAAAATCAGACACAAAATCTCATCACACCTGGACACCCACATCCACACAAACACGCATGGGCACATGCATACTCACCCATCTGCACACACTCATTTATTATTTAGCTTATGATTTTTTTGTTGATGTTGCAGCATTTTACATAGAAAGTCGTTGGTCGACAACTGCTACAACAGTGATATTTCTTGCTGCTGCAATTACTGATTGGCTTGATGGTTATATTGCACGTAAGGTATACACGAGTCTTTATGCTGTAAGAATTTTCCAAGCAAGAGATTTTGTCTCCATATTGATCTTTCTTGTAATCATTGATGTTAAATTAACAGATGAGGCTTGGAACTGCATTCGGTGCTTTTCTGGATCCAGTAGCCGACAAGGTTGAATTAATGTTTTTACTTCCTCCTTTGTGATGGGTTTTATGTCCTTGGCACTGCAAATTTCTTATTGAGTAATTAGTCTAGTCATTTTATTAGTAAAACGCTTATTTTGATGTGTTAGTCGTTGATGTCATATTGGTTACACAGCTGATGGTTGCTGCCACATTGGTAATGTTGTGCACAAAACCTTTGGAGGTTGCAATTTTTGGGCATGTGCCTTGGCTGCTGCCTGTTCCTTCAATCGCTATAATTGGCAGAGAGGTACTTTGGCCTGCTGTTTTTCATTTTACCAGTCAAGTTCACATTTTGCTTTCCCCATGTATGTAATTAAGTATTCGTGCTCTTTATCTTGTGTTCTCTGCGGAGTTAGTTACCTTGTAAATAGTCAATATTAATGCATATATTCTTGAAAGTTCATATTCTCATAAGCCCAAACAAAGATTTCTGTCCGTAATTGGGCTAAAACTTAAATATTGGATCTTTGTGACTATGTACATAGAATTCCACAGTCCACACCCCTACACATAGTACTATTCCGGGTATTCCCCGGTAGCAGCATCAGGCCAGTTGCCTGCTCAGACAAGAACTTTGCTATGAGCTAGCTATGATTTTAGTCTCAATCCCTGCATGTTTGGGCCTCAAGTTCTTTGTTGAAAATAAACCACATGCTCTAGAAGCTTTGAGAGTTGATGCAATCTCAGGAAGCACCACGCCATGAGCTTGTACCAACCGACAAGTGAAAAGTGTATATGTTACTAATTCAAGTTGTCACACAAGGAGCTGTACAGTGGGAACATTACTATTAATTCTATGACCATTAGTGGTACGTGTATTTCATCTAATAATGTCAACATTGTTTTGTAGATAACAATGTCTGCAGTGAGAGAATGGGCTGCATCTCAAAACAGCAAAGTTCTTGAGGTCATTTCTGAAGTCTTTTGTTTCCCGCTCACTTAATTAAGATGTCAGTAAATTGCTCAAGTGACCAAAAATGGTTTATTCAAAAGCAGGCTGTAGCTGTAAATAATTTGGGAAAATGGAAAACAGCGACGCAGATGGTAGCGTTAACTATTCTCCTTGCTACAGGGCATACTGAGTATGTTCTCTTTTTAAACCGCATAATTTGTTAGACATGTCACTATATTGTGGTAACACGAAAATCAACCCATTGATCTTCTCTTTTTCTCTAGTTTAACTGGTGCTGGTGCGCTGGTTGCTTCTGGTGTGATTTTGCTCTATATCTCAGCGGGTCTCGCTGTATGGTCATTGGCTGTATATATGAGGAAAATATGGAGAGTACTGCTAAAGTAGCTTCTAAGCAGTTGATATGTTAAAGCAAGCCACCGTCCGATTCGGCATTTTTTTTGGCACGATCGTTTCCAAAGCTCACCTTACGTAAATCAACGGTTAGATGCTGAGCCTGATCGCAGTCGCTGGTTGGGACAGTCGAGTGAGAGCGTGACAGTCCACTTGGTCTTCTGCCGCTGCATGTGTTTTTGCAGCGATGCATCATATCATCTTCTGGTTAGATTTTTCCATGGAATGGATAGCTGGTTACTAGCTACTTAGAGTACTGAACTCTGGGTCCGGCCAGTAACATGGTCTATACGGATTTTGCGTTGTTAACGGTTTAGTTCGATTGATTAAATATTGTACCTAACTCGTGGACTCTCATTCTAAGTAATGCAATAATTTTCTTCCAAAAGGTTTATGCAGACCACTCTGGTCTCTTATCAGGAATGTTGTCTTGGTTATCTGATTAGAGCAGCCCTTGGAGGTTGGTCAGTTGCATTCTAGAGCTGGTTACCCACCGCAAAGGTAAGCATTCTAGCGCTGTGGTGGCAGTGTGGAGACCTTGGAGCACCTCTTCTTTCTCTGCCCGAACACTGCTACAATTTGGGAGGAGGCCCAAATACCGTGGGTTAACGCCTCTTCAGCTTCGTCGTTTTGGGACTCGTTGCGTTCAAATAAAGATAGTGGAGGGACCTGCTCCGCCCTTTCGCGTGCATTTGGGCATTGTGGCTTGGACGGAACGCGAAGATTTTCAGGGGTCAAAGGTTTTACAAGGAGAATATTCTCGCTCACATTTCTTTGCTTGTCAATGACTGGCTGCTACTGTAATGCGTTTCTCTTTTTGGGTTTCCTGCGGGATCCGCTCGATCCTAGACGTTTGTAACTCTCTCTTCTTCCTTTCCTTCTCCGCCTTTTTAATAATATTTTGAGGCGATCACCATAGCGTGCATCCCCCGAAGATCTTTGGCTTCAAAAAGGTAAGCATGCCCTAGAATGCGATGGTCGCGAAAACCGTTGTGGAGGGCTGGATGTGCAGGTAAAAGACCGAGTTTAACAAGGTTTGTTGCATATGGAATTGTTTTAACCTGATGGGTAGAACTCATGTTAAATATATATGCATGTATTATGGGAATTCTAAGTTAGTATATTGTCAGAATTGATCCAATCTCTCTTTCCTAACAGTTTGTCTTGTAAAAATACACGGTAAAAGAGGCTTTCAAGAAGATGTGACAATGAATAGGGTAACTTTTAGTTGTCTTGGACTTTATAAGAAGGAAAATTACAGTTGCACTCCAATCCTTGTACCTGTTTTTTTATACTTACGTCGAGACTGGGCCCCAAACGTCGGTATTTCACATGCTCTATTTCACATATCTTCGCCATCGCGGTACCGAAGGGATCACGTGAAACCTGTTTCGATGAGTCCAAAGGAGATATTTGGACGTTCGTACGTATCTCCGTAAAAAGATAGGAAATAACCGGTTCCTCTAAGATCCAAGAGAAGACAGAGAGGAACCACAAGACGCGTCCACCAAAATAACGTCTACCATATCATCAGAAAAAATAGTTCATATTTTCTAATTTTGCTGGTCCTTGGAATAGTTTTATGGGAGGAAGAAGATGGACATGAACGCAGGAAGGCCAGGTTGCGACCATATTTAAAATTATGTCACACATTACGCGTGTAGTTATTTTCCTTTGCTATCCCCTTCACGACGTAGAGAAGAATATTTGCCTGTTGTGGCAAGGGCTGCAACAGACTTTTGCACGTTCAGGAGCCGCTCGATCTTGATCGAGCGGTTTCAGGGGCGTAACCAGGAATTTCATCGAGAGGCTGACTATACAACTATTATGAATGCTCAAAAATGGAAAAATCTATGTATTTTCCAACGATATTTTTAATAGGAGTAATATTTTAAAATGAATCTCGTTCAATCTCGATAAATGTAGAATTTAAGTCTATTATTAATATTAGAATTTCAAATAGATTGGTATTTTCAGTGGTTATTTTTAAATTTGGATAAATATAATAATTTAAGCCTCTCTAAATCCATCCTGAGAAGGCTAAATTATCAAGTGAAATTTGAAACAAAAAATTCATGATTAAAAAGAAATGATAAAATTTATTTTATTTACAAAGAGTAATAAAAATAATGGGAGAAATAAATAAACTCGAATACAATTTTATATCAAATTATTTTGATACTTTAGAAGTGATTGGATAAACCATATAAAAGAAGGTAAAATTGATGGAGATAAGATGCAAACCTTGGTCTCCAAATTAATAACTAAGCCACTTTACCATTTGACAATTTAATGATTCTACAATTTATCCCTAACAACATTAATTATAATACAATTGAGAAGGGGTCGTATTAAAAAGTTAATACATTGTACAAGTGACGTATAATAATCCTGGGGGGTCATGACCCCGCCATAATCTATACTAGTTCCGCCTCTGAGCGGTTCCCACGAATTCGCATGAATTCGTGAGAACCGCTCGATCAAGATCGAGCGGCTCCGTGCGTGCAACAGAGTCCTCCAGCCCTTGCTATTGGAGACGATACTTCTCCTCACGACGTCCTCTGCATTGCTACTGAAAAATCGTGAATGGATAAAAGAGACATCCATTCTTCTATGTAAATATCCCATTGGCTAATGGGAACAACTGCTATCCAGTTTTTGAAATTTATTCCTTTAAAACCGTTCCACGAGGGCGATTATCCATTGATTTCTCTGCACGGCTTTTTTTTGCAAAGTAATATTTTGTATAAGTGGTCACATCATGATTATATCATCATGATTATATCGTCTCTGTCTCTGCGGTGATTATTTCTTAATTATCACTTAAGCCAACAGAACTGCAGCAATGAATAAAACTCTATGAATAGTAATATGTGAGGAGGATTGGGATGTTTTGGAAGGAGGGGTACCTCGGGTTGGACCAACCCAACCCCGCCCAACCCTACAACCAAACGGAGCCTAAAATGCTATTACAAGTTTACAACTCTCATGTCATGACAAAACCCTAATCATCTGTCGCGCACAGTGGCAGTAATATTAATGCTGAATACATCATAATATTATAAATTGGTTGGAGTAAGCTGACGTTGATCTTGCTGTCTCAGATCGGAGAGGCTTCGTCGTCTTCCTCTCTTTTCCCTCGTTGTTTGAACTGTTCATCTGCATGGAATGGAATTTACACCTCTGCTTTCGTTGGAACCTTTGGATTTTTCCTCCTCTCCTCTGAATAAAGATATTTATGCTGCAGACATGTGACGTGCTTGATATACAAATTTATAGTACCCCAATCTTTATCAAGAAAAGATCATTGACCATTTTTTTTTGTTTAACCAGCGAGTCACCTGCAAATGATTTGCCGTCGATGTCACGTCACCACGGTAAACCGTTTGTCCTGCCACGTAGGCGAGCGACAAACGATTTACCGATATATCTCCATTACGGAAAAAAGTTTCGGTCCGTACTTATTCTGAGAAATAGTTTCCCATGAATAACCATTATGAGAAATAACTCGAGGGGGAGCATTAATCTCGCAAAAGGTCACTTGATTGGCTATTCTATAGATTTCACTTTTATTTATTCACAAGTATTAGCATAGGTATTTTGCTTATATCTTTATATATATATATACTTATTAGTGTTTTCTTTTCGGTTTTATTTTGATTTCAATATGTAGATAAGTTATATATAATATTCACAAAATTATAAAAATATAAAAATATAAAAATAATAAGGAATGAATAAAATGAATATTTTATTAAAGTATATTATACAATGAGGGTCTCAAAATCTAACTTCCACACCTTAACTCCAAAAAATATGAAACCACCTTCATTAAATAGCTTATTAAAAGTTATATACAATTTGACAATACTAATATTATCAAGTCCCATTAATACAAGATGCCATAATAAATCTCATCGTACGTGATAATTAAATTTTGGAAGGATACAATTACCAATTTATGGATGCATACTTTTATAAAGGTGCTCCCATGCAAATAATCTTAGTAGGAGTAGGATTTAATCCCCAAACTCCCTTTTCATATTGTTCTGCAAATCTTTCCTTTGAAGGGTATGGTTGCAATATTTTTACCCCTCCACTAAAACTAATTCCCATTGCCAAGCCTTGACCAACGCTAACCTTTTGATAAAAAGGTTTTGGAGGAGGGTGTTGCTCGTAATTTTATCAAAACAAATCGTCACCCTCAATTTTAAGGGATCCAATGGGGGAGAAATCTCAATAGGGATGCAAATGGTTGGATATAGATACGGATATAGGTATTACCATATCCTTATCTATTTTTGAATATGAATAGGGATAGGGATATGGATATTGACGAATATTAAAACTATCTTACAATATCCTTAAAAAACGGATACGGATGAAAAACAGATACTGATCGCATACGAGTAATGTTAGAAATACTTTATAGAAACAACTTAAATATATACGAATTGGATGGAAAACAAGTGATATAAATTTATTAAACATGTTTGTATGATAAAAATTATGCAAATACAGTAAAAGAAGGTACAGAATTATGCTATATATGATTATAAATAAATCGGTGACTATATTTATATACAAAAACGGATATACGGAAATGGATACGGATGTTTACTAATACCAAAACAATATCCATATCCGTATCCATTTTAAAACGAATACGGATACAGATGTCAAAATCTATATAAAACGGATACTGTGACGGATCAGATATAGACATATCCGTAACCGTTTACATCCCTACTTGTTAGGGCATGAATCCTTCCATCTTGAAAATGGTGGTTGCGATTGCGCAACCGACAAGAGTGGTGGCGCAGACATTAGCTACTAGGGTTCCATCAATGATGTCTATCACAGAGGCATCAACGACGATCTGTTGGGAGTATGGATGCGAGGGGGCGATGATGGGTCCCTAGGCGGAAGAGGCGGTGACAGTGACAACATCAATGTTTTGAGGGCTCCACTGGAGGGGGTGTAACGTCCCGGAAAGTCTCCGATCTGTTATCGAGGAAAACTGATCGTGACAACTTGTTGATCTCGAGTTCAAATGGATCCATTAACAATCATCCAAAATGTTTAAGCTCAAGTTGTCAAGTATTAGTCCCCATCATTTTCTGAATATATCGATCTTGCAAATCTCAAGTGTACAAGATAGTGATATTAAACATATGAACGTAAGATTAGTTGTGAATACGAGTTACCTTGAGATATAATTAGATTTACATGAACGACATACACATATATTTATTTTTCATAAAGGGTAAACTTATAGTGCTTTGTGGGTATTAAGTGTATACAAATCTCTATCTCAAGTTCATATTAATTAAAATTATTTTGTTATACATGTACCGTATTTTATCTAATAATCTAACCCGTATCCTCCTCCATGATGTACATTTCAGCAGAATACATAGAAAATTGTCACCTTTCCACATTGGGGAATTGCTATTTTTTTTAATACTTGATCATGTTTTCATTATGGCCGTGTTAGGAAATTGACGTTATTTCTATCCTATTGGAATTACTACCTTATATGTAAATGAGGGCAGGGAGTCTGCACCGAGTGGTGTAGAAAACTCTCTACACCCACCCTATTTTCGCATTATTTTTTTATTTTTTTTGAATTAAAAGTTGGGGGATTTAATTAATATGTTGAAGGGAATAAGTGTTTCAAATTTCATGTAAAATAAACATTCCTAACATGTTCATCTAAAAGGGGTCGATTTCAGCAATTCTGAGACCGTTAAAATTTGGTAGTCTTGATGGAGATGATAAAAGTGTAGAATTAAGTTGAATTTGGAATGACAACATGGTGATATATGGTGTTCTAAATTCCCCAAGTTTTATTTCAAAAAAAATCAAAAAACAAAGAAAAATTAGGCTGTATGTAGGGAATTTCATGCACCCGCCGGTGTAGGATCCTTTTTCCCTATGTAAATTATCCTCTTTAAAAGTATAATTGATAAATAGTTGACAATATAAAATTTTAAGGCATCCAAATATCTTGTTTTTAAACCTAAAAGACATCCGAGTACGGTTTTACATGTGCATCTATAAATACCTTGTTAATGTTATGAAATTATTTAGTTTTCTTTTGCAATTATACTCTTATTGATGTTGTAATAATTGAACTCTCGGTTGAATTAGATTTTATTGATCTTTTTAAGAAAGATTTTTGTATGTTCATTGATTACTATGCATGAATCGGTAACGATTCGGATCCAATTACTAGTGATGGTTGATGGTGGTGGCATTCGATGGTTAATCAATCACCGTACCTCTCTTGATCAATCAGTCTAATCTATTGTTATTTGAATGATCTATCGGTGTTTTTCTCAGAGATACATCAGTTCTCAAGGAATTCAGCACAAAATTGCAAAACATAAATAGAATTTACTAATTACAACTGCAGCACATAAAGAAATTGAATAGTCCCATATACGAAGAAATACAAGATAACTATTAAGCCTAAGTCTAATTATACGAGTTACTAGTTTATCTGAATCAATTTCATTCAAAAGCACAGCTTCTCTCTTAGGAGTTCGCCGTTAGGTTCGCTGAATCCACCAAACAGCAGCTCCTTGGTTACCATCTCGTATGCCGCATGAGTCAGATGAATACCGTCCCAGCTTATACTTCGATGCGGCTCTTTGCAAACCGTGGTCCCCAGATTACCGCACAGTTTCTCAGCGGCGAAGTTGTACTCGCCTCCAGCACCGCAGCACGCTTTCAGTTTCGAGGACTCAATGAATCCTGCAACATAGATATACATCTCGGTAAATCACAAAGAAGGCATGCACACACGTACACGCACACCGGCGATATATCATACCAAAATGGCGAGCATTCTTGACGATATTCATCATGGCATTATAGTAATCAGCATATATTATCGTCACGCCTTTGTTAGTGTCCCTGAAAACCTCCAAAGACGTTTTAAGTTTCTGGTTAAAATGATCAGCGAATGTGTTTAGACCCTTTAAACAACCATTTTCGTCGTAAACTGTCGTCGGATCGCTGGAATTCGCAGAACTGAGGTAAGCTGGCATGCATCCGATGGGGAAGTTCCCCGGGACGACGAGGCGAATCGCACCGGCATTGATCAGTTCCTGAGCAAGCACACCGGAGTCTATTAAACATGTTGTCTAAACCCAACTGCAATCAATTACGAGCTTAAAATGTACCTGCGCCACATGGATGATCTGATCAATCACCAGGGGTATGTAATCATTCAATTGCTTGATCGATTTACGACTGAAATATGCGTAATTGAAGTTGTTCCCGCCAATCTCACCGATAATGAAGAGTGACCTGTCGAACAACCCTCGACAATCTGCACCGTCGATGAACGAAATGAAGGTTGTGTTAGTGTTCTTCACCTGCATGAATCGAACGAAAATAGTCCGAGTAATACAGAATCGGCATATACCCTTCTTCCGACATATAGATTCCTTATAAGATTTGAACCATTCGAGTTGGAAGGAAAGAGAGCTAGTTGTATAGGGAGGGAGGATCCCTTCCTTTGGGAAGAAGGTCGCGTCGAGCGCCGTCGCTCCGGCCACGGCGAAGTTAATACCTTTGCTGAAATCGGCCTTCGGGTCAAGGTAAGGAGGAACCGGTGGCAGGCGAAATTCCAATGCTGCAACCACACACGAACCAACTTACACATTTGGAAAATTTCCGGGGTTACCTTTGTAAATAAAAAAACTCTCGGGGAAGTTCTTGTAATATGCAGGGTTTTTCATGTAATATTGCAGGTTTACAGGATCAATTAATATACAAATTATTTATTAAATGGATTTTTTATGTAAAATAATTGGATTACCATGCAGACGACGGTCAATTTGAAGTCTACAGACGAGAAGTTCGGATGAAGAAGAACGTACCCATGTGGTCGAGGACGAGGAGGCCGTCGGAGCAGCGACCGGTGGGCGGCGATAACAACGACATCCCGTACGGATACTTGGATATAACCGAGAAAGGTCCGGTGCCATTGATCTGACGCACAAGGTTGCCGGTGTCGGAAATCGAATCGCCGAAGTTGTAGATGGAGTCTATGCAGAGAGGTCGACGGAAGGTGCTCGATACGAGCACGGGAATCACCAAGGAGACGATGAGGCGAAGCATAAGAAGAACTCTCGCCATGGATTCTATATCTATCTAAACGAGAGCAGTAGAAACGATTGGAGGGAGAGATGAGGGACGTATATTATATCGCATATGCTCTATTTATACAACATGTACACGTCTTAATTGGGCAACAAAATAAAACTATTATTTACGCTAAAGGTAATGATAAAGATAAATAATTTGAAACTAATTTTTTTGTTCCATAAAAATCGTGTAACCGGTTTGTTAAGTCTTATCGGCAGTTAACAATTAGGCAACGTCTTCGAATTAGTTATTTTATTGTTTTTCCAATTTTTATTATCTATTTCATTTATTGCTAATAATACTACTTTATCATTTCACGGATTGTTTGATAAGTAATAGGAGTTTTATACTATGACTCCAAAATTTTGTCTGATTACATTATATCCCTTGTAGTTTTTACAATTAAATAACGATACCTAAAGTTCCACTCTATTTAATACACGGTCCTGATTTAAGGGTTGTGGTGCAAAAGTTAGTAAAATTGCAGGGGTCACTGTGTGATTTGCGGAAGGTGTGGTTTAATTGGATAATTTTTGTGGCAGTGGTGTAAACATCACAAATTAATTTTACAGTTTTTATTAACGTGTCTCACGTGTTGTGAGAAAAACTCGGAAGGACAATAGTGTAAAAATTCCTGTTATTTTATTGTGTGCTTAAGACGGATTAATATGCTTTACTTAGTTAATCCCATGAATGATCCACGTATAATTCACTTTATACATATCTATGTAAAATTAAATTCGTGTATTTTGTAATTAAATATTAGTATTTACCGAAATTAGTATATTTACTTGAAAATTACAGACTCAATTGCCGAAATAGTTCACACTTATCCAATCTTTATTTCTGAAAAAGGAAATCTTCACAAAAAAGGAGAAAATTAGAACTAATCTCTTTATTCTTTATCCCACGTCTTTTTTTCATACTGTATTAAAAAAATAGACATTAAATGACACTTTTTTTATTTTTTTAATGTTTAAAAATGACATCAAATTGGATGTATAGTTAATGACATTTTATCTAATCTGCTTTTACACTTATCTACATGGAATAAATAATGTGATTATTGTTTTATCATAAATTTAAAATAACTTCAACTTTGATTATCTCTTTTATTAGTGCTAGAAGTTTGACTATATAACTAAAGCTAAGTTCTACCGCGGTTTTGATAATTTACTCTATCATCTTCAATATTTATTATAACACTCAAAAAAGAACTACTACACACGGATTTTTTTGGATGGTACAACAAAACATTACATAAATTTACATACGTCTAATATAATATTCTTTAAGTTTTTATTTTACCTTATCAATATTATATCGTTTTTTATACTTTACATGTCCAGTAATACATTATGGTAACTTAGATTTACAATGATTAAATGATGTTCAAAAAAACTTGTTTATCTTAATAAATTAGATTAAAAAATGAGAAAAAATACTTTACATTCGACCCATGAGCTGAGTCCTTGGACCTGAGGTTTTAGAACCCCGACCGGTGGCTCGACCCGTCCCGCACTTCGGCCAGGTCTAGTTAGGAGACCACTTAATCAACGACTCTCTTAGAATAGATGATTACTTTTCCACTATGGCCTGAAAAGCTCGAACGCTCTCTCTAGTTGTTTACGAAGAGGGAGTGTTGGTTTTTTTCTTATGAAGACTGATTGGTAATGTATATATTGCTCTCAAGGCGTACTTACTAATTTAAAAGGAATATATTGATAATTTCATATACCTCGCAGAATCAACAACATATGAAATTTTGAAAGACATGAAAACATGAATTTAGTCTTTTTGAAAAATAAGGATGCACTGTAGACGTCTTGGTACTAGTCAACTTAGGATAAGCTGGAATTGAACAAGTAAATGCATATAGGTTTTTCAATGAGTCTAAAGACCTCGTCATGATGCAACTTTTCTTGAAAATCATGAGTATGAAGATAGACTAGAGGTTTGTCCATACGGACAAATAAATGCAACTCATAGGTAAGACAAGAATTAATTAATGATGTATAAGATACACCCTAGAGGATGAATCTTTTGATAATGATACTTCTTTAGAGGAAGCGAGTGAACCCATTGATGAATCCACGTTTCATCATCTTTATTCTATCATTTTGGCCTTAAAAACCCTAGTAAATGCATGTAAATAGGCTTAATTTAGATATTTTAGCATTCATGCATATTTGTGTAAATATTGTATAAAATGCGGCTTTTAAAGCCAAAATTATAGAATAAAGAAAAGAAAAAGAAAAAGAATAAAATATTGTAAATATTTTATGACCCGAAACCCCGAGACCTAGGCATCTTGATGACTAGGTCGACAAGGAATAAAGTAGAGGGAGATAAGGGCCAAAAATACAATAAAAATACCTCTGATTTAATTCATTCTTTATTCATTTTGGGACCTATTTTTTGTTCCACTTTTTATACTTCAAATAAAGAAAATTTGAACATGAAAGTTGTAGATAATTCAATAAATAAAAATACAAAATTAATTTCACACAAAATAATGTATAGATAAAAAGTTATGATCTGAATAAAATTCCAGAATCCCAACTTCCCAGACCTGTATCTTCCAAATAAAAACTTGAAATGTGCCAAACTCACCTTTAATTGTATATAATTAAAAATAATCTATTTAATGGCGGTGGTTTCGTATTTTGCGAAGCTACGGTTTGAGAGTTGAGTTTTAGACCCCTTGTATACTTGTACAGATTAAAATATTCATTTTATTTATTATTCTTTATTTTCATAATTTTATATTTTTATAATTTTGTAAATATTACTTATAATATATTTGTACATTAAAATCATAATAAAAACCTAAATAAAATACAAAAATAAAATATGTGTATATAATACCTAGGTATAATACCTATACACACACATATATTATTAATACTTCTATTTTATTAAGTATATAAAACATTTCAGGAAAAATAAAATAAAAATACTTTTTAGTGTATAAAAATATTTTATAAATTTATAAAATAATGAACAAAAATAAATAAATTAAATGTACAAAATAAAAATAAAATATTAAAATACATAGATAAATATACCTATAAATGGTATAAATGGTAACTTGTAATTTTATACCTCTAAAAAACAATTAAAAATCACTATAAAATAACTCATAAAATAATAAACATTTTTTATTTAATGACCAAAAAATAATAAATTGATTTGCTATTTTTAAAAGATTTTACAAAGGATTTTTCTAGAATTTTTCCTGGTTGGTCCACGTGGACCAACCAGGGGGCCTGGAGAGTTGACCGGCGGGTCAACTCTCTGACCAACTCCTGTGGCTTGTTAGAAACCTCGTTTTCGCCCCATCTTTGCGGATTTTTTGAGGCTTTTACAAGCATCATCTCATGATAGGTCCTTCTGCAATTTTTTTCCTCGTTTATTGGTGATTCACGCCCTTGGCATATCTTGGGCTTTGGATCGCTGAGCGAGGCGTTGCACCTCAATCTTCGAGCCGCCAGATCCACTTATTCAAAAACCACCCAAGTCTTCCCATCCTCCTTTAACCCTCTTTGACCACTTTTCTCCCTCTCTTTGGCGAGCTCTGGACGGGATCTTGTGACAGGAGACCCTCCAGCTTCCTTGTGGCGTGATCAGTCGGCCGTAGAGTGGATTCCACCCCCATCTCCGACTCCGACCGTGAGGTCCCCTATCTCTTGATTTTCCAACCAATCGAGGTTGTTTTTACTTGTTTTTGTTTGTTTTTCTTTTGCTGTAGAATAGCTGTAGCGTCTTCTTGAATCTCGTCTCTTTAGTTGCTCGATCCACGCCACTTACACCATCCGCTACCCCCCTCGCCCGAGCTTGCTTCGACGAGCATCTATTTGCACTATACACCATCCAATCCACTCGCTTCTGTCCTGGAACCATCTATTGTTGTTTGATGTGCTCCCTTGCAGGTCCCAGGGATCAAGAGACTCCCTTTGGAGTCGATTTTTGCCAAGGAAGAAGGTAGCTGGAGCCGTGACTCGTCCTCGACGCCATGGTGGCCCTCCGGTGGTCTTTCCACCATTTTGACATCGCCGGCAGCTCAAGGGACTCCCCAGGAGGAAGCTCGGCATTTTTTGGGGCTTCACTGCACGACGGAGGGGAGCGGATAGGCCGGTGGAAGTTTGCCTTGGCCGGCGAGCTTTCCTGTTCCTCCATCGCCCTCCGCAGTCGTTCGATCGCCGGAGTTCTTCCAGCACTGCAGCATCCGTCGGATCTTCTGCCATCCCCGTCGTTCGATCATCAAGCTCGATCTAATCCCAGCCGCTGGAGTCGAAGCGGTATGGGCGCGTTAGGCTTCGATACGTGGCAAGTGGGGCGCGCACAGCCGTCCGATCGCGCTTCTGGGTATTTTGCAAGATACGCCCTGACCCTTTTTTGTATTTTAATATTAGACGTTTAAAATTCATCTACCGTTATTACCTTTGTGTAATATTTGCATAGTGCCTCTTGATATTTGCGTTATCCCAATTTGGTCCCCGCCAGGTCACGTGCTTTGCGCACGTGACTTGGCGATTTTGGGGGATACCCGGTTATGTTTTATATTTAATACTTAGTGCAAACACTTATAATTGTAGTAATATATTTCAGGTATAATTGCATTTAAGTCCTCAGTGTTTTGGATAATTGTGAATTTGCCCCTGACAGGCGTGCGTGCTACGTACGTGTATCTTAGGGATTTTTGTACTTGTGCCCCTGCGGATTTTGTGATTATTATTTAGTCCTTAAAAGTTCAATTGCAGTATATATTTTGTCTACAATTTTACATTCTGGCCCCTGCGCTTTTCGCATATTACATAAACACCCCTACTAGTATTGCATTTTCTAGATGTTGCCTCTATTTATTTCATGAACCTCTAATTTGCTAAAAAAATCCATAAAAATCATCACAGGTTCCTGTTGCATTGTAGTATCACGGCATATTTTTATTTTGCATATTTATTGCATTTTAATATTTATAAAAATTCAAAAACACTCATTTTCAACACTGTTTGCATTATAAAATGCATAAAAATTCTAAAACGTTTTTGAAAAAAATCCAAAAAAAATACAATTTGTGTGTTTGCATATCTTTTAACTTCAGTCCAAAAATCTCTAAAAAATATAAAACAAACTCCTAAAATTAGAAAACCCCTAAAATCTTCATAAAAATATTAAAAATTCTACAAAAATCCTAAAAATACAATTTCAATTCATGTATTGTCTTTAGTTTAAAATTAATTTGAGGAATTTTGGACTCCGTTTATTATTTTTCATCCTCATTTTAATTTTGGCCAGCAAGTTAGTTCATTGTTTTATAGTATTTTTGACTTTAAAAATACCAAACAAATTCAGAAAATTTTAGAAAAATCACAAAAACATTAGAAAAATAAAAAAAGACCAAAAATACTTTATTTCCTGAGTTTTCCTTATTTTTACCTATTTTTATAAATAAAATCTATTCCTCTCTCTCTTATATTGTATATATATATAATCTATTATTGAAAAAGAAAATATAAAAATATAAAATACAAAAAGAAAATATAAAATCGGTAAATTAAAAATAAAAATACAAAAATATAAAATTAAAAATAAAATAAAATAAAATAAAATATAAAATAAAAAATCCACAAAAACATAGCATAAATAGACAAGTCTTCACATTCACATTTTGTACTTCCTACCTGTCTGCTCCCTGTGTTCGACCTCTACACATACTTGCACCTATACACATCTTTGTTGTAGAGTTATAATAAATTTTGACTCCACATACTGCTTTATATTGTTTCATCATTATTGTGGGTTAATTGTTGTTTGAATTTCGGATTTTCCTGCAGGTCGCCTCAGCGACATCGTGATCCCGCCTTGTGTGGATTACTTTAGACCCGCAGAATTTCTCGGTTCAACTCCCATGAGTAAATCAGCAACATAACGTCAAAAAAACCTTAACGATTTAAGATTATTATGTCTATGAATGCATGGTATAATGTTACACAACATACGAGAAATTAATGAATTATACAAATCACATATCATGTAATGAAGCAATGGCTTCGAATCAGTTAGAATCGAGGGATGTTGCATTGAGGGATAAGTTGAACTCATTTGAGCTAAATGGTGTATGTAAGTTAAGCGATTTTGAGAAGGTAGGCAATCCATAGGTTGTAAGTTGGTAATCAAGAAAAAGTATAATGTGGGTGGCAATGTTATAATTGTCCAGGGTTATGCTAAAAAAGGTAGCATATACTTCTATAAAACCTACACTTTAATTCCTAAGTTTGCATCAACAAAAAACTATCTTAGAAATAGTCAAGTTTATTGATTTGAAATTACTCCAAATGGATGTAGACACGGTCTTCCTTAATGAAGATTTGAAGGAGAGAATATATGTATATATATGCGACATTCTGATGGTTTTCAGATAGAAGGTCAGATGAATATGGTTTACAGATTAAGAAATTCAATATATATATATATATATATATATATTGAAATGGTCTTCATTGTAATGATATCTCAATTTGCATCTAAAAGTTTATTCAGTTTGATTTTATTGCAACAAATCGAATAATTGTATATATGTCATGATGAGCAGTAGTAAGCTTACAATTAAGCTGGTATGGATGATATTCTACTTACAGGTAATGACATGATGATCCTCACTAGAATAAAAGAGTTGATAAATGAGTTTAAGATAAAATACTTATGTGAGCATCCGATATTCTTGGAATTCATATAACAATCGCATACCATATTAGAGATTCCCAAATGTGGAGCATCACTGCAACTCCCGCATCACTTGTAAGTGTAAAGGACTTAGTATGAGTTAATGTCTTGGAAAGGAGGAGGAATCTCTGGATAGTCCATAAGCACAAGCAATGCAAAGTCGAACTCGGTAAGGCTTTTCTAATAAGCCCTGTTATAGGAAGACAATATAATAATTTCAGATCAACACATTAAGAAGTTATAAAAATGATTTTATAATATTTTAAAGGAACAATACATCTTAAATTAGTGAATCAAGTTAAATCGTTTGAGGTAGTAGGATACTCCAATGTTGATCTTAGAGGATATTTTGATAACAAGAAAGCCGCATCAGTTTACTAGCTCATTTTGTTTATGCAGCAATTTTTTGGATAGCAAGAATAAGGATGTAAATTTAGGCAAATATGATACATAATACATTGCATGTAACATGACTACCACTCATGTTGTTTGGATTAAATTCTTCTTGGAGAACTTAGTCTTCAATTGGTTAAAGCATTATTCGATATGTATTGTGAGAATCACGTCACAAAATGCTTGATCAATAGTGGATGCAAGTAGTTCTAAGGAAAGCGTATTGAGATGTAATATCACTACATATAAGACATAATGGAAAAATAAGAAACTACGATGATCCACAAATCTACAAGAGACATATTAGTTGAATCTCTAAAGAGTAACAACGTGCACATACATTAAATATGTTGGTTTAATGGAACTCAACAATACATGAGTCAAGCAAGAGACATTCATGAATAATGATCCCTATCAAATACCTCTCTTTTTACACTACAAGAATAATGCGAGTTAGATGTATTGACCACATCAATGAAGGAGAAGATGTTGAACAAGTCACAATTTGAACTCACCATACGTAACCTCGTGGTCAAGCAACTTATCTTCGATAACTGCACTAGGCAAGGAACAACATATGTGTCTCAAGGGATATAGGATTCCTCAAGCATGGGAGAAGGGCAGATGTTAGTTAGCATGGCTATATAAACTTGTCATGGAATGAGGAATAGTTCACTAATCGATTTGATTATCGAAGCTCCTCGGATCAGTCCTCTCTCCAAATTACCCTGAGTACCTTACCGTTAATCTAAAGCTTTTACCCGCAATGAATTTACAAAAAATCTCAACAAGCTTAGTTCATCGAATTTCATTCACTCATCATTCAAAAATATTACAACACTGAAGAGAGTACTCATCCATAATAAGGTATCATATCAAGTACTTGTCCATCATCTTATCACACAATAAGGTATTTGTACTTGATTCTCCTGAAAGTTTAAGTAGGATAATCTCCAACATCATGTAGGAATGGCATAGATCATATGTTCTTTTTCTTAGATTGGATACATGGAACACATTGTGTACTCTTTCCATAATGTTGTATATAAGTCTAATATGACTATTCTCAACTTTCTACTAATACTCAATGCACTCGCAACTATAATCCACCATTACTATTTACTTGTTACTAAGCATTTGTTACAGACGTATCTTTTATTATTGTAACTCACATAAAATATCATATTTATTGCTAAGGATTTATATATTAACGAATATTCATTGACTTTTTTTTGTTGTAATATACTTTTTATCACTTGTGTCCTTAACATATGTAGTATCACTTATGCTCCTCCCTTTTTGTAATATTAGTTGCGTCTTTGACTTCGTACAAATTTCACAATTCTGTCCTTCCATTAAGGTAAAATAGCGGCACAATTGATATTATAAAAAGAAAGAATTGTGAGTTCTGTAAGAAGTCAGGGATACAACTGATATTACAAAAAAGAAAGGGGCATAACTGACATTGCATAAGTTAAGAAAGGCACAAGTAAAAAGAACTCTAATATCTACGACTCTTTTCTAATTTTTTGCTCTATGATTTAAACTTTTTTGTTGTTATAAATTTCAAAATCATAAGATATAATAACATGTCACTAAATATTTATCAATATAGATTCATTTTGTTACAGAGTGAATGTATTTGGATTAGATAATTCACAAATACGCGTATAACTTTTGGACTGTTGTATGTTTTAATATATGTCTTCTTTTGGAACTAACATATAATAGTTAAATGTTGTTTACTTCATTTGTCTTTTTCATTTCCATGCCTAATTAAGACTCTTCTTCGTACAATATAAGATGTGATTGGGGGATAATTATGTTCATTTCAGGGTTTAAAAAATCGGACCGGACCAGCCAGTCGGACCGGGAACCAGCCCCGACCTAGTCGGTTCGGCATGTTTTAGGTAATTAATTTAAAAAAAAGAAAATAAAAATCGGGTCAGATCGGTGGTTAGACGGGTTGACCCGGGTGGTTGGATTGGGTTGACCCAGATTGACCCGATTTTGATGGTTTAGTACATTTAAAAAAAATAAAAGTTTAAATAATAAAATAATAGGGTTTTTATCACTTGTACCCTTCTTAGCTTCTGTGATTTCGATTATGTCCCTCTCTTTTTTTTAATATAACTTGTGCCACTACTTTCTTGGAGTAATTTTCCAAAAGCAACTACAAATAAATTATTACAATATTATATTCATATATAATGCTAGAAAATGTGACTACCTTTTATAGAGTTTTATTTGAAATAGACAATCATGTTTTTCTGTTGAAAGATTTGACATTTTAAATGATTATTTCATTAATACAGAAATACATATTTACATATATGTATCTTGTTTTATTGGTTCAAAAAACCGGTTCGACCGGTCGGACCAGTAAATTAAGTCCGGTCCGATTTTTTCCGAGTCGATAAGAATGATGATGTCATGTTGACATCATCACCAAATCGACCGATTTGAACCGACGGTTTGAACCGATTAGACCAAACCGAAGACTAACCGGTTCAATGTTCGGTCCGGTTTTTAAAACCTTGGTTCATTCGCACATACATGATAAAATGCATCTATGGAGTTTTTACACTCGTGTCCTTTCGAGATTATGCAATTATATCTATACTCTTACCTTGTTTACAATAACAAGTGCCATATATTCTTCTAAAATTAACAATTCTGCCCTTGATCCCTTCCGTTGAGTAAAATAGCGGCATAAGTGTAATTGCAAAAAAGGAATAAGTGTGATTTTTTTAAAAAAAATGGATGAAATTGTATTCGCAGAATCTCTAAAGGGTACAAATGTGACCATGCAGTAATTTATTTATTTTTCACAATTACCTTTTATATATTTTCAACAGATTGTTGCCATATCTTATTATCGTATATTTAGACATGTTATTTTGGAGAATAAGCATTGGAATAAACGGTCAATTCCCTCGTCCGATGCACTTTCCAAAAGTCCAACAATTCACATTCACATCATATTATTTCACTTATTTTACCTTTATTCCTATCTTTATTTCACCTTATATATCCTTATTCCACATTATTCTTCTTATTTCCGGCCGAACAAAGAATAGACTTTTATTCTCCTTATTCAATTATATATTCCCCATTCTTATTCATGTTTATTCTCAAATCGAAGGCCTCCTTAAACCCCATCAACTTTATTATATAGCAACAATGTCCACAATATTTGTCATTACATATTTATTTTGTTATGTTATTCCATTCGAAATACCCGTGGTTTTTTGAAGTATAATGAGTAAGAATTCTTAAATTTTAGTCCTTCAAAGTTTCTGTATATTGCTGTCGTATATCGTCCAGATGAAATATATTACTCACTTTTTTTGGAAGAAGATATTACATAGAAATTGACGGGAGACGGGCAACAAGCTGCGCCGCCAATCCCTTTTGAATGTCAAATCCAAAAGATGAATCAACTCATTTGAATTTTCGCACAAAAACAACTTATAACATCTAGATGAATCATATTCATTAATAGACACGATTTTTTAAGACGATATATAAAATTTAGATTCAGCTCGAAAAATGGAGAAAATGCAAACTTGAGCAACATATTCCCTCTTTTTTCTATATAATATATGTGTTTAAATAGAAGAAAGTGTAAATAAATAATATATTCAAGTCTGATTAAAAAAACCAACTGAAAACTCAATCATACAACTAAGGATGTGAAAAATGTTCATCGGTTTGTGAATTTGGTTGAACCCCAAACAAATCAAAAACAATAAATCCACAAGATTTTACCTCGTCTTTTTGCGGATTTTGTCCGTTATATATATATATATATATATATATATATATATATATATATATATATATATATATATGGGTAAAATGGGACTGCTCCCAGGGAGTAGCCAACTTGGCTACTCCCACCCCTATTTTCCCTTATTTTTTTATTTTTTTAGAAAATAAAAATTTGTATATTCATCATTATATCCCTCTCACATTCTATTAAAATTTCGTCAGAAACAGAGACTCCTAAGCCCTCCATCCAGACGTCATTTTTTTAACGGTCGTAGGATTTTTTAAATCGACCATGTTTGGATGGAGGCCGTAGGAGTCTTTGTTTCTGACGAAATTTTAATAGATAGTGAGAGGGATATAATGATGAATATACAAATTTTTATTTTTCAAAAAAATAAAAAAATGAGAGAAAAATAGGGGTGGGAGTAGCCAAGTTGGCTACTCCCTGGGGGCAGCCCCATTTACCTCTCTCTCTCTCTCTCTCTCTCTATATATATATATATATAGGAAAAATGGGGCTGCCCCTGGGGGCAGCCAACATGGCTGCCCCCGCCCCATTTTTCGGTATTTTTTTTTATTTTTTTTGAAAAATAAAACCATGTATATTCATCCATATATCCCTCCTACATGCCATTCGAATTTCGTCAGAAACAGAGACTCCTACGGCCTCCATCTCGATGGTATCGATTTAAAAAAATCATGTTACCGTTAAAAAATTACTGTCCGGATGGAGGCCGTAGGAGTCTCTGTTTCTGACGAAATTCGAATGGTATATAGGAGGGATATAAGGATGAATGTAAATGGTGTTATTTTTCAAAAAAAATAAAAAATTTTGCCCAAATAAGGCGGGGGCAGCCATGTTGGCTGCCCCTAGGGGGCAGCCACATATGACCCATATATATATATATAGAGGGCTTATCCAGAGGGCATTGTGCTCATTTAGGATTTTTAAGCACGCGTTATCATCCGTGTGATGATGATCAAGCAGTTCTGAGTAAAATTGATTAATTTCTAAAATTAGCGCTAAGAATGAGTTGCCATAACCACCCACCGCACATTACTCGCATTTTAATTCCTTTTTTTGAGCATCTTATATTTCCAATTATATCGAGTCCTTAAAAAAAGGAAGACGGTTTTGGAAAGATACATTTAAATCATCAATTTCGTATCGAAGAAATAATCATTGTACATTTGATCAGTAATGTAAATAATGTATTCAAGTAATTATGTGTTGCGAGATCAGTAATACTGAAACACTTGTCAGTATTTTACATATGTAATATTACATTTTACATAGATCAGTAATTCATTCATGTTACTCAAGTAATACATATTCAGATCTCAAGTAACTATTGTTGTGAGATCAGTAATTAAGTATGCGAATTACTAATGTCCATACAATAAGTACTGATTACAAATGTCCATTTTACTGAAGTCATTTTGATTGTTACTAATGTTATAGTTACTTAATACTTTGAGTCTTACTGAAGCACTTTTTATTTACTTATATAACATTTTTAATTACTTATAATGTATCGAGTGTTACTGATGGCAATACATAAGTTACTGTCACATTATTTTTTATACTTATTCCAACTTATTTATTCCATTACCTTCTTTTACCTACAATTTATTACATGTTACTGATGCTTCTATATGTCTTACTTGTTTTATTCTTTATTTTGATCATTGTACATTTGATCAGTAATGTAAATAATGTACTCAAGTAATTATTTGTTGCGAGATCAGTAATACTGAAACACTTGTCAGTATTTTACATATGTAATATTACATTTTACATAGATCAGTAATTCATTCATGTTACTCAAGTAATACATATTCAGATCTCAAGTAACTATTGTTGTGAGATCAGTAATTAAGTATGCGAATTACTAATGTCCATACAATAAGTACTGATTACAAATGTCCATTTTACTAAAGTCATTTTGATTGTTACTAATGTTATAGTTACTTAATAATTTGAGTCTTACTGAAGCATTTTTTATTTACTTATATAACATTTTTAATTACTTATAATGTATCGAGTGTTACTGATGGCAATACATAAGTTACTGTCACATTATTTTTTATACTTATTCCAACTTATTTATTCCATTACCTTCTTTTACCTACAATTTATTACATGTTACTGATGCTTCTATATATCTTACTTGTTTTATTCTTTATTTTGAATTACTATCGAATCACACCTTCTTTACTTATGTAGCCTATTTAATTACTTGTAATACGTCAATTGTTACTGAAAGTCGCACATAAATTACTTAATTATAGTTATATGGTGAACATCTAAATTTCAACTGTCTTGTAGTCCATTTAGATGATGTTTTTTTGCTCTCGCTCCTCCGAATAACAGCAGCTTCTTCAAGACACCAAATTGTTGCATTATTCTGCAAGAAACAATAAGTTAATTTATATCCGTGAATAGTAATAATTGTATAAAGAAAAGCAACTCAACAATATACTCATTTCAGTAAGAATCATTCAATGACAAGTAACATGTAATGAATTGTTAGTAAAGTTTGTTATATGACAAGTAACTTGTAATGAATTGTTAGAAACTCAACAATATACTCGCTTCAGTAAGAATCATTCAATGACAAGTAACTTATAATGAATTGTTAGTAACGTTTGTTATATGACAAGTAACTTGTATGAATTGTTAGTAACTCAGCAATATACTCGCTTCAGTAAGAATCATTCAATGCTAAGTAACTTGTAATGAATTGTTAGTAAGATTTGTTATATGATAAGTAACTTGTAATGAATTGTTAGTAACTTGTCATAACATAGCTTAAGGATACTTACTTGTTCTCTTGCAGATATTACTAATGATATTGTTAATATTACTGAGTGTTACCATATAACTTACAGATACATCTGAAACATATGAGTTTACTTATTCTTTTGCAAATATTACTATCAAAAATGAAAATATTACTTATGTCATAATAAATCTTACTGAAACTTACATATGCAGTATTGAATTTATGTAAATTACGTGTGTCATGACATAGCTTACTGATACTTACGTATTCTTTTGCAGTTATTACTAATGAGTTTGATAATATTACATCGTGATATCATATAACTTACTGATGCATCTGAAACATAAGAGCTTACTTATTCTATTGCGAAAGTTACTATCGAAACTGAAAATATTACTTACGTCATAATAAGGCTTACTGAGACTTACATGTGCTACACTAGTGCTACTATTGAATTTATGTATATTACTTGTGTCATAACATAGCTTACTGATACTTATTCTTTTGCAGTTATCACTAATGAGATTGATAATATTACTTCGTGATACCCTATAACTTACAGTCTGTTACATCAGAAACATAGGAGTTTACTTATTCTTTTGAAAATATTACTATCGAAAATGAAAATATTACTTATGTCATAATATATCTTACTGATACTTATATTTGCTACACTGGTGCTTACTGATTCTTTTGCATATATTACTATTGGATATAGAAATATTACTTGTGTCATAATAAATCTTACTGATGTTTACATGTGCTACGATATTTGATCTTACGTATATTACTTGTTTGCTGAGAGATCTTACAGATACTTAAAAGATGCTTATATAAATTTGATGATGATACGAATTTCGAAATTTCAATGATACCATGAACAACTTAAAAATAAAATTCATATGATTACATAAAATATATAAAAAATACCTAATCTTCCAGAATCATTGTGGACATCAATCAGATCAAAAAGATTGCCTTCATCTTCTAATTCACATAAATAATCTTCACTTTCTGAACCATGGACAAAGTCTTCTTTCATCGTTGAATCATACGTATCAAGATCAAAATCAACTCGCGAATTATCCATACACGAACCTATTAAATACATATTAGACACTAAGACATGTAACGAAAAACATATAAAAAATTATAAATTGCAAATCAAAGTACCTTTGGTTCCAGATTACGAGTAAAAAATCGATCGAAGCTCTCGCGTATGACAAGGGGTTTTTTTCCTCGATAGAAAAATGACGCGAGAAGAAATGACTCATTTGCTAATTAAGGAATGTAATTAAATTTTCATTTTTACAAAAATGGCGGTTACAAACGTGGTTCCTATAATCATGGGATCGCATGATTTAATCCAACGGTTGGGAATAAGGGCTCATTTATATAAAATGGGCACAGTGCCCTCTGGATAAAATTCCTATATATATATATATAATATTCAAAATTTAGAAGTGGGACTATAGCACGCGATATTCCCACTTGTCGTTGGGCATTAACTAATATAGTAGTAGTAATAATAGAAAGGGTTCACTGGGATTGACTCATCCATTTCATTTTCCGATTGTTTTTTTTCCAAAAATAAAGCAATAATTTTTTATCTATGTATCCCTCCAATATGCATTCGAATTTTGTTAGAAAGGGAGACTACTATGCCCTCCAATAAACTTATTGTTTTTCAATAATGATTTTTAAAATTTTGATAAACTTACCATTTAATATATCCAAATCCATCAGTAAGCTTTAGTTTTTAAAAAATACTTATTAAATCCATACGATGATTTTTAACTTTTGATAGATTTATAATCTAAATCTATATACATCCCGCAATTTAAAGATGAAATGTTTTTATTTACCTGGAGAATGAGAGAGAAGGGGATAGAAAAAAATGTGATCGAATGTCATTTCCTAAATTCAAAGCTTTAGCTTCTTAAAATAAATGACTGTTTATTTGATAAAAATTAATAAAAATAATTTTCAAAGAAACGCTTTTGAAAATTAAGGAGGGGTCGTTTCAAAGCACTACAAACTATAAGAAAATGTAAAAATTAAGGAGCAGGAGATTTATATGTACATATACTCATATTTATCGACTTTTTAATATTTCTATAAGATTGATGTCAGGAGATTATGTATGTACATCTAGTGATCGTCGTGTGACTTTTTAATTCTTCTATAAGATTGATGATATCGTGATTTTCTTGTAGTAGAGAACATGTGAAAAAAAATGGATCCTATTCCATTTCTCATTTCAAAGGGAGAAAACAACATCTATTTCTAAACAAATTTTCAAGTATCATGACTTAAAAATCTCACATTTTAATAGAAAAAAAAAGAATAAAGATACTCATAAATGAAGTTCACGGAATTCAAACACCCCCTCTTAAAAGCCACACTAATGGAGAAAGGAAGAAACCATTGGACACTTTTATCGATGCAAAGTAACAACAAAGCTTAGGGCTATAAAGATGAACTATACATTATTTAAAGGGATTTTTATATGGACACTCCTATAAATATTTTATATAACACAAGTACCCATATACTCCTTCTCTACATGCCCATCTATACCGCGGATGCAAGCATTGTCCACGTTGATATGCATTGAATCCTAACAATCTGTTATGTCGAACCCAGATGAAGAACCGTCAGCAGCACCCTCATGTCGCAAATATATCACATCGACACCCAAAACGGATTTTTATTTGGGTATTTGGATTAGTTTGTCTCTGCGATTCTTTTGTATCGAGAGTACTATATAAATTTTCTAGAGTTCAGGTTCTCTGTATCCTATGTATATAATGAAAATGATAGCCGTTATATAAAGATATAGCCCAATTACGGATGAACTTTATAAATTAGTGTGTACGTAATTTGCTTGTTCGCGTTGGCGTCCGTATAGTTCTATCACTTGTGCTTTGAGAAGATTGAAGAGCTATTATTCTGAAAAATCAGATGGAAAATGGATAATAATTAACTTTACACAATGGATAAATTCGTATAAAAATATCAAAATATTTGTGTAACCATGGTTTAAAAGAAGGAAACATGCACATGATAATACATATCAAGTATCAACCCTCTCCTTGCAAAAGTCCAAAGACCCCACACCTCACAAGCTCCTCCCTCCCTCCCCTCTGCTCTCCTTAATGAGGCGGGGCACCTCAACACCCTCCAATCTCCACCATCACCTCTGCCACCATTTGAGCTTCCCCAGATTCCATATGGCCGTGCCTCTTGTGTGATCTGTTAGCTTCCTTGGTGGTGTGGCAATGGAGAGAGGCGAGTGCAAGGTGGTTGGCAGCTGCAGCCCCAAATGGAGGTCACATGTTTTCTCCTCCTTTACATGCCCTTTCTTCTCTGTGCTTAAATATCTGCTCTTTTTTGACAACTTGGGTACCTCTGGTCTTGTGGGTTTTTGTTTTCCAGGGAGATGGAGGAGAACGATGGGATGAGGACAGTGGAGTGCTTGAGGGGAAGGCTGCTGGCAGAGAGGGAGGCCTCCAAGGCTGCCAAGAAGGATGCAGATCTCCTGATGGAAAGGGTTTGTCCCGTTTCTTTTATTGGCTGCCCACATTTCCATAACTAATCATATCTCAAGAAAGAGGACTTTCTGATGCTATTCCCTTTGTTGGTTTTCTCTCATTTCATTTGTGGATGGAGAAAGTTCGGATTTTTCTTCTTCTTTTTGCTTTTTAGTGATGTGGGCAGTTTTTTATTTGTTGGTCTTTTTTTCTCAGCTGACGAAACTGGAGAGACTGCTTGCTGAGGAGACGAAATCCAGAGATAGAGCTGTGAAGAGGTTGAGATTTGCCTTGAAGAAGTTGAGGTCACTCAAGTTGATAGATGATTTGGGCTCCTCTAGTTCTTGTGAGTTGCTGAGTGGGAACATAGGGAGCTCATCCTCCACTTGTTCAGATGGGAAGAAGACCAGTGAGCGTCGTGTCGAAGATAATGGAAAAGAGAATGGAGGCGTCGTCGATGCGGGTTCGTTCAATTCATCGCCCGATTCATCATGTCGGACGGTCTCTGAAGAAGGGAGCTGTAGTTCAGTGGGGTCTGCTCAATCTGTCAACATGGGTACCAAACACTGCTCAGAAGAATGCAATGAACCCAAGATGGATTCCTGTCATAATGGAATCAGTGCTGATTCTATAAGGTTTGCACACTCTTCTTAAATCGCATCACAAGAATTTGGAATTTCAAAGTAAAGCTATGGGCATATAATTTGTATTACAACCAGGAAAAAAAGTTACTTTGGCAAATTTTACAGTTGTTCATGACTGTTTTTGAAGATCTACTCTCTTAAAGACTTGCTTTGTGGATGCAAGAAAAGAACAGTATTGCAACCTTATCTCACATGCTTATGATTACTCACATTCTTATAATTAATGAGCATGGAGCTGTGTTCTTGCTTTGATTCTGTTACTTCTTCAAATTCTTCTAACTGTGCCAATCACCATTGAACTTTTATTTTCTCTAGATCTCTTCGCAGAAATTACTTGCAGAAAAGGTTAATTTGCGATGTCTTAAGATGGTTTTTTTAGGCTGAAGTTTGAGCATACGCTTTATCTGGAGCAGCATGAACTCTGCACTAGACCAGAACCAATCTTTTCCTGCACAAAGGGATGTCGGCGTCATCGATTTATTTTCTCTGTTTAAACCATTCACGGGTCATACCCGACTACTCAAATAAAAAAATGAGAAATATTAAGGATCCGTTTGGTAAACGGGTTAACCGTGGGGTAACCCGGTTTACCCCTCTCTATTCTTGAGTTGGAATTCCATCACGAATCATAGTGACATCACATCACATTCCTTATTACAACCCTTTCCAACCTCATAACCATCCCAAACAGTTACTATTCACATCAGGTTGCCCCAACCCGCTCCAACTCAGTAACCAAACAAACCCTTAGGACTAGTTCGGTTTGAGGGGTAAACTCGGGAGTTTACCTCCCTTACCGCACCTTTTCTCCCTCCTACGTGGGCCCCACCTTTTATCTTTTAAAAAAAACAAATAAATCAATTCTCCTTCATCAATTCCATCAACAAATAATATATTATACCATCATATCATATAAAAATTATAAACTACTCCGTTTCTTCTCACTTTTCTAAACTTCAATACAATCACATCACAATAACTACACACTTTTTCAAACTTCAATACAATCATATCACAACAAACCCACTTCTAACCCACCCTCAGTTTAACCCTCTATCCAAACACCAAAACACAAAAACGGGTTACTCTCTACTAGTTTAACCCGCCCTAACCCGCGTACCAAATGCACCCTTAGGGTATGTTCGGTTACCGCGTTACCCTGGGGTAACCCGGTTTATTGCTCTACAATCCTGGGTTGGAATTCCATTGTAAATCAACGTGACATCACATCACATTCTTTATTTCAATCTTCATGATCATCCAAACAACTACTATTCACATGAGGTTACATCAACCCATCCCATCCAGTAAACCAAACAGACCCTTAGTAGGTATGTCTGCCGTTTAGAAACAACTGTTCATGTACTTGAAGATGAAAAAAGATGCCAAAATTATATATGTTGGTATTTTCCACCAAAGATCAATCAAAATCCTTCCAGACTCTTACCATTATGCATAAAATTTGTAGTAGTTTGGCAACCTGAGAGGCTTTTCAACTGCATACAAGACATCTTGGACATGAGAACCTGATGTTGCATTCATAACTTCTTGTTTCCTCATTTAACCTCGATTATATCCGTACTAGACTTTCTGTACATAATGCGGTATTCCTGCAGTAACCTCCAAAAAAACATCGTGCCGCAGGAAAACATGCGACGAAGAAAGGCATCAGAAGGAATGTTCTTACGGTGATGCTCATGACATGGTTTCAGAAGACATCAAAGCTGATGGTGGATATAAGAACCCAGATATTAATGGCAAGATCGAACTCTGATTACTATGTTGGTTCTCTTGCTTCCCAGAAACCGATTTGGAGACAAACTGTGCAGGAGTACGAGCCATGATAAAGCAGAAGCAGAATCCTCTGAAGATACCCATTTGGAGATTGGTAGATACCGTATTTGGATTGTAATGGGCATAAAATTGTTGCAGAGTGGCACTCGATTTTGCCTTCTCTGCATTCATTTATTTGCAGATAATTTCAATCATAAGCTTCTGTTTCTTCTTTTCTGATTCATATTCAGCTTTTGGTTTCTGCTTCTGATTCGAGAAGTCGAATGGTTGGCGGTGGCGCAGATACAGTTCAAGGACGATAACGAACCAAGTTGGTGTTTTTTTTGGGTGCTAAAAAACTGGATTTACTCCTTGAATAATTTTTCGCACGTCAACTGGAGAGATACAAAACTGGAGGGTGGAGTATGCAATTCTCTCAGGAATCAAGAATCAAGATATGCATAAATGCCACAACAACCTAAACTATACCAACTCTTTGTTTCCCTTGCATAAATGCTGGAGCACTGAGCATGTGCATGGGCACAGTTTTGCAGACATGAAAGCATGTTAAAACATCTGGTCCGGTTTAGAGGGTTCATCGTCTGTAAATTCGTTTTGCCGTGTATACGGAATGCACCTTGATTGTTATGCATGTGTTCCTTTTGTTTGTTCGTTTGTTTTTCGACAGTTTTGGCCTTGGAGACTCATACCCTACCGACGCAAGGACTACTCTACAACGGCTTTGCTTACTACAGTCCTTACAGAGATATGATTCTGATTCTCCTAAAGCTCTTTCGAAGCATAGAATGTAAGCGGTAAATCATATGCATACAACAGATAATCCAACAACCAGAACTCTGATAGTGTGTGAGGTCAAAGGAACGCGGGACAGATATCAGAGTACAAAATCAATCTTCGCATTACATGGCAGTTTTTTAAAGCAGCATCCTGGAAGGCACTGAAATAGGCCAATAACTATGCTACCTTAAATTTACAAAGCATATATTGATACTTCCATTAACAATGTCAAGCAAAATAAAAAGAAACAACCTGCAGAACGACGCACAAGTTCCTCAAACTTCTCAAGTTTATTACCTGCTAGAGTTCAGGTTTCGCTTCTGTCGCTCGTGTCCATTCAAGCGAATCCCAAGGATTCCTGTTTTTTTTAATTTCTAAGAATTTGACCTCCTAATCTTGAGAGAAACATTATGATCTGTTTACATTATGTTCCTTGAACATTCTTTTTTTGCTTCACATAAGCAAAATAAACGATAACAGGTGGTGCATTTTGAATCCAAGTAAGATCGAACGAAACCTTTTGAAGATGACCCACAGCCTCCACTCAGATATACCATGTTATGCGCATATTATTGTAACCAAGACGAACCAGATGGACGTAGCATTTACATCAGGTAGATCGAAACGATAGCATTTCTTGAGATGGGCATCCCTATTCAAAAACAGCATTCGAATGCATCTCTACGAAACACATCTTCTTATTCAACATAATTGTACTTTATAGCATTTGTTGGTGTCAAAAGGAGCAATACATCTATATATTATATGAAGTAACTGTTTATGCCAATTCCATGCGATTTCCGCACCGATGATGATCAAGAAGAAGTGAAACAGGAAGTGCTCAGAAGGTCAGACTCGACTGAAGGCATCATGTACTTGTCAACATTCCGTAACTGGTAGAAAGGGTTCATAGGCAGAAACAAAAAGAGAAGAGAGGGTGCAGGGCTTTTTTCATGCATGTGATTAACTAATCAAACAAAAAACATGGGAAGACAAGGAATCTCGACCATCCAGCAATTGTACGGATATGAAGATCGGGAAGAACATAACTGAAACCATCGTGCTAATACCTAAGTATCTGAGTTTAGAATTCAGGAGTTAAAATAAATCATGTATTAGCATGCCATAGCTGGTAAAATTTAATGGAAGCTAACGCAGCACAATAATATTGATACATGGTGCAACTAAGCTATGGTCAAAGAGTACACCATCCGAATATTTGGCTAATATATACCATTGTGTGCATATGCCGAAGCATAATCCAGAATCAATGCCAATTTTTACATCCATTAAACAGGAATCTCCGAGATATTATCCATCTCCACAAGTTACGAAAAATCAGGTACATAAAGATTACCCTCCCAAGCAAAAAGTTGACGGCTCTAAGGTTGCCTCACCTTCTGAGCTCATGCCATTCTACATCCCATTGAATATGCAAAACCCAAGTGAAGAAGTGAGGATCTTCAAGGGAATGCAAAATGCCTTGGGAACCTGCATGCTCTGCGACATGATCAAAAACAAGAAATGGTCAAATAGATTGGGGAGATAAACTAAGAGAATACAAGTATTTGAAATCGTGCGCTCTTATAATGATCAACTTCATCACACCTTTCCACAAGACCGTCGCCATAATGTAGTCACTGCCACTGCCTTCAAGTCTTTTTGCTGCTCTTATCCATGGCAGGGTCCTCCTGGGCCAATAAAAAAATGAAGCTAGAAAAGTTGTAACACTGTAATTAAACTTGATCTGTAATTTTAAAGGGCATGTCCTCACCTCACCAGGCTCAGACTTCCCGTTGGTATGTGATGGAACAACAGGATTACTCTGAGAAAACCTGAGCACAGGGTAACAATTATAAGGTCGTGAATTACAGAATCAGAAATAGTAGTTTGTGGGAAAAAAAAGACTGATAGCTAACCTCAAAGCCCTTGCTTTCATTTTCTCTTCTTCCACAATACTCACCTTTGAAGCCTTCCCAAACCTGTCCAACCGAGCTTTTTTCTTAGCTTCCTCGGATGTGGACTTTCCTGCTGTTCCAAACCTGTAGCACTTTATACAATGGGCTCAAAAACAACCCAGAAAATCAATTGGTAGTAGGAAAGGATATAAACATGATATAGAGATAACGATGTGTGTAATTTTGTATTAATATGCAAACAGAAACAAAAAAATGTCAGACATGGGGACCTCTCTGCTCTAGCATGTCTCTTCTCCTCCTCAGATTTTCCACGAGAGATGGGGGCAGTGCCAAACCTGCCAAAAATCAAGTCTACGGTGTCAGATGTTAAAGTTGATCAATGCCAACGATAAAAAAACACACATTACAAGATACAAAAAAATTATTAACACCAAGGTTGTGGGAGAAAACACATCCTTCAGAAGAAGAAAACAATTCCCAGACGCACTAGAAGCAACTGGGTATGGAAATAGATCTTAACAATCTAAACATCAGAGCCGTCGTTAAAAGGCTCTACTGCCTTAAGATGGCTGTTCATATTCTTTCAAATGAGGTGCAAATTTTCCTAGAAGTGACCCTGACTACATTTTATGAAGTAAGCACCTGAAACGGTTTAACAACGCCTCACCCCAGGAGACCCTGACTATCTTCTATAAAGTAGTCACCTAAAATGGTTTAGCAACCATACCTCGACCCAGGAGGCACTCATAAGCACTCATCTTATACAACTTGTCATTTTTCTCTATGCCCTCCATTACCTCCATTTTATTTGTTGCCTTCAATCCAGCCCTATGAAATCTTCAAAGCTCCACCGCTTTTGTTTGTTTAATTAATATTTAGAAATGTAGTATTGTACTCCCAAAATCTTAAGTTCTACTTTTAACTATCAGTCAATATGCAAATAAAGCCTTGCTGTAACAGTGTTGGTAATAGCCAATGTATGACCAAGAAGCCAGAGATTCGGTTCAATCACAGCCTCTTTTAAAAACACAAGTGCAGCCGTGTGCATTAGTAAATCGAAAAAAGAACTAAACTTGAAACCCTACACACGGCAGAATCTTCCCGCACCATGGTATACTTTGTTATAAATATAGCAAACACTAAAAAGGAAGGCATCATACTCCATATCAAGGAATCTTAGATAACAAACCAAGCAGTGTTCAGGAAAGTGGCCGAGTAAATCGCATACTCATGCTCGGTAGCCTTACCACTCCGAGTATGATGAAATGACCATGTATGCGGGTTGACCTGCATACTCGGCCGAGTATACCCCATATGCATCCGCCTACTCGGCAGCTTTTCTAATAATTTTTTTATCTAATCTAAACCCACTTAATGGTCTAGTGGTAGTACAGTGTGTCTACTACACAAAAGACCAGGGTACAAATCCCACTCTTGTAGGGGTTGCGTTAGGTAGTCGACGGCCAGCGTAAAAAATAGTCGAATCTTTCAACATGGATTTGAGCAAGAATCCATGTAGCTGGCCCTACTTATAGTGGGAGAATGCTTAGTACATTTTTAATCTAAACCCAAATAACCCCACCCGCATAATAACATAAGACCACATACTCCCTGCATAAAATCGCATACTCCCCGCATACATCTTGACTGAGGATATTAACATAATATTAAATATTTATTTATATTTTTAATAATAAAAATACCAAACAATATAAAACCGCATACTCCTCGTGTACTCTCCCGCATACCGCATGCTCTCTATGTAGTGACCCATCCGACTGAATATTGCATAGCGCCTTCCTGAACATTGAAACCAAGGTCAATGTTTAGAAAGTCGGTATGCGGTATTCATTCCATCAGGTAGTATGGAGCGTACCACCCACTTAATGGTCTAGTGGTAGTACAGTGTGTCTACCACACAAAAGACCAGGGTTCAAATCCCACTCTTGCAGTGGTTGCGTTAGGTAGTCGACATCCAGCGTAAAAAATAGTCGAATCTTTCATCATGGATTTGAGCAAGAATCCATGTAGCCGACCCCACTTGTAGTGGGAGAAGGCTTAGTACATTTTAGAACATTTTAGGTAGTATGGAGCGAGTAAGAGGGTAGACGGAAGTATGTGCAGAAGTATATATGTGGATTATGCGGTTTCTATTATTTAATTAAAATAATTAAAAATATAATAATAATTTCAAACATTAGATATTTATTTTTAAAAAATATAACATGGAAGAAATATGAAGTGAAGACTTTTTTGTACAAATATGATATCAACCAAAGCATTTTCAAAAGTCATCCATGTCCAGAAGATAAAGATGTTAAGTTAATGATGAAAGAGTAAAAAATATTGTAAATTGATTGAAGATAATGGTAATTTGGAAAATTTGGAAACGCGTGATCGAAAAAAGGTTGAGGTAAATTTCCAATGTAAAAGAAAACCAATTCGGATTCATGCCAGGTCGCTCAACGACTGAAGCCATCCATTTGTTGAGGAGAACAATGGAGATTTATAGAGCTAAAAGGAAGAACCTCCACATGATCTTTATTGATTTGGAGAAGGCTTATGATTCTGTCCCACGAGAGATATTGTGGAGAGTGTTGGAGAAGAGACAAATACCTATCCTATACATTAACCTCATAAAGGACATGTATGATAGGACTTTATCTTGTGTAAGGACCCCGTCTGAGAAGACTGGATATTTTGACATCAACATTGGTTTACATCAAGGTTCTACTTTGAGTCCATTTCTTTTTACTTTGATTATGGACGAGTTGACCAGTCACATTCAGGATGAGTTACCTTGGTGTATGTTATTTGATGATATTGTGTTAATTAACGAGACTAGAGATGGAGTAAATGAGAAGCTTGAGGTCTGGAGACATGAGTTGGAGACTAAAGGATTTTGTATAAGTAGGGCTAAGGCGGAATATATGGAGTGCACCTTTGATGGAAGCAATGGTGAAGGAATCGAGGTGAAGATTGGTGACGATAACATTCAGAAGAGAGATTCCTTTAGATATCTGGGATCTATTCTACAACATTATGGGGAAATTGATGGAGATGTTACTAATAGAATAAATGCAGGCTGGTTAAAGTTGAGAGAAGCCTCTGTTGTTCTCTGTGATAAGAACATTCCTTTAAAGATTAAAGGAAAGTTTTACAAAGCAGCCGTGAGACCTGATATGCTTTATGGATCTGAATGTTGGCATGTGAACCATAGACATGTGTAGAGAATGAATGTAGCAGAAATGAAAATGCTAAGGTAGATGTGTGGACACACAAGTAAAGATCGGATTCGAAATGATGCAATCAGAAAGAAAGTTGGCGTAGCTTCGATCGAGGATAAGATGCGAGAAAACCGCTTAAGATGGTTTGGACATTTGCAAAGAAGATCAGTTAGTGCACAAGTTAGGAGATGCGAGTGTTGGGATGTTGAGCCGGCTAAGAGGACGAGGACAGCCCAAGAAGTGTTGGAAAGAGACCATACGAAAGGATCTTAGTTTTGTTGATATAATCCCGGAATTGGCCCAAAATAGATCTGAATGGAGGCGAAGAATCCATGTAGCCGACCCTACTTAATTGTGGGAAAAGGCTTTGTTGTTGTTGTTGTTGATTGAAGATAATGGTAGATATCCTTGTCCAAATTGGAAGGTAACTTTTTTTAGAAGTATAACATGGTTAGTAAACACAACCATGAATCTCCGTACTTTAGTAAATGGTGTATTTGTCTACTTAAAGTCAAATATTAAAAAAATCAACCATTTAAGATAAATATATGTAATTTGTTCTGTGCAGTTATAAAATTTCATGCAAATACGATATCTATATTCATTTTATCCTTAAAAAGATCTAAGATAAACACATGTTACTTATTCTATATTCATGCAGTTATGAGATAATGTAAAAAATAGAGTTGTTGCTGAAGAATATAAAAAATAGTCATTGCTGTAGAATCTAAAAAATAGAGAGATTTATGACTAAATAGAACAATCAACAAACCTTGGTAGAGAAGAAAAAGATGGCAGAGGAACAACCCATGTGGAAGTCAAGAAGGTGGCAGAGGAGCAAAGAGTTACGTCTATTACATATGTGGTCGCATATGCGGATTACTCGGTCGAGTATACCCATAATCCTCATATTGAGCGAGTATAGCATACTCGACGTGGTAGGAGGATCGACTCCACATATGCGGCTGCCTGAGTCGACTTTCCGAACACTGACCAAGGTAGAAATTTGAGAACATATTAATATGAACCGAGTGAATTGTCATCCTTTGAATTACGTTGGAGGCACTATCCAATAACATTCTGAAGAATCCCTAATGAAAATAAATAAAAAATAAACCCAGTTGTCTACAAGATTACCAAAAACTCATAAATTTAATATGTTTGCTCTCAATCCCACTCCAAAAGTTTATGTTGGGAAAAGAGAATGAGATGATTTCTATTCCATAGCCCTAGGCTCTCTTATATAGGAGAGTAGCCTATGGGTAAATTACATAAAGAGCAGATTCAGAAAAGAAAATAACGAAGAGGTACAATAACTCAATATGCGTCAACACTCCCCCTCAAGATGGAGCATAGATGTCAATCATGCTCAGCTTGGAAGCACACTTCTGAAATGGACCTCGTAACAATGCCTTTGTGAATATATCTGCAGTCTGGTTCTCTGAAGTAACATGAGATGTGGCAATAAATCCTTTCTGAATCATGTCTCGTATGAAGTGACAATCCACCTCAATATGCTTGGTCCGTTCATGGAATGCAGGGTTGTTTGCAATAAATAAAGCAGCCTGATTATCACACTCCAAGTTCATAGGAAGTGGAACATCTAAGCACAAATCTGTTAGCACCACTTTCACCCACATCATCTCTGTAGTAACCTGGGCCATTGCCCTATATTCGGATTCAGCACTAGATCTAGCTACCACAGTTTGTTTCTTGCTCCTCCATGAAACTAGGGGCATCATACCACCATCTGGCCCAGCAACGACTACAGAGAGTCATACTGATACTGTTGCCTCTGCCTCTACTTCTGCATCTACTAGTACTTCAGGTAGTACACTTGCATTCCACAGTAGTAGATCTCATATATTGCCATGGATCATGGACTCGGGCGCCACACATCATTTATGTGGCGACCAGAGCCTACTTACAGGATACACCCAGATTCCTCCAGGACGGACAGTAGTAATTGCTGATGGCACGCATTCCCCTATCACTGGTCAGGGGGAGATTAGATTGACACCCTCTATGCAGCTGAAGAATATCCTACATGCACCACATTTTTCTATGAATCTATTGTCAATTAGTCAGATTACGAAGGATCTCCACTGTCGAGCTATTTTTGATCCATCTTCTTTGATTTTTCAGGACATCCGTACGGGCAACGTGATTGGTCATGGCTATGAGCAAGGAGGCCTTTACCGTCTGAACCAGACCCCGTTTGCTGGAACCACATCCTCTCCTGCTGAACAAGTATCTCCTCTCCTGTGGCATCTGCGTTATGGTCATTTACCGCTCCAGAAGTTGCGTCTTGTCCTACCCTATAGTCTCTCTCACACACCTATCCAGTGTGAGGCGTGTCAGTTGGGAAAACATCACAGGTCGTCCTTTCCCAGCAGTCAAGGTCGGAGTAGTAACTCCAAGTTTGAGTTGTTTCATGTCGATGTCTGGGGTCCAAGTCGTGTTCCCGATCATCAGGGACACAGGTTTTATATTGTATTTGTGGATGACTATTCTAGAGCGTCATGGGTATTTCTAATGAAAAATAAGTCTGAAGCAGGAAATATTATTATTCACTTTCTAAATGAGATTCAGAATGTTTTTTCCACGTCTGTCAAAATTATGAGAAGTGACAATGCTTTGGAGTTGTGCACCAACAATCTAGCTAACTACTACTCCTCGAAAGGAATCATACATCAAACTTCTTGTGCTCATACGTCTCAGCAAAATGGGGTTGCAGAAAGAAAACATCGTCACCTACTAGATGTCACAAGGTCACTTCTTATTCAGAGTCATGTTCCGTACTCATACTGGGGTGATGCAGTTCTTACTGCATGCTATCTTATCAATCGTATGCCTTCATCCGTCTTGAATGAACAGATTCCTTTTTCACTTATTTATCCTGACAAGGATCTGTTCATTCTTACCCCTCGTGTGTTTGGGTATGTCGCCTTTGTCCATCAGTTGTCACCTGGTTCTGACAAGCTCTCTCCTAGGGCTGTCAAGTGCGTCTTTGTGGGGTACTCCAGAACTCAAAAGGGGTACAAGTGTTTTGACCCTGTGCGTCGGCGGTATATGATCAGTGCAGATGTTACATTTTTTGAATCCATTATGTATTTTTCAGAAAAAGGGAACATGCAACCACCACCTATATCTCCTGATACCGTTTTCATGACACCACCAATCTCACCACCGTCACCACCGTCACCATCATCACCACCACCACCATCACCACCACCACCACCGCCATCAACCGTATCCCCGTTACCATTCCATTACACCCGCAGGCCGAATCAAGCTCATGGTCCTGACCAGTCAACTAGCTCGCCTATGGTATGTAATGAAAATATTAATGTTGATGGATCTGACGACATTTCTGAGCAGGATGCATTACAGGAGCCTGTTGATAGCACAGAGGATTTGGATGTTCCAATCGCTCTACGCAAGTCGAAGAGAAGCTGTGCCAAATACCCAATATCAGCAGCCGTGTCTTTTGAACGGCTATCTGGACACTTCAAGACGTTTGCATTGGCACTTTCAGCTACAACTATTCCACGGAACCACCATGAGGCTTTGCAGGATTCTAGATGGCGGCTAGCAATGGAGGAAGAGATGGCGGCACTTCAGTCTAGAGGAACATGGAGTTTGGTTACTATACCTCCAGATGTCAACCCGGTGAGTTGCAAATGGGTGTTTACTATTAAACACAATGCAGATGGCTCCATTGACAGGTACAAGGCACGCCTAGTTGCACGGGGATTCACACAGACATATGGGGTAGATTACCTTGACACGTTCTCTCCTGTGGCGCGTCATTCTACTCTGCGGATCCTGCTATCAGTTGCAGTCACTCGTGAATGGCCACTCTATCAACTAGATGTGAAGAATGCATTTCTGTATGGAGACTTGCAGGAGGAAGTCTATATGCAACAGCCACCAGGTTTTGCTGTTGAGGGGGAGTGTTCCAAGGTTTGCAGATTACATAAGGCCATCTATGACCTTAAGCAGAGTCCCAGAGCATGGTTCCAGAAGCTGTCAGACCTCTTTGAGAAACAAGGATATAAACGCTCCAATGCTGATCATTCCTTGTTTGTACAGAAGACGGTGAGAGGAATTATTGTAATCATGGTTTATGTTGACGATATCTTGATTACAGGTGATGATGACCAGGGCATTGAGCAGGCAAAGGCAAGGCTGGGGACCGAGTTTGTCACCAAGGACCTGGGAGTCCTTAGATATTTTTTGGGGCTGGAATTTGCAAGAAATCCGTATGGATTAGTCATGTCACAGAGAAAGTATGTTACAGATCTACTGAGTGAGACATGTATGCTAGGGTGTCGACCTGCTACGACACCAATGGACCCTAGCATGAAGTTGTATGATGATGACACAGAGGAGATGGATAGGAGAAGATATAGAGAACTGGTAGGCAAACTGTTATATGTCACGATCACTAGGCCAGATATATTATTTGCAGTGAGCCGTGTGAGCCAGTTCATGGAGCAGCCACGCCAAGTGCATATGGATGCAATACATATGATACTTAGATATCTCAAATCTTCTCCAGGTAAAGGTCTGCTATTCAAGAAAGGAAAGGGGATGTCTATCTCAGCATGCGCAGATGCAGACTATGCAGGCTGTCCTAAGGACAGGAAGTCCACCTCAGGGTATGCTGTCTATGTTGGAGATGCCCTAGTTTCATGGAGGAGCAAGAAACAAACTGTGGTAGCTAGATCTAGTGCTGAATCCGAATATAGGGCAATGGCCCAGGTTACTACAGAGATGATGTGGGTGAAAGCGGTGCTGACAGATTTGTGCTTAGATGTTCCACTTCCTATGAACTTGGAGTGTGATAATCAGGCTGCTTTATTTATTGCAAACAACCCTGCATTCCATGAACGGACCAAGCATATTGAGGTGGATTGTCACTTCATACGAGACATGATTCAGAAAGGATTTATTGCCCATAAAGAAGTTTGTGCTAAGACCTATACGCACAAAGAAGTTGCGCACAGGCCGCACAAGGGAGGCACCGTTGACGCACGGCTGAGGCGCACAGGGGCTTGTGCTAGCGCACGGTTGATGCACGCAGGAACAGGGCACAGCGCGCAAGGATGCGCAGGGGGGCTGTGCACGCAGGTGCTGCGTGTGCGGCACGCTAGGGCTGCGCGTGCGGCACGCTAGGGCTGCGCGTGCGGCACGCTATGGCTGTGCACGGGCTGCACAGGGGCTGCGCTAGGGCAGCGCAGGGGCTGCGCTAGGGCAGCGCAGGGGCTGTACAGGGGCTGCGAGGGGCTGCAGGGGCAGCGCCGGGGCTGCGCAGGGGCTGCGTCCGGTAGAGGCGGCGGCGTTGAGGGCACGCCGATCGAGAGAGAGAGAGAGAGAGAGAGAGAGAGAGAGAGAGAGAAGAAGGCCGGCGGGTGGGGTGTTAGGGTTAGGGTTTCGAGAACTCCGGTCTAGGACCGTCGCTCTGATACCATGTTGGGAAAAGAGAATGAGATGATTTCTATTCCATAGCCCTAGGCTCTCTTATATAGGAGAGTAGCCTATGGGTAAATTACATAAAGAGCATAACAAGAAAAGAAAATAACGAAGAGGTACAATAACTCAATATGCGTCAACAGTTTACTTGTGTTAGGAATAATGAGCGAGTGTTTACTATGAGAGCCTAGACTCTTACATAGAGGTGAGGGATATATGTGGTTAATGGAAAGATTATATAAGAAAGAAATAAAACGTGTTTTCTCTCTTAGACCCCCACTCAAGTTGGTGCCAGTACATTATTCCTGTTCAACTTGGAAAGAAGAAAATAATGTCATTTTCTGGGAAGGGCTGTTCTGAAGATGTTTGTATGTTAGAGGTATGAAGAGATGCGAGATGTAGAAATCTTCTCTTACTGCACTGCATCTCTAATAAAATAGAAATCTACCTCAATGTGGTTGGCATCCTCGGTGTTCAGGAATGCGGCCGCATGACTCGCATAAATTGCAAATGATAACATATGTCTATGCAGTAGGTGAGCCGAATCACATTCTCTATGCAGTGCAATTCAGTCTGTGATCTAGATAAAGTTGATATATAGTTTAAACTTTAACATCTAATTATTTTAAGAACCTACTGATTTTTTAGGCAAAAAGGAGGAGACACCCCCAGTTACCTTATAGGCGTCAAGACTTGAGGAGAGCCTCGATATGTAAGATTACATTCTCAAAGTAAAAACGATCAGAGAAGAAGATAACACTATTGCGATAAAGCCAAACAGCCCAAATCGCTGCAATTAGTTGAAGCAACTCTCTATTATTATATTCAGATTCCATATCTTAATTTTCACCTCCTCAAAATTGAATCTATGTTCCAGTTGCTCAGCCTGAGATCTCGCGGTAGCTGTTGCACAGCTGCCTGTCTATCTCCAGGGTCTGCACTCCTCTTTACGGGAGAAGTTTTTGATATATGAGGTAAGTTCCTTACCCATGTTTCGGTCACCTTCCACTCACCTATCATTCACTGCCACAACGTGTATAAGTTGTCGTCGTCCTTCCAATCATCACCTCATGGAAAAATTTCGTATTTGCATCCAATGTTCAGGAAGGCGGTATATGGTATTCAGTTGGAGGGGTCACTGCATAGAGAGTATGCGATATGCGGGAGAGTATGCGGGGAGTATGCGGTTTTAAGCGGTTTGGTAATTTTTATTATAAAAAATATAAATATATTTTTAATATCAAGTTAATATCGTCTAAATATTATATCTCTTGAATATAATAATAAAGAATTGAAGGTATAAGGAACAAAACTATTGGGATAAAAAGTAATATAGAGTCAAATGAGCAAAAACATCGATTGAAAGAGCGTTAGGTCGGGAGTCTTAGTTTACGTTAGGGTTTTAGAAAATGTTTATTTGAAAATCGGTCGCATACTCGGCCGCATATACCGCATACTCGGCCGAGTATGCGGTCAGACCCGCCTAGATGCCGATCTGGTCATACTCGGATCGCCAAGGCTTCCGAGTATGAGTATGCGGCCGAGTATATGGTATACTCGGCCGATTTCCTGAACACTGTTTGCATCACCCTCCTTAATTCACTTCTGCATATATCTCTGATTTCACTCTGTCACATGTTTCTTATCCTCTTCAATGATGACTTTTTGGTGTACAGCCCACGCATCTGCGAAGAGAAGCCTTCCGTCCTGCGCCCAGCTATTGGTCAGCCCCGTTAGAAGAGATCCACACTGTTGTTCAGCTCCCCATGAGTGGCCTCAAAATCACGAAAAAAGCCATCGAACAGAGTGTCCAGCTCAAGTCTGCTCTCCAGGTTCATCGCTTCAGACGATCCACTAGTGTCACACAATCATAGTCAGCATTGTTTGAAAAGGACAACCTCGAGGCGGTCGAGGCGTACGCCGCGAAACGAGGCATGTCCTTTTAACCTTGAGGTGGATGCCTCGGGCAATTCTGGCAAGATGTACACCACGGGAGACCAAGGCAGTCCTGAGGAGAAGACGAGGCATGCACCTCGGATGCAATATATTTTTCATCCTTTTTTCTTCTACTACATCAAAATCTTGAACCACCTTGACATTTAATTTTCCCTTTTAGTGAATCTCGCCAAAAAGAAAGCTGTAATTCTGGCTCTTTAGGCAAAGACTTCACATAAATTGCCAATTGAACTAACGATGACGACTCTTCGTAAAAAAAGATCTGAATATCAAATTATTAGCTTCTTGTTGGTATCAAATATGTTACACGATATGATATGAAAAGAGATAATTGTTGAAAAATAAACTTTGAAGATTCCACTCAAGAATTTGAGAAAAGTATTGGACATTTTTCACATGAGCGATTTAAATGCCATATACGAAGATCCCCAAGCTATAATATCCAACCCATCATTCAACTATGATATTAAAGAATTATAGTAAAAATCATTTAATTACTTTAATGTCTAGGAATTGTGTTACAATATAAATTTATTAATATTATATCATATTTTTGGTTTTTTAAAAGATAAGGCTTACTCATGGAAGCTACGCGTCTCCTCGATTCCAAGGAAACTGCCTCCTTTCGCTTTTCGTTTTTTCAGACCTTGATAGTCACTGAAAAAAATTGGATAGTCATTTCGCTTTTCGTTTTTTCAGACCTTGATAGTCAACAAAAAAAAAACTGGATAGCCCGAGGAAGCTCAATGAGCTTTATGGTCATCTCATATGTCGTGTAAGGAGTAGAATAACCATCAAGACCAAACGAGGCTTACAGATAGCAGAAGGTTCACTAAACTTTGCCCAGACGGATGGTTAGTCCTTTGGTAATGTATACAAGAGAAAATGTATCCTCCTTCACGTCCCGAATCACAACCTTTACTTATGCTTCAGGTACCAAAGCAGTCCCCGCCTCCACATCTAATAAAAGCAGCTACCGCAGAAATAATTGTAAAAGGTGCAAGAGAAAGCCAAGAAACATCAAGTTGTCCAAGTCGAGCCAAAATGACTTAGAAAAGGAGCCATATCAGCAGAAAGCAACCGGTGCTCTGTTGTCTAATAGTATCAACTCATGCTGAGGAACTTGTATACATGCCACTCAGCATGCTCCTGAATATGTTTCACACAACATACTGATTGGAAAATGTTCGACTCCCAGAGACATGTCAAATAAGTGTAATCTTACGATGCAAACCAAATTATCATATAGATGTCAGATTGTTTCCTTGAAAAGAAGGTTCTCCGCAGTCGATTGTTCAACGCTATTGGAAAGTAAATTCATGACCAATTGTACGCTTTACAAGTATCATATTCCTTATCGTTCTTCTAGAGAGAGTTCTTTGTAAGGATGTAAAGATTTATTTGTCCACCAATAAACACCTTTAACGCTCAGGACCGAAGAAATATAATTTACGACACCTTTTGATTGGATAGAGATGCCCTGAACAACTACGATAGATGCATGGCAAGCATCTTGGTCTCTGGAAAAGTCACATCATAAGATTCGACCATGGTGGCCGAATTGTTAAAGAGATGCAGCTTTGGATGGGATTCACATTGAAATATCTGGAGGAATTGTCACCCGAATGGGTAGAGTCCTCTACGGCTCGGATGCCAACAAAGCTGGGGGATCTCAGACGCTTCTTGATGACATATAACAAGAGTCTACACACCCAGCGATGCAGTAGAAGGAACAATGCACATGAGGAGGTGATTCGCCATGATAGGATTGAAGAAGACCGGGATTTGACACCTGACGAGGTTGATAGCAGATCACACCATCTACAGCTAATCAATGTAGAGGACAGAAAGACAGGCGAAATAGAAACAGAGATCAATGCAATGTTGGTTAAACGAAGTTGATACTAACACGAGAGGATTTTTCATACCAAGGCCAAGGGAAGGAGGTGCAGGAATTACATTCATTCTATCAAGGAGGATGGTGCATACGTTCTTGGAAATCAGGAAGTGGGGCATGCTTATAGCACCCACCTTCATTCTCTAAGCAGAAGACAAAGCCACGAAGGTTGGGGTTGGCGGGGTAGGGGCTGAAGCACATATCGCGAGACCAAGCAAATGTGTTGTGACTGATTTTACCATGCAAGAGGTACGAGAGGCATTGTTTCGGCTCAATATTGATGGTGCACTAGGGTTGGATGGCTTCCCGAAAGCTTCTTTAGGGAATTTTGGGATTGCCTACATGATATGCTAGAGGTGCTAAAAGAATTCATGACGGGTAATTTTGCCTCCATTCAGATCTATCTTGGGTCAATCTCAGACTTAGATTCAAAAAATTAAGATCCCTTCATATAGTCTCATTCCAACACTTCTTGGGCCTTCATTGCCCTCTCTTAATTGGCTCAGCATCCCAAAACTCGCATCTCCTAACCAGTGCATCAACCGACCTCCTTTGCAAATGGTCAAATCACCATAAGTGATTTTCTCGCATTTATCATCGATCGGAGATAAACCAACTTTCCTTCTTATTGCAATTCTGAATCCGCTCTTTACAAGTGTATCCACATATCCACCTCAGCATTTTCATTTTTGTTACTGTCATTCTCCGCACATGTCTATGGTTCACAGGCCAACATTCAGATCCATAGAGCATAGCATGTCTCGTGGCTGCTTTGTAAAATTCTCGTTTGATTTTCAAAGGAATTTTTCTTATCACAAAGAACAGTAGAGACTCCTCTCCACTGTAATCAACCTGGATTTATTCTATTAGTAATGTCTCCATCAATTTCCTCATCATGTTGCAAAAAGATCACAAGTATCTAAAAGAATCTCTCTTCTGAACGTTATCATAACCAATCTTCACCTCGATTCCTTCACAATTGCTTTCATCAAAAGTACACTCCATGTATTCTGTCTTAGTCCTACTTATACGAAATCTTTTAGTCTCCAATGCATGTATCCAAACCTCAACCTTCTCATTTATTCTATCTCTAATCACATCAATCAACACAATATCATCAGGGAATAACATACACCAAGGTATCTCATCCTGAATGTGACCTGTCAACTCGTCCATAATCAAAGTAAAAAGGAATGGACTCGAAGCTGAACCTTAATACATACTAATATTGATGTCAAAATGATTAGTCTTGCCAGACCGGATCCTTACACAAGATGAAACCCTATCATACATATCCTTTATGAGGTTAAAGTATAGGACATGTACTTGTCTCTTCTCTAAAACTCTACAATATCTCCTATCGGAGAAAATTATAAGCCTTCTCCAAATCAATAAAAATCATATGGATGTTCTTCCTTTTAACTCTATAAATCTCCACCGTTCTCAGCAAGTGGATGGCTTCAATAGTTGAGCGACTTGGCATAAATCTGAATTGATTTCTTTTAATTTGGAAACTTGTCTCAACCTTCTTTCGATCACATGTTCCCAAATTTCATAGTGCAACCCATCAGCTTGATACCTCTATAGTCAGTCTGTAATTTGAACAATTTTGAATGTCTTCTTTGTTCTTATAAAGAGACAGCACGATGCTTCTCCTCCAATCTTCACAGTATGAGACTGCTTCCCTCCCAGATACATGCGGATGCTACTATTCCTCCCATGGAGGAGGCCTTTCGTAGATTGTGCCGAATCAATATTTCATCTCGTGTTCCAGTGCTGAATTCTTCTGCCATAACAACCTCTCGTAGAAGAGGAGGTCCATCTCAATTTCGTGGACGAGGACCACGTGGTAGAGATGGATGTGGTTGTGGATAGGGATGGAACCGGATACGGATATATCTGTATCCACCTATCATTGCATCTATTTTTAAGAGGATATGGATATGATTTTTTTATTTTAACGGATAGATATGGATATGAGATTTTATTATTTTTTGCGGATACAGATAAGGATAGGGATATTGTTTCCAATTTTTTTGAGGATATGGATACGGATATGATTACATATTTTTTGACGAATACGAATATGGATATCTGCATCACTGAATCTGTGTTTATATTGTGTATACATACATCAACTTGTGTGTGTGTCTCCAAATATATTATAGTTGTAATATATTGCATATGGAGTCATTTTCAAATATGGGAAGAAAACTATAAATCTATATATTATTTAATCATTTATTATACAGTTATTAAATTTAGTATAATACTATAGTTTCTTTTTGTATATTGATGTCTTGTAGTTTATTAATTTTGTTTTAATCAGCTATTAGTTTCAATTTTACCAAACAATCTTAAGCGTTAGAACTTAGACGACATTTCTTATCCGCAGGATAATCCTCTTTCTTTCGTAAAATATTCGCATCTGAATTGTGATTATTTATTTCCATATCTGTATCCATATTTAAGGATATGGTTTGTAATTTTCAATATCCGCAATGTATCCGTTTTCGTATCCATATTTTGACATGGATAAGGATATGGTAACACCTATATTTGTATCCGTATACGTATGTTTGCATCCCTAGTCGTGGACCACCTTGTGCATATTGTCACCGATCTAGTCATACAGAAGATACATGCTACTCCAAGCATGGCTTCCCAGTGTTCGCCCGTGTAGCAGAGCAGTTCCAGCCTCATGCCTCTCTATCCACATCAGATCAAAGATATGATGAGCCTATGTCTCGACTAAGAGACATCATGCCCCCAGCTAGCACCCCTTCACCTGCTTCAGAGAACAGCTCAGACATTGCTACTACTGCAGGAACTAGTACCTCAGGTAGTATTCATGCCTCCACTTCTTATCATGGTTCAGATCTCTCATAATGGATTATAGACTCTGGTGCAACACATCATTTGTGTAGATATAAAGATCAGCTCATAGTCTACAGGAAGGTTCCTTCAGGAAGTATTGTGATAATAGGAGATGGGACTCATTTCCCGATCACAGGACAGGGGGAGATCACTTGACGCCCTCTATACAGCGGTATAATGTGTTGCATGTTCCGGATTTCTCTATTTCTCTATGAACTTATTGTTTATTAGTCAGATTACTGAGGATCACTGTTGCAAAAGTCGGCCGACTAGGCCGACTAGTCGGCCCGACTATACGACTCGGAGGGTCTCCCGACTCGATTAAGAGAACTCGGGCTATAATCGGTCAGACCCGATTACTCGCCCGATTAATCGGTGTAGTCGGCCGAGTATTCGGCCGCCTTTTGCATCAAAGGTTTTCGGGCATCTAAGACCCGATAATCTGATTACATTAAAATAAAGTTTCTGTCGGACAGAAACTCAGAACGTTCCCATTCCCTTTTGTTCTCTCGACCCCCGCAACCCTAGCTCCCAGCACAGGTACGCCGCCTCGCCGCTCGCCGCCTCGCCGTGCTGCTGCTCCATCGCCGCTCGCCTCTCCGCGCCGCTGCTCCAGCCTCCATCGCCACTCGTCGCTGCTCCCTCGCTCGCCGTATTCAACCTCGCTCGCCGCTAGGTTAGGATTTTTATTTTTATTTTTCGCTTTTTTCCTTCTCTATTTTTATTATATGAATAGTTTATGCACTAGACTTTATCATTTAAGTTGTATGTTGCATAGATATAAACTTGTATGTTGACTTGCCCTAATCAATTTTTTCCTTTTTTGAACTTTATGCATAATGATTTGAACACTGTATGCTAGCATTTAGGTAAACTTAGATATTCTTTTATGATTGTCATTGTCTATCTTATATGTTCAATTTGCTCAACTTGGAAATTCTTATATGGTTGTCACTTGTCAATGTTGTCATTGGTCTATTAGTTATGTAATCTCTTCATTTAACTTTTGATTTGTTACTTAATTAGAAAGTTCAAATTGTTCTTTTATTTTTGAACATTTGCTTGTACTATGTGCCAAACATTTTGTCCTTAATTTGCTTCTTTTTTCATTCTCTTGCTATTTTTTTATCCTATTAAAAATATTAAAACTTGTTAAATATATGTATATAAATGAGAGTATATGCTATAACAATTGATTTATATATTTAAAATAATAAAAAAATTCCAAACCGACTAATGCCCGACTAAATCCGATTACTCTCCCGACTGCCGATTAATCCTTAGTCAGTGACCCTGCCGACCGAGTACCGACTGCCGACTTCTGCAACCTTGCTGAGGATTTACATTGTCAAGCGATATTTTACACATCATCTCTTGTGTTTTAGAACATCCTAACAAGCAAGGTGATTAGATATGGTCGCGAGCAAAGCGGCTCTATCGACTGGTCCAAACACTGTATGCTGGACTATCCTCCCATTCCATTGGACCAGTTTCTCCCTTCACATGGCATTTGCACTTCGATCATCTTCCACTTCAGAAACAACGTCAAGTCCTTCCTCAGATTTCACCGCGCTCATCATTCAACTGTCAGGCATGTCAGTTAGGGAAGCATCATCGGTCGGTTTTCCCCAATCGTGAGAGTTGGAGCAGTAGCTCCCCTTTTGAGTTTCTCTATGTTGACATTTGGGATCTAAGTCGTGTTCCCGATCATCAGGGACAGATTTTATTTAGTTGTTTTGGATGATTTTAGTCATCTGTCTTGGGTTTTCTTGTTGAAAATAAATCAGAAACTGGAAATACACTTATAAATTTCATTAAAGAAGTGCACAATGTTTTCCACCTCTGTCAAAATTGTGAGAATCGATAATGCATTGGAATTATGTACTCGTGTGCTTTCCCAATTCTTTCATCTCATGGTATTCTTCATCACACATCATGCGCATATGCAACTCAACAGAATGTCGTTGCCGAAAGAAAGCAACGTCACCTATTTGATGCCACTCGTAGCCTCCTTATTCAGAGTCGTATCCCACATTCATTCTGGGGTGATGATCTTCTCACAACATGTTATCTCGTGAACCATATGCCCTCGTCAGTGCTGGAGGAGAATATATCATTTTGTTTTGTTTTTCAGACGAGGAGTTGTTCTCTCTTACCCCTCGTGTATTTGGGTCTGTTGCTTTTGTTCATCGGTGTCTCCATGGATTAACAAGCTCTCTCCTAGGGCTGTCAAATGTGTCGTTGTCGGATATTCCGGAACTCAGAAAGGATGTCGTTGTTATGATCTGTTATACAGGAGATATTATGTCAGTGTAGATGTCATATTTTTTGAGTCTTCATATTCGGATAATGAGGTTTACATTCAATCTCCACTCATGAGTCCACCATCGTCATCACCTCCTCCATCAACCCCATGACCTCCATCAGCCCCAACATCATCCATTGTTCTGGTTCCACCTCTACCACATCACTATAATCAACGGTTTGCTCCTCTTCATGTTCATGGTTTGTCGTCCAACATGCCCCAGGTTTGTTCTGAAAACATTATTTCTAATGATGGGACTGACGATATGTTTCAGCAAGGGTCATTTCAAGAGACTGATGATCAAGTCACTAACAGGATGATCATGACCTTGATGTGCCTATCGCTATCAGGAAGCATAAGCGTTCCTGTGCTTCATATCCAGTAGCTTCTCATGTCACTTTTGATCGACTAGCGGGTGACTTCAGGAGGTTTGATGTTGCATTGTCCACCATGGTCATACCACGGACTTACCACAAGGCATTGAAGGACAACAAGTGGCGTCTAGCTATGGAGGAGGAGATGGTGGCTCTACAGTTGAGAGGTACCTGAAGTCTGATCCCAGCCCCCTCTGGGATGTCTATAATGAGTTGAAAATGGATATTTACAGTGAAACTAAATGCAGATAGCAGCATTGATCGGTATAAGGCCCGACTAGTTGCATGAGACTTTATTTAGACATATGAGGTAGATTATCTTGACACCTTCTCTCCAACTGCTCATCATTCTACCCTACGAATTCTTTTATCAGTTGCAATGGTTCGAGATTGGACTTTGTTTCAACTTGATGTCAAGAATGTCTCTTTGTATGGTGATCTTCAGGAGGACGTCTAAATGCAGCAGTCGTTGGGTTTTGCTGCTGAGAGGGAGTGTTCACAGGTATGTAGACTTCATAAGGCAATATATGACCTTAAGCAGAGCCCAAGAGCTTGGTTCCAGAAGCTCTCAGATTTGTTTGAGAAGCAGGGGTCCAAACGATCGAATGTAGACCATTCTCTTTTCATACAAAGAACCTCCAGAGGTACGATTGTTATTATAATGTATGTTGACAATATACTTATTATAGGACATGACAAGGAATAAAGTGGGCAAAAGAATATCTGGGTCACGAATTAATTACTAAGGACCATGGAACTCTTAGATACTTTCTGGGACTGGAGTTTGCCAGAAGTCAACGAGGACTTGTGAAGACCCAAAGGAAATATGCCACTGATATGCTAAGTGACACATGCATGCTTGGATGTCGACCGGCTACCACATTTATGGATCCAAAAGTTGTATGATGATTATACTAATGAGGTTGACATGAGAAGATATAGAGAACTAGTGGGAAAGCTTCTTTATGTTAACAATACCATACCTGATATCTCATTTAATAGTAGTCGAGTTCGCCAGTTCATGGAGCAACCTCGTCAGGTACATATGGATGCTATACATATGATACTACGGTATCTTAAATCATCTCCAAGTGCAGGGCTGCTCTTTAGAAGAGGTAGGATCATCACTATCTTAGCATGTGAAGACGCAGATCATGCAAGGTGCTCCAAGGATAGGAAGTCCACAACAGGGTTTGCTATATTTGTTGGAGACTCTCTTGTCTTATGGAAAAGCAAGAAGCAAACTGTAGTTGTCAGGTCTAGTGCTGAATCTAAGTATATGTTTATGGCACAAGCGACCGCAGAAATGGTGTGGGTTCGAGTAGTTCTTACAGTCTACACATAGATGTTCCTCTTCCCATGTCGATGAAAGGCAACAATCAGGTGGCCCTTTTTATTGCAGATAATCATGCATTTCACGAAAGGACAAAGCACATTGAGGTCGATTGACATTATATACGTGACATGATTTAGAAGGGCTTCACTTCTGCATCCAATGTCAGCTCAAGGGAACAGACCGTGGATATTTCCACGAAAGCATTACTTAGATGATCATTTCAGAAATGTTCATTTAAGTTGAGCATGATAGGTATCTATGCTCCATCTTGAGGGGGAGTGTAGAGATATATTTCTATATTTCTGTACTCTTTTATCTATTATATTTCCTTTTGTTAGTATTATGTAATTTTCCCATATGCCTCTTTATATAAGAGAGCCTAGGACTCAAAGGTATAAGCAAGTCTCTTATTTTCCCAACACTTTGGATCCTTATATAACTTGATGATTCAAATAACTTTCACTACTAGCTAGATCTCCCAAAGTGACATATCTATTTCCTTCCATATGAAAAGCTTATAAAAATGTTGTTTCCATCTACTTTCTATATCCTTACGAGTAAAAAGCATGTGACCTTCCTCATCATTAATGTATCATTACATCTCACTTGAGAAAGGTCTTTAGTCTTTTTTTCTCTTGCTTTGGTCAACCTGAATATATCCTTATAACCCTCCTTAAAATCGAGATTTTTTTAACAAAACTTCATAAGCTTTTGACTTATCTTCGTTTACAACCTTCTTTGTTTCCTTCTTTGATAGTTTGTAGTTTGTGACAGATTCCTTTGTTTTATCCTTATACATAGCTTTAAAGCATGTTCTTTTAATTTTAAGCTTCTCGTACACCCCTCCACTCCACCACCAAGCCTTCTTTTGACATGAAGCTCCTCCCTTTGACTCGCTTAGCATCTCTTTGGTTACCCTTCGGATACAAGATGCCACCACCTCCCACATCTCGTTTGCACTTCCGTTACAATCCCAAGATAAGTCTTCTAAAACCTTCTCCCTGAAGCTTGATTGCTTTAATTGAAGATTCCATCATCTAGTTCTAGTGATCTTGGAAATCCTTCTTTTCTTACCAACCATTTTATTTGCACAACCATGACTAACAAGTGATGTTTGGCTGTCAAACTCTCTCTTGTGCTCACTTTGCAATGTTTGCAACACAAACGGTCTCTTTACCTCAACCAAGGCCCTAAATGTCGGTTTCGGTCACCATTTCGGTACCGACCGTAACAGAATTTTGATGGAATTTCGATGGAATTTCGTCCGAAATTTCGGTCATTTCGATCGTTTTTTGTACTAGGACCCCCATATTTCGATCATTTCATCATTTCGGTCGAATTTCGATTTCGACTAGATATCGATTAGACAGAAATTTGACCGAATTTCGCTGAAATTTGAGGCCATGACCTCAACGCAAAGTAATCTACCTGTGTTCTAGTCGGTCCACTCTTATAAGTAATTAAATGTTCCTCTCTCTTCTTGAAGAGATTGGTTACTAAGAAAAGATAGCAAATTGTTAAAAAATCCAGAATGACTTTTCCCTCTTCATTTCTATCTCCGGAGCCATGTCCTCCATGAACACTAGGCATACCCTAGAGCATCCTTTCTCATATGTCCATTAAGATCTCCACCTATGCAAATTACCTCTCTTTGTGAGATTCCTTGCATAATCTTATCTAAATCCTCCCAAAAAGCTTGTTTACTCATTTCATCTAAACTAATTTGTGCACATAAACTGAGATGATATTAAGAATATCTTCTTTGAGAACCAATTTCAGCAAAATAACATGATCCTTGAATCTTTGCACCTCAATCACATAATCCTTCAAATCCATATGAACGGCCACTCCAACACCATTTTTGCCCTTATCTTAACCTGAATACCAAAGTTTAAAGCATGTCTTCTCGATCTGCTTACTTTCTCTCCAACTCATTTTGTCTCTCGGAGATAAAGTATTTGAGCTTTCCTTCTTTCCATCGTACCTACAATCTCCATCGATTTGAGAATCAAAGTGCCCGTAATCCAACTACCTATCTACAACTTCTTTTGCAACCTCTTTTGGACTAACTTCTTTACTTGCATGCATCCATCATACCAAAAATCTTGCAAATTTAGACTGCATTCGAGCAACAATGCTGCAGAACTAGCTTTTTTACTTACATGTGTTCCTCACGCGAGAAACCTTGTAAATTTTGAACTACATCCGGGTATCAATGTAGCGGCCCTTGCCAACTTCTCATTGCATTCGGACAATGCAACGTGTACCTAGTAGGGAACGTCCCAACGAAATCTAAATGTTTGCTTAAATCCATATTGAAAAGATACGAACTCAGACAAATTCCAAAATAGTGTGAACACTATTTAGGAATATGCCTCTCCTGTGTTGGTTCACGACTACCTAACGCGCAACCCTCAATTTACTTGGTATCATTGCTCCAAAAATTTTAATGAGCTATTTGCCAAATGTGGTGGATAACAATGCCTTCAATGGCATATTTCGACTTCATTTCAGTAAGGACGAGAGAATTTTGGGAGAATTTCAATGGAATTATTGTGAAATGGTCAGAAATTGGAGAAATAATTTTCTAGAATAAAGATTTCTAATGTTCTTTAATTAAAAATGTGATAGAAATACACATTTTTTTGCCAATAATAAGAATTTAAGGTGATACGTTACCTAAAATTTCATATTTCAATTTTTTTCAAGTTGACAAGAACATTACTACATTAGTAGTTTTATATTAGAGAACGCATAAATCAATTAAAATAGCAAATGCCATAATACAAGATCACATAATACACCACACATAATAAATAGCATTAACTACCTAAACATTTAACCGTGGAGAATAAATTTGATAAATAATCATATCTAAAAAACTGTTTGTAAATTTTAGTGTTTTTATAATGTGTGCCCTTCTTAACTTCAACAATAACAGTTATGACCCTCTCCTTTTCGGAATATCAGTTGTGTTTCTGACTTCTTGCTCCATTATCACTTGCGTCCTTCAGTCGGAATGGTCGTTAAAGAGTTGAACTAAACCATAGTTTACTCAAATCAAGGTGTAGGTAGGAGGGGTATAACTGGAAACCCTCACTTCCTCCACCGCCGCCTCCAACCACTCCGTCGCATGTTGCTCCTTTGCCTCCTCTTTCACCGACTGCAAGCTCCCTCCTCCTATTGTTGCTACAAGACCATCTGTTGGTCCTCTTCCGCACCCACAGACGTCCTCGAGATGTCCCTCTTTCTCGTCCTCCTCCTCGACACTATCCTCCCGTCTAGAGCTCCCAGCACTAATTGTCTCAGGGCAGAACTAATTCACTGGAATAGAGTCAACAACAACAACAAAGCCTTTTCCGACATTAAGTAGGGTCGACTACATGGACTCTTTGCCTCCATTCATATCTATCTTGGATCATTCTCAATCTTAAATCCAAATAACTAAGATCCATTCGGATAGTTTCATTCCAACACTTCTTGGGTCTTCCTCACCCTCTCTTCGTCGGCTCAACATCCCAAATCTAGCATCTTCTAACTGGCGCATGAGCCGACCTCCTTTGCAAGTGGTAAAACCATCACAAATGATTTTCTCTCATCTTATCATATGTTGGAGCAACACCAACTTTCTTTCTAATCGCATCATTCCGAATCCGATATTTTCATGTACGACCACACATCCACCTTAGCATTTTCATTTCTGCTATTGTCATTCTCTGCACATGTCTATGGCTCACGGGCCAACATTCAGATCCATAGAGCATAGCAAATCTCGCAGCTACTTTGTAATATTTTCCATTGTTTTTCAAAGAAATTTTCTTATCGCATACAACAGTAGAGACTCCTCTTCACTTTAGCCAACATGTATTTATTCTATGAGTAGCATCCCCATCGATTTCCCCATCATGTAGCAAAATAGACCCCAAGTATCTAAAAGAATCCTTCTTCTGAATGTTATTGTCTCAAGTGTTCACATCGATTCATTCACCCTGCTTCCATCAAATGTGCACTCCGTACATTCAATCTTAACCCTGCTTAGATGAAATCCTTTAATCTCCAAGGCATGCCTCGAAACCTCAAGCTTCCCACTTATTTCATCTTTAGTCTCATCGATCAACATAATATCACAACAAACACCAAGGTATCTCATCCTGAATGTGACGAGTCAACTCAACCATAATTAAAGTAAAAAGGAATGGACTCAAAGCTGAACTTAGTGCAGATCGATGCTGATGTCAAAATAGTTAGTCTTCTCATACTGGATCCTTACACAAGATGAAGCCCCATATGTAGAGATAGCTGTCCGTCTTTTATGTTATTTCAGTTTCTTTATGTACCTCTCATGTAATTTACCCAAGGGCTCTCTCCCTATATAAGAGACCCGAGGGCTCTATAGAATAAATCATCTGAGTATTTTAACATGGTATCAGAGCCATGACCCTAACCTAGGGTTTCCACCGCCGTCCCCCCCCCTCCCCTCTAGGGTTTCGCCGGCCTCCCTCCCAGGCTCCCAGCCTCCAACGCCGCCGCCGGGGTCTCTCACCCTCATCGGGCCCCCCCCCTCCCACCGCCGCCGACAGCCCCTGTCGGGCACTCCATCGCCGCCAGCACCCTTTCGGGCCTCCCACGCCGCCGCCAGCCCCTTTCGGGCCTCCCACGACGCCGCTGTAGGGAATCTTCGCCACAGCCAGCCCTCTTCTACCTACCGCCAGCCCCTGTAGGGCATCCTCAACCCCGCCGGGCCCCCACCAACCGACGCCGGGCCCCTGTACTTGCTGTCCAGCCCCTGACCGACCCCTCTCAGTCGCTATTTTGGCGAGGTAGAGGCTCCCACCGCCTCTACTTGTTGCCGGTGTTCCGAGTTCTTCCTAGGACTCGGAGTTATGTTTGATTCAAGTGCATAATCGTCTACCTATGCACTTGGATCCTACAAAGTTCCGGTAGACAATATATTCTTGGTTATCATTAGTCGCTCTTCTCCGGCATCATGTCAGATCAGAAGCTAGATATGCCCGCCATAGGTGCCTTCAAAGGTTCGGCACCAATCGTCAAGATGGACGGGACGAACTACGAACTGTGGGCAATGCAGTTCCTCAGTCTCATGAAGTCGTGTGGTAAGAAGCATATTCTTACCGAGGATGAACCGCCGGAGAAGACAGGGATCTATGCCTCATGGGAGGCAGATGATGCGTACGCCAAGGTGTGGCTCTCAGGTACGCTCACGACGGAGATAGCGAATGATGTCCTTCACCAGCCCACCGCTAAGGCGATGTGGGATATTTTGGCTATGACGTACTCTCAGGTCCGCAATGAGACGAAGATGCTCCAGTTGCAGCATGACATATTTACCACGAAGCAGAATGGGAGGCCTCTCCATTCACTGTACACGTCGCTTCGTGGCATGTTCGAGAAGCTCTACAGCACCATTCCGCTTACAGCCACGGCGGAACAGCAGAAGACGTTCCGCAACGCCACTATGGTTGGCGTATTACTCGCCGCCCTAGATCCGGAGTACGAGGCAGCACGCGCTCAGATACTGGCCGATGCCACCATCCCATCAATAGAAGAGGTATACAGGAGGCTCAGTCGTATACCCGTTCCATCCAGTACAGCGACTGTGACTCCGTCAGCAATGGCAGTTTCCAGGGGACGTGGTGGTTCGTCCTCCTTTCGTGGCAGGGGAAGTGGTGGACGTGGCCGCGGAGGCCGCATACGCTCTACGTGCTCATATTGTCGCCGCACTGGTCATTCGGAGGATACATGCTATTCCAAGCATGGTTTTCCTCCTTCTGCACGAGTAGCTGATCATGTTCAGGGTCCACCCGCATCCACTCCAGATCACAGGTTCGAAGAGTTGGTGGCACGACTTCGGGATATTATGCCACAATCTTCTCCATCAGAGGGTGCTGACGTTTCTGATGTTGCGGCTTCGGCGTCAGCCAGTACATCGGCCTCAGCCAGTGCCTCAGGTAGTCCTTCAGCCTCATTTCATACCCATGACCTCACAGGATGGATTGTCGACTCTGGAGCTACCCATCATCTATGCCGTGAGAAAGATATTCTGCAGTTATACAGAGCTGTTCAGCCAGGTCGCTCTGTACTCATTGCTGATGGCACTCAGTCTCCTATCATTGGTCAGGGGGAGACAGCTTTGCTACCCTCTATGCACTTACAGAATGTGCTACATGCTCCAGAATTTTCTATGAACCTCTTATCTATTAGTCAGATTACACGTGATTTGCACTGTCGTGCTATTTTTGATCCATCGTCTGTTATTTTTCAGGACATACTGACGGGCAGGGTGATTGGCTGTGGTTCTGAGCACAATGGCCTTTATCGTCTCGTTCGTAACTCCTACGCTGGTGTCTCCTTGCATACCCAGGCTTCTGTTTCTCCGTACACCTGGCATCTTCGGTTCGGTCATCTACCGCTGCAAAAGATGCGTCACCTCCTGCCTCAGATATCTCCGAGTTCTTCTTTTCGGTGTGAAGCATGTCAGTTAGGGAAGCACCATCGGTCTAGCTTCCCAGGTCGTCAGAGTCGGAGCAGTAGCTCCCCGTTTGAATTATTTCATATAGATATTTGGGGTCCAAGTCGTGTCCCGGATCACCAGGGGCACAGGTTCTATCTAGTTGTCGTAGATGATTTCTCCAGAGTGTCATGGACTTTTCTTCTCAAAAATAAATCTGAAGCAGGAAGTGTTCTTCAAAATCTAATTAATGAAGTTCAGAATGTTTTTTCATCTTCTGTTAAGTATGTGCGTACTGACAATGCATTGGAATTCTGCACTCGCTCTCTTGCTAGCTTCCTTTCATCTAAAGGCATTGTCCACCAAACCACATGTGCCTACACCTCTCAACAAAATGGGGTTGCCGAACGAAAACATCGACACTTTCTTGACATTGCTCGCACTTTACTTATTCAGAGTTGTGCTCCATTAACCTTTTGGGGTGATGCTATACTTACTGCGTGTTATCTGGTTAATCGAATGCCTACAACTGTTCTTGGGGAAAAGTCTCCAATCTCTGTTCTCTTTCCTGACAGAGACTTGTTTACATTGACACCTCGGGTTTTTGGCACTGTCGCTTTTGTTCACCGCTTATCTCCAGGGCTTGATAGGCTATCCCCTAGGGCTATCAAGTGTGTTTTCGTGGGCTACTCCCGGACACAGAAGGTGTACCGTTGCTATGATCCTGTCAATAACAAGTACTATGTGAGTGCAGATGTTACATTTTTCGAACCTGTCATGTACTTCTCCCCTGCAGGTGACAGATTGGTCTCCTCCCCATCATCAGACTCCCAAGTCTATGTTCCACCACCTCCAAGCCTGGGTCCGTCATCTACTCCAGCGTCCCAAATATCAACACCAACACCACCACCACCGCCACCACCACCAGTTGTTCCTTTCACTAAGTTCTACACGAGACGCACGGGCCCTGCTCAGGCTACATCTCAACCATCCAGCACGTCTCAGGTATGTTCTGATATTAATGATGGGTTAAATAATGCACATGTGCAGGAGTTTTTACCACAGGAGGAGGACCAACCGGTCAGCACTGTTTTGGATGACTTGGACCGGCCTATTGCTCATAGGAAACAGCGACGACAGTGTGCCTCATATCCCCTAGCATCTCATGTCTCCTTTCATCGTCTCACTGGGGATTTCCAGAAGTTTACCGCTGCTGTATCGTCAGTTGAGATTCCACGGACATATCAGGATGCCATGAAGATTGAATGCTGGCGTTTAGCAATGGAAGAGGAGATGCGTGCATTGCAATCCAGAGGGACTTGGTCTCTAGTCCCTATTCCTCCAGGTGCGTCTATGGTGAGCTGCAAGTGGGTTTTTACGGTCAAATATCATGCAGATGGTCGTCTTGACAGATACAAGGCCAGGCTTGTAGCACGAGGGTTTACACAGACATATGGAGTAGATTACTTGGACACTTTTTCACCGGTGGCGAGACATTCTACCCTTCGCATCCTCCTATCGGTTGCAGTAGTACGTGAGTGGACCATATTCCAGCTTGATGTTAAAAATACTTTCTTGTATGGCGATCTACAGGAAGAAGTCTACATGCAGCAGCCACCCGGGTTTGCTGCTGAGGGGGAGACTCGGAAGGTGTGCAGACTTCATAAGGCTATTTATGGCCTTAAACAGAGTCCCCGTGCATGGTTCCAGAAGCTCTCTCAGCTTATTGAACGACAGGGGTTCAGAAGATCTAATGCGGACCACTCACTGTTCGTCCGGAAGACCCCTAGAGGTACCATTGTTGTTATGGTATATGTTGATGACATATTGGTTACGGGAGATGATGCATAGGGAGTTGAGATCACCAAGTCTATGTTGGGCAGCCAGTTCATTACAAAGGATCTAGGCACAATACGATATTTTCGGGGGATAGAATTTGCAAGAAATGCACAAGGAATGGTGATGACTCAAAGAAAATACGTCACAGATTTGCTAGTCGAAACAGGAATGACTGGATGCAGACCTTCAAGTACACCTATGGACCCGAGTATGAAGCTGTACGATGATGATACCGAGGAGGTGGACAAGAGAAGGTACAGAGAAATGGTGGGTAAGCTCCTATACATCACTATAACTCGACCGGATATTGCCCTTGCAGTAAACCGGGTGAGTCAGTTCGTGGAGCAGCCGAGGCAAGTACATATGGATGCCTTATACATGATATTGAGATATTTGAAGTCTTCTCCAGGCACAGGGTTGTTATTCAAGAAAGATACAGATCTGTCTATTTCAGCCTGTGCAGATGCAGATTATGCAGGATGTCCAAGGGACCGTAAGTCTACTTCTGGATTTGCTATCTTCATAGGAAGCTCTTTAGTCTCTTGGAAAAGCAAGAAGCAAACTGTTGTGGCGAGATCCAGTGCCGAGTCCGAGTATAGAGCCATGGCACAGGCAAGCGCAGAAATGATGTGGGTTAAAGCAGTCTTAGAAGATCTGAATGTTGACGTTCCCTTGCCTATGAACCTTCAATGTGATAATCAGGCAGCATTATTTATTGCCAACAATCCAGCCTTCCATGAGAGAACCAAACACATAGAGGTGGACTGTCATTACACTAGGGACATGATTCAGAAGGGCTTCATCTCCACGTCTCACGTCAGTTCAGAGGATCAGACAGCGGACATATTTACTAAGCCATTGCTCAGAGGACCCTTCCAGAGATGTTCTTCCAAGCTGAGCATGATAGATATCTATGCTCCATCTTGAGGGGGAGTGTAGAGATAGTTGTCCGTCTTTTATGTTATTTCAGTTTCTTTATGTACCTCTCATGTAATTTACCCAAGGGCTCTCTCCCTATATAAGAGACCCGAGGGCTCTATAGAATAAATCATCTGAGTATTTTAACACCATACATATCCTTTGTAAAGTTAATGTATAGCATATGTACTAGTCTCTTCTTCAGAACTCTCCACAAAATCTCTCGTGGGACAAAATCATAGGCCTTCGCCAAATCAATAAAAAATCATACTGAGGTTATTCCTTTTAGATCTATAAATCTCCATTGTTCTCAACAAGTGGATAGCTTCAATATTTGAGCAACCTGACACTAATTCAAATTGGTTTTCTGTTACTTTGGAAATGTGCCTCAACCATCTTTCAATCACACAATTCCAAATTTTCAGTAACTCAACAGTTCGATACCTCTATAATTCGAACAATTTTGAATGTCTCCTTTATTCTTATAAAAAGGCACCACAATGTTTTTCGTTAGGGTGGTTAGCGAGTCGGGTTTGGGGCGGGTATCAATATTCCCAAACCCATACCCATTTATAAAATCGCTACCCATACCCGTTCTTATTAAACGGGTAATTTCTAGCGGGTACCCATATTCCCATCGAATACCCCTATACCCAATGGGTACCTATATATTCGGCATGAAAAATCTCAAGTTATTTATAAGGATGTCAACGGGTCGGATTTGGGGCGGGTATTACTATTACCAAACCCATACCCATTTATAATATCACTACCCATACCTGCCCATTTATTAAATGGGTAATTTCTAGTGGGTACCAATATACCCGTCGGATACCCATGTACCCAATGGGTACCCATGTCTTCGACATGGTAAATCATAAATTGTTTATAAATGTATATAAAATTTTCACATATAGACGAAATAGAGTGAGATCACGTAATATGAAGATTCATAAAATGTACAATATATAGAGAATATTAAATATTTATATATGTTAAGTGTTTAACTCTTTTGTGTTGATAGTTTTTATTTATTAAAGATACAAAAAGTTAGTTAAATATGAATAAATGGATGGAGAGGAGAAAATTGAGTTGGATATTTATACATATAGATCGATATATATTAGATATGAAATGGATTTGGGTCTAGTTTGATTAAAATGCAACACACACATCTATCTTTATATATATATATATATATTATTCGAATTTGGGGCGGGTTCAGGTACCCACAAGGCAATCCCGAACCCATATCCATGCCCGCATGGGTAGTCAGTTCAAAACCCAAACCCGTCCAAAAGTAAGTGGGGCGAGTTTCGAATCCTTAAATGGGGCGGGTTCGGATCGAGTACCCAATGGTAGACTCAGATTGATATCCCTAGTTATTTATAAATATAGACAAGATTTTCGGAGATAGACGAAATAGAGTGAGATCGTGCAATATGATGATACATAATAATGTGTAATCTGTAGGAAATATTAAAGGTTTATATACGTTAAGTGTTTGACTCTTTTAGGTTGATAGTCTTTATTTATTAAAGATACAAAAAGGTAGTTGAATACGAACAAAAGGATGAATATGAGAAAATTGAGTCAGATGTTATACATGTACATCGATACCTATTAGAAATGAAATGGATTTTGCTAGTTTGATTAAAATACAATATGCACTTCTATATTTATATATATTGTTTATTTGGGTTTGGGATGGGTTCGAGTTCGGGTACCCACAAGGCAATCCCAAACCCATACCCATACCTGCATGGATAATCAATTCAAAACCCAAACCCGTCCAAAAGAAAATGGGACGGGTTTCGAGTCCTTAAATGGGATGAGTTCGGGTCGGGTACCCAATGCGTAGACCCAGATTGACGCCCCTATTTCTCATTCATTCTTCAGACATTTTATTACTTCGCCAAATAACATTGAATAAATTTAAGATACAAGACAAACCACGTTCACCCAGAACTCTCCATAATTTTATAGGAATGTCATCAGATCATACACCTTTGTCGGGTTTCATAGCGTTCAAAGCCTCCTCTACTTCTTTCCTTTGTATCCGTCTATAGCTTGCACAATTGAGGTGCACTACTAGCTAGATCTCCCAAAGTGATCTTTTTATTCCCTTCCCCAATGAAAAACTTATGGAACTATTGCTTCCTTCTAGTCTTTATATCCTTTGGAGTAACAAGCACGTGCCATTCCTCATCTTTGATGTATCTCACTTGAGAAAGATCTTTCGTCTTCCTTTCTCTTGCTTTGGTCAATCTGAAGATATTCTTCTGGCCCTCCTTAGAGTCAGGATTGTTATACAAAATTTTATAAGTTGTTGACTTAGCTTCACTATCGGTTATGTTGCAAAGGTTGCAAAGTAATCCCTGGAGAGAGTTTGACAACCCAACATCGCTTGTTAGTCTTGGATTTACAAATAAAAAGGTTGGTAAAGAAAATGAAGGTTCCTAAGATCACTAGAACTATGTGGTGGAATCTTCCGCTGAAGCAATCAAGCTTCAGGGAGAAGGTTTTAGAAGACTTATCTTGGGATTGTAACGGTAGTGCAAACGAGATGTGGGAGGCAGTAGCATCTTGTATCCGAAAGCTAGCCAAAGAGATGCTAGGCGAGTCAAAAGGAGGAGCTCTGGGTCAAAAGGAGGCTTGGTGGTGGAGTGAAGAGGTGCAAGAGAAGCTAAAAATTAAAAGAGCTTACTTTAAAGCTATGTCTAAGGATAGAACAGAGGAAACTGTCACAGACTATAAAATAGCGAAGAAGGAAGCAAAGAAGGCTGTAAGCGAAGCTAAGTCAAAAGCTTATGAGGTTTTGTATAAAAATCTCAACTCTAAGGAGGGCCAGAAGGATACATTCAGGTTAGCCAAAGCAAGAAAAAGAAAGACCAAAGACCTTTCTCAAGTGAGATGCATTAAGGACGAGGAAGGTCACGTGCTTGTTACTCAGAATGATATAGAGACTAGATGGGAGCAATACTTCCATAAACTTTTTATTGGAGAAGGAAATAGAGAGATTACTTTGGGTGATCTAGCTAGTAGTGAAAGTTACTTGAATCGTGCATGCTATAGATGAATACAAAGAAAAGAAGTAGAGGAGGCTTTGAAGGTTTTGAGACCTGGGAAAGGTGTTGGACGGGATGACATCCCTGTAGAAGTATGGAAAGTTTTAGATGAGCGTGGTTTGACTTGACTTACGAATCTATTCAATGTTATTTGGCGAAGCAAGAAAATGCCTGAAGATTGGAGGAGGAGTATCGTGGTGCCTCTTTATAAGAACAAAGGAGAAATTCAAAATTGTTCAAATTACAGAGGTATCAAGCTGATGAGTCACACTATGAAAATTTGGGAACGTGTGATAGAAAGAAGGTTGAGACAAGTTTCCCAAATAAAAGAAAACCAATTCGGATTCATGCCAGGTCGCTCAACGACTGAAGCCATCCATTTGCTGAGGAGAACAATGGAGATTTATATAGCTAAAAGGAAGAATCTCCATATGATCTTTATTGATTTGGAGAAGGCTTATGATTCCGTCCCACGAGGGATACTGTGGAGAGTTTTGGAGAAGAGACAAGTACCTGTCCTATACATTAATCTCATAAAGGATATGTATGATAGGGTTTTATCTTGTGTAAGGACTCCGACGGGGAAGACTGACTATTTTGATATCAACAGTAGTTTACATCAAGGTTCAGCTTTGAGTCCATTTCTTTTTACTTTGATTATGGACGAGTTGACAAGTCACATTCAGGATGACTTACCTTGGTGTATGTTATTTGTTGATGATATTGTGTTTATTGACGAGACTAGAGATGGAGTAAATGAGAAGCTTGAGGTTTGGAGACATGCATTGGAGACTAAAGGTTTTCGTATAAGTAGGACTAAGACGGAATATATGGAATGCACCTTTGATGGAAGCAATGGTGAAGGAATCGAGGTGAAGATTGGTGACGATAACATTCAGAAGAGAGATTCTTTTAGATATCTGGGATCTATTTTGCAACATGATGGGGAAATTGATGGAGATGTTACTAATAGAATAAATGCAGGCTGGCTAAAGTGGAGAGGAGCCTCCGCTGTTCTCTGTGATAAGAAAATTCCTTTAAAAATTAAAGGAAAGTTTTACAAAGCAGCCGTGAGACCTGCTATGCTTTATGGTTCTGAATGTTGGCCTGTGAACCATAGACATGTACAGAGAATGGCTGTAGCAGAAATGAAAATGCTAAGATGGATGTGTGGACATACACGTAAAGATCGGATTCGGAATGATACAATCAGAAAGAAAGTTGGTGTAGCTCCGATCGAGGATAAGATGCGAGAAAACCGCTTAAGATGGTTTGGTCATTTGCAAAGAAGGTCAACTGATGCACCGGTTAGGAGATGCGAGTGGTGGGATGTTGAGTCGGCTAAGAGAGGGCCAGGACGGCCCAAGAAGTGTTGGAAAGAGACTATACGAAGGGATCTTAGTTTTTTGGATATAAGTCCGAGATTGACCCAAGATAGATCTGAATGGAGGCGAAGAATCCATGTAGCCGACCCTACTTAATTGTGGGAAAAGGCTTTGTCGTTGTTGTTGTTGTGTTGACTTAGCTTCACTCACAGCCTTCTTTGATTCCTTCTTCGCTATCTTGTAGTTTATGACAGTTTCGTCTGGTCTATCCTTATACATAATTTTAAAGCAAACACTTTTCATCTTAAGCTTCTCTTGCACTCCTTTGCTCCACCATCAAGCATCCTTTTAGCTCGGGACTACTCCTTTAGACTCGCCTAGCATCTCTGTGGCTACCATTCCGATGCAAGATTCTATTGTCTCCCACATCTCATTCGCACTTCCATTATAATCCCAAGATAAGTCTTCTAAAACCTTCTCCTTGAAGCTTGATTGCATCGATTGAAGATTCCATCATCTAGTTCTAATGATCTTAGGAACCATCATTTTCTTTCCCAAACCGTTTAATTACACATCCATGACTAGCCAGCAATGTTCAGATGTCATGCTCTCTCATGTGGTTACTTCGCAGTTTTTGCAACACAACCGATCTCTTCTCATCATCGCAAAGTAATCTATCTGTGATCTAGTCAAACCACTCTTATAAGTAATTAAATGCTCCTCCATCTTCTTGAAGAGAGTTTTTTATATGAAGAGGTCATAATACAAAATCCAGAATGACATTTCTCTCTTCGTTTCTATCCTCGAAGCCATACACTAGCATACCCAGAAGTATTATTTCTCACATGTCAATTAAGATCTCCACCTAGGCAAATCATCTCTTTGTGGAATTCCTTGCATAATCCTATCCAAATCCTCCCAAAAGGCTTGTTTAATCCTTTCCTCTAAACAAATTTGTAGTGCATAAACTAAGATTTCATTCAAAATTTCTTCTTCAAGCACCAATTTTAGCAAAACAATCCGATCCCCGAATCTTTATACCTCAACTACTATCATTCAAACTCTTGTGAACAACCATTTCTACTCTTCTCTTTACCTGAATATCGTAATTTAAAACATGTCTTCTCGAACTCAATTGCTTTCTCTCCAACTCACTTTGTCTTCTAGAGGTATAGTATTTAAATCTTCCTTCCTTCCATCGTATCTGCTATCTTTGTCAATTTTTCAGCCAACGTGCATTCACTGGAATCAAGTCATACTATTAAATTCTGATAATCTCGTCGTCAAGGACAACTCTGGCATCCCCATATGGCAAACCTCTGTACCCAAAGAAGGGAGATTGGGAGATGTGGTAGTACAAGGATGTGTGCAAGAGGAAAGGCGTGTACGAGGGGAAGAGCTTCAGAGAGGCGATGGGGTTGAAGTTGCCATATGTGAGTAGAGCTAGTATAAGGAGAAAGCTGGAATTGGGTGCATGCAAGGAGATGTGCCTTGCCAACTGCTCATGCATCTCCGTGCCATGCAAGATGCCATTATCCGTGGAGAGGGGTGTGGTTGCGTCATCGTCATGTAGTACATGGATCTTTTTGATACCAGGCGTTCCAGCCGCCATTCATTTCAAGAAAGGAGAATGAACACCCTAAAATGGAGGTGGGGACGAAGGAGTAGGGGATTGGGCGGCTTGGTGTAGAAAAGGTGGGGGTGGCAAAGGAGGGCACTGGAAGGATTGGAGCGGATGAGGGGGAGGATGTGGGTGGAGGAGGGCTAAATGAAGGGGTTGGAGGGCTTGGACAGAGAGATGCTCTGGATGGAGGTGATTCGATTGGACGGAGATTAAGGGCCAGGGGATATTCTATCCTCGAATTCATCCTAATGGAGGCTCCATAACAAGATCAAATTGGGGGCGAAGATTGTTGAATCTTGGCAGAGGTCCTCAACCTCAGCTCGTTCGGTGGAAAGGAGATTGCTCAGTTATTGCAAGGCACTAGTTTGCTGCAGATGATGAAGATAGTGAATGCACAACTGGGCCTTGGATTCTTGAATTGATTTGGGTCGAGGAAGCTTGACATGCTTTCTTATCTTATATCTGAAGCATCTACATATTTAGGTGATGGCTCATAGCTTCTGGAAAGGCTAATAAATCTCGATCCTAAATGAATCAAGTACCAACATTAATTCAACGATCTCGATCCTAAATGAATCAGGTACCAACATTAATTCCACCACTGCTCAAGAAGTGATCCGAGCGAATAACTACACTATGAACAACTTCATTAGCATTTCAATGAACTCCAACAAATCATAGCAGAGTTCTGCGCAACTATCCATTTCCTGTCATCGAAGTCCAAACAAATATAATAATCAGATGAGGAAAGAAATGATTCGAAGTTGATTGCATTCGAGGAAATAGTAGCTTTAGAGGTGCACAAACAACTTTTAAGTCCTGAAGTCCAATCGCATGTGATCGATAACAAAAGTTAAAGAAGATACAAAAGATATAGATCAAAACCAATCACTGAATGTAAGAAGAAAGACAAAAGAAGAAGAGGAACGAGATTGAAAGTAGGAGGAGGAGGAGGAGGAACACGAAGAAGAGAAAGAAGACTGACATATCTACCCTACCTATTCAATCTAATTACCTGTGTGTCCAAATGTTAATGTCCGTTTGGAATGCAGATGGATGTCAACTAACCCATGGGGTATACGTGATAATGGAACAAGAAGTCGGGGCGCAATTGATTTTCCGAACAAGAGAGGGGTATAATTGATATTCCAGAAGTTAAGAGGGACACAAGTGATAAATACCCTAAATTATACTATCATGGAGTTCTATAAATGTGGAATAGACATATCTTAAACATGTTTGAATATAAAAAAATGAAATCACCTGGCATTTATAGTAATTAAAATTTAGAGTGTTTAAAAAATATTGTAGCAATAAAAAAACATTGTAGCAATAAAAATATTATAGCAAGCAATGAGCAATTATTGAAGTGCACGAGAAAAAACAAATGGGTTTAGACGAAGACGGTACCTTCTAACAAAGAAGCTCCTCACAACAGCAATACCTCAGAGCAATACCTCACAACAGCAATGACTCGCAGCCAACATAGCACCTTACACCTCACAGCCAACACAACACCCAACAACATCAAATCGCAAAAGCAACATCTTGCAACAACTCTATTCCAATGGAGGCAACAATGGCAAGGAGAGAGGCAGCGATTGGGAGAAGACTAGATGGTAAAGAGAGGCAACAATGGGAAAGAGGGAGTCGAAAGATGACGTTGGCGAGGGTGATTTTCCATGGAATGTTTTGGAAAGGGAGGGAAAGAATTAGGGGGAAAAGGATTGGATCTGATTGGAATTAATATATCCAAAATCGAATCATTGGCACAAGCAGCTCATGCGGGTTGAATATGCGCAAAGGGCATATATGGCCCCGATTCAAGAATGTGATTTGGTTAGATGTCCACATAATCATATGTGGCCGCATTCAGATACAATTGCATTCTTGAATACTGTTCAGGATTCTATGTATCGAAGGTAGCAGAGGTCTGGGAGCTCGAACCGCTTGTGGGGGCCGGTGTGAACAACATGAGCTTAGGGGCATCTAGGCTACGACAGAGGCCCGAATGCGGTGGTAACTGATCCATGGATATAGAGCGGGTGTCTAATGACATGGAGGCCTAGGGGCATGGATGAGGTGACATATGTAGGGGATGTCTTCTTATTAAATAATGCTACCACGGGATCCTTATATAGGGGGGCTCATAGGGTTAGGATTACAACAATGTGGCATCATAATGGCAAAAAATGAATGTACCCCTGATCCTAAATGGAAATAGCAATCAACCATAGCAAAAACTAGACTCTTGACTATACTATAAAAAATTTGCCAATTTTGAATGTGAAGAATTCATAAACGATGGTGATTTTATGTGGATCTAAAACCTTATTAACAGATACTTTTTACATAAATGTAGTTTTTAAGGAATTTTTGCCCTTAAAAATCGCATTGAACGTAAAGTGGAATAGACAAGAGTGAGGGGGGAGAGAAAGTAGAATGATAAGGAAAACAAGAAAGAGATGGAGGACCATGATGGGTGTTTTACATGGGAGAGAGTGGAGAAAAAAGAGAAGGGTCAATGAACGTTACCTAGTGGGGAGAGACGAAGGGCAGAGAGGGTTTGTTTTCAGTAAATAGTTGGTGGCAAGCACAAGGGTTGATGTGAGTGGTGTCTCCTTCAAACACAAGTGCTTTTATGTTAAGTGTCCCAGAACAAAGGTGTTTCAATGTTTCAAAAACACAGTTGAACCCATATCGATATTCATCGCCCTTACTTGAGGCAAGTTGTAGGGATGAAGGGCAAAGAGGGATGGTTTATCAATAACAATGGTGTTTCCATGTGTTTCAAGAACTTGTATTATCTAAGGTTTTTTATATAGAGGCATTTTATAAGGAAGCTTTCCTTAACAAAAATCGCATGTAAAGTAGGGTGAGAGAAGGTTGGAGACAAGATTGAAACTGGGGAGAGGGGGCCAAAGGGGAAAAGGGAGGAAGTGAGAGAGGGAAGGGGGCCATGATAGGTGTTCTCCAAGGGAGAGATTAGAAAAAATGGTAGGGTTTCATAGATGGTGCACAAGAGGGAGGTGTGAATGACAGAGAAGGTTTGCTTTTTATTAAAGTCTACCATGAGCACAAGGCATTGACCAAGTGGTATCTCCTTCAAACATGGTTCAAGATATATTGTACTAAAGTTCACGATCAATTGAGGATGGAGCATATAATGAGTCTCTTTGAAGATCTCTAAAAGAAATGGTCATTCCTATAAAGTGCCTCAAACATGGGTTTTGCCTAAAAATTCAAACTCAATACTCCCTCTTACTCCTATACTTGTTGGAAACATAAGGATAATCAATAAAGTAGGGAAAAGGTGAAACAACCAAATTATCCACTCTTTTTTTTCTCTATTCGTTTTCACATTATTATAGTTGCTCTCTTTTTTTAGTCGTTCTTTTTTATTGGTGGTAGTGCAGTGTGTCTACCACCCAAAAGACCAGGGTTCAAATCCCCCTTGTGGGGGTTGCATTAGGTAATCGACAGCCAGCGTAAAAAATAATCGAATCTTTCAACATGGATTTGAGCAAGAATCCATGTAGCTGGCCCTACTTAAAGTGGGAGAAGGCTTCGCCTTTTTTATTCTTTTTTATTGTTGTCCTTTTTTATCATCCTTCCTTTTATTTTGGTTTCTTCGGAATGGGTCATAGCAATCTTTTTTCATATGTAAAGAACAAATGAAAAAGAAAGAAAGAAAAGATAAAATTGAATTGAAGCCCAAAAAGGTAGGCATCTCCCTTCACAAACCACCTTTTTTTGTTCTCCTCATTTTTTTGATAGGGTAGTCAGCCCTATTGGGCCTAACAAATTCTATGCCCCGTATATATTTCACTATCTTTGGCCCCTTTAGGCCCAACACACACCACCCTTTTATTCAACCTTTTTGTTGGTCATTTGTTCACCATCCTTTTCTTTTTTCCTTCAAAAGCAGTCCCACCTTTGGGCCTTTTTCCTTTCAATTTTGAACTGTGGCCTAGTTGGGCCCAAAATTAGACAAAGCAGGCCCGACCATAAAATTAAACAAAAACTAAATGAAAATTGGCCCTTAAAGAAAGTCTTGAAGAGGTATCGGATCATTCAACTCATCTTCATTGGTCCATTGGATAGGGTTCCCCTTTGGAGAAGAAACCATCTCCTCCCTTTAGGGTTCGAAGACCCCAAAGGCAGTGCATGGACAGAGCTTTGCGGTCATGCGGCGTAGACAAAGTAAATGACAGAGCTGGGGGCTTAATCAAGAACGAGGACTGCAAGAAAGATTCGCTCAAAGCTGGAGGGCAAGGGGCCCGTCGAGGTTTAGAGAACCATGACGATGCTTATCTTCAAAAAAAAACAGTGATGATGCTGGAGAGAAGGCACCATCCTCACAGCGGTGCTTGCTACAAAAGAGAAGGAAGCCGCAAGGAGCGGTTGCCTTTTAAAGGATCCTCTGTTCGAGCTCAACTATGGGCCACAGATTTAGGGTTAGTGTTTGGCAAGTACATATGGTGGTAAAAGGGCGATAGTTGGCGATTGGAAGGAGGCATCGTGAGACCTTCTCTGCTGCTTCAGTTTCTAGTAGCGCAACATGTTTCATTCAAACAGTTGGTGGTGTAGACTCCAATTGTCCATGCATAATACAATAGATTTTTCTTGTCGCTCTTCTTCTTCAAGGTGCTCGTCTTGTATGCACCTCCAACACAGTGTCCAACAAGAAAACTCAGATGGTCATAACCTTTGTTTTAAAAATGCGGCTCAAGGTGGTGAGGTGTAAGCCTCGAGGCATTTTTTGCAAAAATTGCCTCGAGGCTTAAACATCACCTAGAAGTTGTGAGGTGTAAACCTCACGGTGCTGGTGAGGCGATGAGGCACATGAGATGATGGTGAGGCGCAGCCTTTTCCATATGAACTAACTTTATGATATTTTGATTTTTAAGGCTGTAACTTCTGACCTGAAGAAACTTCTCATCCTTGCATCCTAATCTTTAATATTTAAACTATTCTGTAGTGGAAATGGAGGTGTGAATAACTTAAATAACTGAGTATAAGTTCTTAATGAGATTAATAGTTTTAGTCATTATCACATATCATATTTGATATCCATCTATTCTACATGTACCATTCATAAAAAGTATAAGCAATCAACACAACAATGTTCCAACTTTATAACCTCTAGCAAGAAAGTACAATAGGTAAGCACATTTCATTAAATCTATACGGGATTATATGATCATCTAATTGTATGTCCATTTTTCTTACTATGGATTGTTTTTTGATCTTATTTCATGCATTAATTCTTGACGGCTATGATTATGAAGTATCTCTTTCAATATGCACTTGGAACTAAATAGAAAGTTTACTAGTGGAAACTCAAAAAATATAAAGTACGGTAAAATGATACTTTATGAGGAGAAGATTGTGTTATCAATATCATATGACTCCAACTATGAGTCAGAGAAGAGGGGCCCCGGGGGGAGATGTTGCCTCTATTATTGTTTGAGGTCTCTGGAGCGGATTTAACCTTCAAAGAGTCTTATGGAAGGATCTCTCCTAAATTGCAAGAAAATAGTCCCAACGGAAATGCTCTTTTCAAGCCTCACAAGTTTGAAAAAGGTCTATCCTGACCTCAATTCGTCAAACCGGTATACATGCTGGTAAATATTATATATACAGTAATCTTTGATCGCCCTTTTTACCCTTTTAGAAAAGCTTGTAGCATCCCCTGAGGAATCTCGAATACACGTTTTTAAAACCTTGGGTTTCACCTATTTAAAAGAACCACCCTCCTATGACATTAACCATCGTTGACCTTTGCGATTACATATGCATTTGAAAGGCTAAGTCACCCATCAAGGTCAATACCACAATTTTATAGAATGCATTGTACCCATGAGGGTAATGCGTGTTGTTCGCTTTGTGGAAAGAGGGAGGATATTCATCACATTATATAAATATTCTTCTTTTTTAGGGAATTGATGGGGGAGAGCTGAAATCATTTGGCTTGATGCTTCCTCTTAACTTCCCGGCAGTTTTAGAGAATGTAAAAATGTGGATCGAGGCGATATATGCAGAGGGTGAAGCATTTCAAACCTATGGCGGTGATTCAGACCATTTAGTTGAAAAGGACCGAAGTTTCTTTTAGCCTTAGGCCATCCAAACCTTACAATGATAAGGTAAAGGTTGTTACTCTACTATAAAGATATTGGGATGGGGAGTTGTAATTTTTCACATGTGACTCTCTCATTTGTGAACTAATATCATGCGATGCACACTAACCTCCGGTGGTCATCCTTTGACTTTCAACCCCCCTCCCCCGACAACATGTCAAGAGAAAATAAAATAGATAGGTGCATCATTTGTATGGCACTAGTATTACACATGGCAATAACAATATTCAATTTTGGCTTCCAGTTTCACACAAACGATCATGCAAATAATCAACAACAACAACAAAGCCTTTTCCACATCCATCATTCAAGGGCATCAAGGCATGTATTTTTTAATACATTCTAGGAGTTCAAAATTAGTAATGGAAGTAACTATTTATGTGCTATAATATTTCATCAAGGGAAACAATGCAATCTCAATGAAGTCGAGCGATTATAATTATTTCAATTGGTATTTGCACGTCATTATTATTTGCACTTAGGCCTTGTGGGGGTTGTGTTAGGTAGTCAACGGTCATAAAAAATAATCGAATCTTTCAACATAGATTTGAGCAAGAATCCATGTAATTATTTTAATCGAATCTTTCAACATAGTGTACTAATCGAAGCTTTACGGTAATACTTGGCTTTACGGTGATTGTAATACTTGGCTTTACGTTGATCCCCACTCCGATGTTCTAAGATGCAAGCCATTCATTATGAATGCATAGTCTTTCTTGTGGAAATGGTCAAATGATTACCGTATTGAACCCGGAAGGCGTACAGTACAATAACTGATCCAACAACAAGTTTGACAGTTTCACTACAAAACAAGTTTGACGGCAATCTCGCTTCATCCTCACCAAGTGATTTCAAGTGCAAGCGAGCCCTGGTGTTAACTCTAGTAAGAAGAAGTGTTCAACTTGAAGTCTTGAAGTGATTTAACTTTATTTTTGAATGTATATTGTGATATCCATACGGGATTGGATCTCGCTTAAAAAACAGTACAACGCAAGACATTGCCCCATACACAAGATTTTAGGTCAACGTCTAAAACATCAATCCCCTCACGGCCGCCCCATCATAACAACTGAAAGAGAAATGCATCGTGACAGTTCTCACGAAGTGCGCTCGCTACAATCCCTAATCGCATCACGAACATAAGACGAAAAGAAATCAAAAGCCCGCAGAACTCCGCCAACATCCAAAAGAAAACCCTAAGTACAAGACATAAACAGAGAAGAAGTCGAGAGAAGAGCAAGAAAGAAGTGACCTTTCGGCTCTGGAGTTGCGCTTCTCCTCCTCGGAGAGCTTCACGGGCATCCCGAACCTCTCGGCGCGACGGAGCTTCTTCTGGAGGTCGGTCTCCGCCCCCGACGTATCCATCACGGCCGCTGCCGCTGCCGCCGCCGCCGTGGGCGACGGCGGAGACGAAGTTACCGAGGTCAATGCGGCAGCTTCTGTGGAGCTCTGTTCCAGAGCAATCTTGGGCGGAGCGGCGGCGGTCGCTAGGGTTTCAGCCGTGCGGAGTGGCTTCTCCTGTGGGGCCTTCACCTCCATAGAGAAGCTTTGTTTGGTTCCTTTTGATGTGGTGGGCAGGGTCGAGAGAACTATGAAAAAGAAAAAGTTCTTTGCAAGCACACTGGTCATGGCATCTCGTGCCAAATGTAGCCTCAGAACTTTGCATTTTCCCTCGTTTATAAACGGTTCGTTTATCAGCAAATCATTACATTGATAAAGCTCATTCATCTATCAATGTTTGAATTTATGTATAATAAACGTATGTACTATTAAATATATATAATACTTATATATTATTAAATATACATTATACTACATGCAAACGATGAATTATTCGTCGATCGTCGAATGGTTCGCCTTTTACACATATATAGTTTTAAATATGATTAATACATCTATATTATTAAATATATATTAAACATATGTATTATTAGACATGTACATTACATATATATTATAAAATATACATTAAACATATATATATTGAAACGGTGAACCGCTCGTCGATCGGTAAATGGTTTGTCGGAAACAATAATGTTTGTCAATTGTGGATTGTTTGTGGAGCGGATACGTTGATCGGTAAACGATTTATCGATCGACGAAGTATTCACCAATCAATATCTGATAGGAAATTCCAAAATCAGATGTCCTGACAAAGAATTCGGGAGATAAGGATGCCCTGTTAGAGAAATCATGCAACCTGTCATGTATTCGAAAAACCTTTTTAGAAGAAAATGGATATCACCTTTTGATGGGCCTTAAACCTTACCCATCTTAAGATGGCACATGTAATCAAACTAAAAAATATGGGTGGAGTTGCTTCCTGGATGGTTGGCGCATGTGAATTTAACTCAAATCTGTCCATGATAAGTGATACCATTTTCACAGGGATCTGATGAAATTAACCTACTCTAATTTTTATAATTTTTCGAGGCTATGTGAGAGGCATGGTTATCTGAAGTGGATTCTCTCTTTTTTAGTAGTAGATGCCGAACCTGCTGCTCAGTGGGCGGACGCAGCAGCTACATGGACCCCTTCCTTTCTGTTGTTTCCAGCACTTTCCCGCGTCGAGCCGGCATTTGAAGAAGTAGAAAAGAAAGAAAAGGGCAAGCAAATCTCGTTCCTTAGAAAGAATAGGTTGCGCAATAGGCCATCCTCGGGCCTTCTTCAGAATTGCGTGAACTAGTGGACCTGGCCATCCCTTCCTCTTTCCGTTGGGAAGAAGATAGCAGCGGAGAAGAGACAGGTATGTTCATTCGTCTCAATCACGAGTGCAGTTTCGACTACCTTTGATTCGTCCAATATCGGGTAAAAGCTCTACGGCTGATCATAGTGCAGTCAGATGCAGATCTTCCAGTCATCTCCTAGTGGAAAGAAAATAAGCAGCGTCGAATATTTAAGCAGGACTTGACTACTTTCTGCAGTAGTCTGCGCTTGCCTATCTATTCCCCTTGTCTTCCCCACAGAGACCTACCCTTCTACTGAAATGGAGTGAATTTAGGTAACTTCTAATAAGTCCATAAATATTAATTTAATTAAACCAAAATTATCTCAAGCGTATATATTAATGTTGCACCATAAGACTTAAAACCTTGGTAAAAATCAATGTGTTGATCAAATGAAAAATCAATTAAGCAAAACACTCAACAATTTATTTAGAGAAACGAACACAAGCACTTAACCTGCAAAAAGGGCACATATTATAGCATGATCTGCAATTGTAAGTAATCATACATGCATTGCAAAAATACAAACCAAAGATCTGATAATAGATAAATAAATTATGAATAAAATGCTATTAGAATTTTGCATATAGATCAATAAGATGGACGAAATTCAAGCTCATATATGAGGGTCTCTTTTATAAAATTAAAATACAAAGGAAGTAAACTAAACTGTACAATGAAAGCTTCTTGTAAATTCAAATACTAGAGGGGGTTCTTCGAAAATCTTTTAGTTCTGCACCTGCATGGCGCGTGCGGTTCTTCTTGGGAGAATAGGGTCCTTCTCCCTCCTGTTGAATCTAAGTGGAAGTAGAGCGTCACCCCCTCCTCTTGCTCCGCTACGTGGATGGCGGTGGTGATCTATGATGTTGGCTTTGATGGGAGTGGTTGCGGAGTGGAGCACGGGATGAGGAGCAATGCCGTGCTCCGATGAGGCGATTGGAGATGGTGGCAGTTGCTGCTCTAAGATGGTGCGTAGAGCCCTCAGTTATGAGACGGAGCTCCGATGTGATGCTTATAGGATCCTGGGAGGGAGATGCTTGCTTGTGGGACACCTATTACCTGTAAAACAAACCTTGCTACAGTAGCACTCTATTCGTAGCAGAAAAAACACAAGGAAGAAGAGGGTCAAGATCACATGATGTTATTTATTCTTCGATGAAGTCTGGATATCAAACTGCTACAAATGTCTTGTATCATTCTCGAAGCTCTTGCGCGAAGTTCAAAAGCTTCATGTGAAGCTCTCTTGACGTTCGAGGGAGATGAAGTTGTATGTAGAGTCAATATTGGAATTGTGTGCTGGAACGTGGCTGGAACTGGTGACACAAGTGGTATGCGGCAACAATTGCTTGTTCTATTATGTATGGGGGTGATTTGAGTGATTTTCATGCATGGAGATGGTGGTGTAGCTATAAGCATTTAATGATTGAAGTGCATGAGTGTGTAGGTGGTGATGATATGGGGAAGAAGATGGGTATATATGGGTGGAGTGATGGTGGGTTCTTAAGTGTTAGAAGATGTAGGAAAGAAGAAGAGGGGAAGGAGAAGAGGAAGAGAGAGGAGATAGAAACGTTGGGGATGTTCTTCCACAAACAAGGATCCTCTATTGTAACAGGGGATTTTTCTCTATTTGTTTAACATCCTTAAATTTTGGATTAAACCATTGAAATCTTGCCGAAAAATTAAACAAAAATACCATTCCATCATATATGGTTCATCCATGAAAATATGAAGATTTTGATATTTCGATGCTTGGATGGAGTTCTGGTGAAGAGAGAGAAAGCAAAGAGAAGAAGATGATGATGATGATGAAGAAGAATATGAAGAAGGAAGGAAGAAGGAAATGAGGAGATACCTGATGATGGAGGAGGGCATCTAAGAAGAAGCTCCACGCAAGCGTCTGGACATCACTCAAGGGTCAGCTACCTGAGCTCGAGCATCTCAAAGAGATGAGTTGCAGCTAGGCTTATTCAGCCTTGGATCTCACTGGAGGAGGTGAAGGCCATCGATCAACCGTAACTGACTTTAGTTGTCACCTAACATAGCTAGGAGCTCTCTCTAGCCTCGTAAAGCAGTGGATATTGAGTGATGAGGAGGGCCGGATGGTTTTATTTGGGTGAGATGGAGAGAACGTAGGTATGTGGGAGTGCTTGAGGATGTGACCGACTAGTGGAGGGTGGTCACAGGTAGTTGTTGAAGCAGTTAGGGATGAGTAAGAGGGTGTGGTTAGCAGGGGGTTGGGTCTTTGGAGAGTGAAGTGGAGATCGTGGGTGGAAGGACGAGAGTTGACTGTAAGTCAACTTTTGAAATAAGATGATTGTTGGAGTATAGATAAGATGGATAAGTGAGGGGATCTGGGGGAATTGAAGAGGCCATTTGGCGTTGACCATCAATTTTTTGATCGAAAAAACAAAAAGATCAAGAAAAATGCATAATAAATAAAAGAAAATCTCAAAATAAAAAGTGACTAAAATAAAAATTTGAGATCTAAATAAGATCTAAAACTTTCATTAAGGTCTCAAAACCAGAATATTAAGTACGTACAAGATACAAATGGAAGGGATTTTAATGAATTAAAACATCAATTTTTACAAGTTTGTGTTTTTTCTTTGATTTTTAATAATATATATATATATAACAGAAAATATAATAAATTACCAAGCACATATTTACATTAAAAATTATTTTATATTATTAATTATAAAGAAAAGATAAATAAGAATCAAGAAAGGAAAAGTATATACATTATATACAAAGTCACAACACATCATTTTCTCTTCTTCTTTATATTTTTTTATTTTGATTTTAAAGTATTTTATTAAAACATAAAATAAATTAAATAAGTAAAATAAATTAATTAAAATGTATATGAAACGATAAAATCAAAGTTAGTGAATATTTACAACATACAATCAGGTCCTAGAATCAACATCTTGCAAACAAGCTTAGATTTTAATGAAATTACTTTCATTGTAATCTAGATTTGTTTAATATCTTTTCATGCACATGTTAGAAGAAGAATTGAGTCAAAAGAAGTTTGTATGGATTTATTAAAAATCAAGGAAGTATGTTTGTTTACCGGAGATTATTTACAAATAACATTCAACATTTTCGAATTATTTTATAGACTTATTTATCATATAAATATACATTATTAGTCTATTTATAATGTAATTACTAATTTATTAATTAGGGGCATTTACTTGGTGTTTTGTTCAAGGATTCCTCCTAAGTTCCATATATTAAGATGACGCATCACGGATTCATCAATGCCACATACATAATACACATATGAAGATCAATAAATGATTGCTTTTTATTATCAAAATTTAATGTTTCAACACTATTATCCTATTTAAATGAAATCCATGAAAATCATAGTATTTTATATTTGCATTTAAGTCCATATTTAGTATCTAACACTGCTTAAAACCTTTTCCGCTATTTTTCAAAGCATCAAATCATATCATAATTTTAAATTAATATTAGGTGTAATTTTCATATAATTCATTATTTTAAAAAATAAATAAATGGATAGATTTTATAGTAAATCTTTTTAGTAGAAAACTGACCTAAAATCATTAATATTCACAGAAAATAACATAGGGCTTTAAAAATTTTACATCCAATTTTCAGCTCATCTTTAACCAAATAACATTTTCTCGTATTAATCTATACTCCATCTATATCATATATAGGAATAAATTATCCAAAATAGTTTTAAGTAGAAATACATCATTTTAGGAAGAGACACCATCTCCTTATCCATAAAAGCAACCCACTATTTGGATTATGCTCCTAGAATATACTACTTATAATGGACACTTTTAGACATGCTGCCTCACAACAACATGTAGTGTAAATATAACCATGTCCTCAAAATCATATTTTGAGGACGATATCTCTATACAAGGCCAATTAACACCAATACCATGATGTATCTCCTCTAGTTTCTTAACTCCATACTATTGATGTAGTGTGATCAACTATTTGATGTCAATTCAAACTCTACAAGTTCGTAGATATGATCTCTTATCCATGATTTTATAAACTTTGTCATAGAGTGAAGTGTAGAATTCCCATCAAAGGGAGGACTCCTACTAAAAGTAATTGCAATCTCTAAAGGATGCCTAAATCTATCTCTTTACTCTACATCATAACATGTAGATATCTTCTTGTTTGTCCTTGGCTTCTATGTTTCTTCACTAAAATAATAGCATGCATTACAATCATAGACAAAGTAAAATACAATAATCAGAATGATTAGCGTATCATACCTTATGGGGCATCTTGCAGCCAGAGGATGTAGGAATTTAATTCACAAAGCTTTAGGTTGTATTCAAGATGTCATCCTATAATGCCATATCAGTACCAATATTTGAGAGCATGCATCTTTCTTTCTCTTGCAAAGTATTGTGATCATTTTTTGACTCCATTCTATTGTGGCATTTTTTTGTAACACTGCGGTGTTTCTTAACACCCTCATCCTTGCAGAAGTCATTAAATTTTGATGTGTAGAACACCATCCTATTAACAATATATAGATGCTTAGCATTCTCCGAAGTTTGATACTCTATTAATATCTTCTACTATTTAAAAATGTTGAATACCCAACTCTTTAGATTCATCACAAAAACCCGAATCATTATGAAGTAATCATCGATTATATATACAAATTATATGTGTGGCATCTCCCAAAGATGGAACACAAGAGGATCTCCATCAATTGTAGACTGCTTTATTGAGCTGGTTGTTTTTTTATTTTCCATGCCACAATCCTCACAAAACTATGATGTTGATGTTTAACCTCTTTAGCTCATGTACTCTCATCGCATATGACATAATTTTGATTTGAAATTCGCAGGTAGGGATGTACTATAATAGAATCGATTACTGTAGATGCATGATATCTTGGATGATATAATCCTTTCTTTGACCACCTATAAAACTCCTCCTATAATGTTGTACTTATATCCTTTAAAATCCAAGATACCAAGTGATGTCAGATTCTCCCTCAAATGTAGAAAATAACAAACATGTGAAAATATCCTCATTATCATGCAATACATCTTGATTTCTCACAAAATAATGCCACTGATTTTGTGTGATAAGTTATTCCACACAATAACATTTCTCTTATCAATGGTACCATAGGTAAGGAACCAATTTCTATGGGGAGCTATGTGATAGAAACAACCATAATCAAGAATTCATGTATCTTCCTATTCATTTGATTTCCCCCTTGAACCACTGTAACAATCGTGGCCTTTGTTTGAAACTTACATCTTAATTTAGGTCTTACATAAGCATACATGTATTGATGATAGAAAAACTTGTGTATTTAGCTTGAATCTAAGGCAAAAGCAAGAAAAATCATAGGACCAAGAAGAAGCTTAATCATAAGAAACTTAAGCTCAAGCTTAATAAAGGAATTAAAGCTCAAGACATAGTTGAAGACTTATTTTATTGGGTCCTATACTCGTACCTTCCTTTGTGTTTTAGAGAACCTCAAAAAATATCATACATAATGATATCAAATATTCAGATTGTTAATCACATGTAAAAGACCCAAACTAATCGATCACTTTTTGATCAATCATTTTTTTATCACTAGCTAAAAAATGATTAATCAACATAACTAATTGATCACTTATTGTATTCCGATTTATCAAATTTTTGCGATTGGTCAATCGATTTTTGATTTCTGGTCGATTTTGTGATTGCTTGATCCATTTTTTGAATTCTAGCCGATATTTTTTTTTTACTGATTAACTTTGCTTGAACCATTTTTTGAATTCTAGCCGATAAATTTTTTATCTGATTAACTTTTATCTATGGTTATGAAATCGATCGACCAACTTTATAACTGATCCATCACTTTTTCAGTTTTGATCGATAATTTTTTCAACTAATCGATCGACTATATGTTTCAAGTTTGTTTTCAAAGTTGATATTATTCCCGATTTGGACCCTGACAACTCTATTAAGCTCCAACATATTCACTACATATAGACCTCTAGACACCTTTTTTCACAACACAACTCATGTAATTCACTCCAAGCTCTGTGAGAGAAAATTGGAGCTACATTCTGCTTCGCACTACACGCTTGATGCTTTATTGTTTCAGTGATTCATTTTACTAGCACTCCCCTATCTATGTAAGATCATTCTTTAGTTTATCTTGCATTAAATTGCATATTTAATTTCTATTTGAGATTATAGGAGTTGTGCAGTTGTACTCATGGTTGGAGTTGATCGCATAATCAACTTGTTATAACACATTTGGATGGCCTACCTAAAGAAATCTAGATTAGTGGAAAGACAAAGGTTTTGTCAAGTTGAAAACCTAAGATAGGAGATCCATGTTGTGATTTTTACCTATAAAGGTTTCCAAGTTAAACCTTATGTCACTTGTGTTTTACTTTAATTATTTATTATCTTATGTTAGATAAGTTCTACGTTACATTTTGTTTATCTGAAATTATGTAATTACAGTGATCCCTATTATATGATTTGATATGCACTTAATCCACATCTGGTATTAGAGCCTCACTTATGTGGAAGGATCAACTCTCCAACATAGTTTGCCAACTTGGGAGGATCAGACACAAAAGAAGCTTAGTGATTCATCCATAATTTTTCAACGAAATATACAATATAAGTTGGAAGATAGATATGGCGATCTTCGTCCAATCATTTGAATTTACAATATATGAACATGAAAATGAAGAATTCAAGATTATGGAAGAAAAAGGAGACATGCAATATTGATAAAGAAATGACAATGACAACTGGTGTTCATTTTTCACTCCATGTTAATTGATGAATGTTGCACTACATGCGTAAAATTGACCAATCAAAAACCACGCAAACTTTAGAAGTTAAGTGAGGGTATTTATTTGACTTTGTAATATAGTTTATCAAGCACAAGGTCAGACATAAGGAGGAATTATGCAAGATCATGACGTCAACATATTAACAACGTAAGCAATCAAGATGTCCAACATATATTTTTGGTATTTCAAGGATCGAGCATCTCCATAAAAATAAAACCTTTAGGTATACTCTACTTACTTTAGATCATTGTTGACAAAATACCTAGATTTGCACAGTTAACCATAGAAGAGGTTAAGAAAGAAATGAGTAGTCACGCAAGTAAAATGTTGGTGACTGATAGTTATGATTACCGGTCATGATGGCCCTTACACCTAACTTTGCGAGGGCATGATGACCCTCAACTGTGTGGGAGATAGGAAGTCCAGTAGGGCAGTAGCCGCCTAGTGTGCAGGTTCAGGATCCCAATCCTTTTTACGATTTTACATGAGCTCACAGTGTTTTTACGCTTCTTTGAGATCACGATTTTGATCAGTTCTGATGACCCTCGGTTCTTAAGGTACCTAGGTTGGAGTGGGGCCTTAGTTTTAGTTTTTCTCACAAGCGTGTTAACCCATACCGATCGTGTTGTTTTTTTGGAGTGAATCATCCGGAGAGTTTCTCCCATCCATCCCAAGGGTGTAGTTTGGGAGTAGGCCTAGCCCTCTACTGGACCACACTTCTACTTAGGAGCGAGATGGAAGGATCTCTTAGAAGACTTCTTCACCGCTTGAGTTTTGGTTATCTTTCCGTCTATAGTTTTGGTGATGTGTTACAACTGAGTTTGGCTAGAGTTGAGATTGGTTACAGTTGAGTTGGTTACAATTGAACTTGGTACACAATCATTAATCATCAATCATCAATCATCAACAATCAACCGGATCTTAAAACTACTACTATGAGTGACAGGAAAAGCTCGTGGACATGTTGGTGATTTAATTAGGATGCATTATACTCCACTACATACCTAAGGGGGAACCCAACCCTAAAGTATCGTTCACGCCTTAGAGTCATAGTGTGAGATCACGTTCAGATCAAGACCACAAACTATATATTAAACTTTGAGAAATTAGACAGAAGATCGGATTAGAGATTCTTCATCATTAATACCAAGATCCACAACATGATTCCTAAGAAATAAAAAGATAATAACATACAAATGGATAACTAATTAATTGATGGAAATGTTATATATGAAAGGTTATGGGGGTGATGGGTGAATATGGGATTTACATATAAAGTAGCTTGAAAATCATTTTCCATGCAAATAAATTGTTATTTTAAACATCAATGCATATCTATTTGCTTTCTTTTGAAACAACTAAATTACATATGAATTTTAATATGTTGGATTTTATGCAACAATTATTGACATTCTTTTGTCCCTTGCATGTGTGGCACGCAAAGCGCTACATCGCAGTAGACTGGTTGATGATTCCGAGCATCCGATGTTATACTCGACTGTACACATGTTATTTTTTTGTTCGGTTAATGTATAATACTTTTCTTTCTCTTATATATTTTGGGATATGATGCAATCTCTTTTGTACATGTAATATACATGGAAATTAATGAAATGTGAATTGGTGATACTTGTTGTTGGTTCTGTGATTGTTTACATTAATTGTAAAGTCATTTCGAAACGGGAATTTTATTCCTCTATTTCTACAATCTAATGTGATCCATTGCGAATAGAATACTGTGAGTCATATGTAAACGGGTAACTCGGATTCTGGGACATCACGGTATAAGTCTAGTATATAAGCACAAATGAGGCTCTTTTTAGTTTGTTTCTTGGATTTTTTCTTGAAATTGTTTGTAAATTAATGTAGTATATTTAACCCACTTTAACTTGATAATTGTTTTATAATATTTTAGTATTCTATGTTATTTATTTGTATATTTTCTCATGAATTTAGGTCAAAATTTTGAGTATAATTTAAAAGAAATCATAGATTCATCAACTCTTCGTTCTTAAAATTTTCTAGTCTCTTAGCAAATATATATTTGAATAAGAGAACGAAAAATCTTTTTTGGGACAAATTCCTGACAAACCGGTTGAAGTGTAGACGTGTTGAACATGCTTCTCAGTTCAAGAATTCAACATTGTCGAACACCATTTGTGTAGATATATACATAATTAGTATGACAACATGTGTTGATTGTAGTGGTTGGGTACAATTGGTGTTTTGCTCAAGATCCAACTATACATGGTTCCGTTCGAAAACAAACTCTAGTTTAAAAATTTATATTATCTCAACCCACCATTTCTTTAGTTGTCACATTGAAAATATGTGAGCACAGAAGTCCATCTATGAAATGAGTAGGATTGTGTTCTTGTTTTTCTTCCTCTCATTGGAGAAAATATCATTCTTGTGTTGCACACATTACAATATAAGTATATAGTACACAAAAATTACAAATTTTTCCATGGTGACTAAGCATTTGCGATATATGTCATGTATGTCTCTCCTCTAACATCGTGTAATAACTATATGATTGGGTAATTAGATCATGAAAATGAAACTTGAGTTAAAATGAGGAAGCAACAATGATACAATGAAGTAAGGATCAAAGTTTCTATTTGTCCTAATGATATCTGAAGTTGGATTGACCTGACTAGGCACAATAATCATCTTATTTTTCGAGAAGAAAATTTTTATTAAGACATTAGTTGAATGCTTCGATATAATATCGCTAAAGTGTTGATAGTATTCTTCCACGACTCAATTCTTCATGTCACGCAGAAGATAATACACAAGTATACATATTGACTCATCTTTCGTGCGGGTCTTGTTACTCACTCCTACTCGTTCCTTCGAAAGTTCGCATAAAAGAGCACTCCGCATGGACATTCGTCATGTCTCTACCAAACTAATAAAAATCTATGAGAATAAAAAGAAAAGAAAAATGTTGTATGTAGCTAGTAGATGGAATTTCAATGTCTCTATCTTACTAATTAATAGAAGAAAGTAACACGGAATGTTTCAATATAGACAAAGCTATTGATGGGAGGATTTACAAGCTAAATGAGAAGACAATTGAGAAGAGCATAATTGGCTAAATGATGGCCGAAAGTGTCCCTCTTGTTAATAACCAATCTGAGATTAGGTATGCATGCATTCCAACTATCTTCAAGAAGACATCTACGAGTGAGAGGGAAAGCCTAAGAAGAGATTATATACATATCTGCAAAGCTTAGTAGAGAGATTACCCTACAACAAAATTGGTCTATGACAATGAATAATTTGAACATCTTTGTCATATCCTCTGATGTTAGAGATGCAACGATGCAAATCATTCGTTTCAAATTTGCCTTTTGTTCTTATAATTAGCCATGGATGTCGTATTTGTTGCTAAATGCTTCGTATAACATTGATTTTTATGTCACCTTATTCATTGACATTTATATCAATCGATGCTAAATTTAACAATGATTATACAAAAAGGTATACGAATAACTCTTGTTACATGATTCGTTGCGAGGAATATAACAATGGATACGATATTCATTATGAAAAAAGAGGAATTTTCACCAGACCTAACGGAAAAATTAATAATCCTGATCAAAGGTTCCAAGTGGAGAATAACGAGGTAGTTAGATAGAGGATCTTCTTAACGAATGCCCCTAGAGATAGTAAAAGTCAGCAGAAGAGCCATCATAAAAGGACCATAACCTACTAGGAAAAAAAACAAGAGGTAAGGGAAACCATCCAGTAATTAAAACCAAATGCTCTTAGGGGTTGTTCTTTTGAGGAATAAAATGGAATATCATCTCTATTCATAGACGGTCAATATTTTGATTTTGGAGTCAAAATGAGGAATAAGGTTTCCATCGCTATTCCTCCATCATAGGTCTTGTCACAGGGGTAAATCTCAACTCTAATTTTTGAGACTAACCTGTGCGGCGTTAGCTTCGTGCAAGCTAACCAGCCTTCCCCTTTGCGTGTATGATGCACACCAGCACACCAAGCAACCACGCCGCTAGAGTTACTCGAACACAAGCACTCAAGCACAAGGACACAAGAGCTATTGGCACAAAACCCTTTTGTATTGCAAGAGACTCACTCTGAGTGTGATATCTACAAATGAGCTCTACCCCTCCTTATATAGACAAGCCGGGGGTATATGAAAGGACACCATTATTACATGTACAATGAATAGTCATGACTCTTTGTCTTCTACGGAGACCCTTCATCTTCCGAGGTGACTCTTCGTGCGCATGACTCTTCATCTTGCATCCTTTCGTCTTTTGCAACTGACGCCATGTCACCCGCTCCGTCAGCATGCCATGTCGTCTGCCTCATCAGCACGCCATATCATCATGCCACATCATCAGTGGGCCCCACGCTCCTACGTAGGATGTTGCAGCTCGAGCTCCATCAAGTGCTGCCGAACACTTGTACTGTGCCAAGGGGAACCCGCGGTCTTCGACCTTCGTGCGGTAAACCCCATCCTTAGCCGTCCGCGAGCTAAGGTGAAGTCCTCCAGAACTTCATAGTGTGGCCACCGAACCACACGAGCGTGCAATACCGATATTGCACGTTATTCCCGTACCTCAGGAGTTGGGGGTGTTACATGCCTCCCCCACCTGATCCATCAGGCGTCCGCGACTGATCCTGCGTCTTCAAGAAGTCCTCGACGAGGTCCTCGAATTGCCACAGGGTTGTATCACGTTCCCAGCTTGCCTCCTCCTTTGGGAGTCCCTTCCATTTGACAAGGAAGAAGATCCTCCGATTCTTCTTGCTCTGGCCCTCCACGCGCCTGTCAAGAATCTTCTCAGCAACCCTCGTGTGCTGAACCCGGACATTAGGAGGGGCACATTTCGATGCCCTCCTAGCATTGTCTTTTTTGTCCTCATGGTACTCCTTCAGGAAGCTGACATGGAGCACGGAATGCAGCTTCAGTCTCTCCGGAAGACGTAGTTGATAGGCGAGCGGTCCCACGCGTCGAACTATCTCGAAGGGTCCATCGTAACGAGGAATTAACCCTTTGTGCGCCGTCTTCCTCAAGATTTTCTTCCAAATCTGGGGAGTAAGCTTCAGCAGCACCTTCTCCCCAACCTGGAACTCGACCGGCGTACGACTCTTGTCAGCCGCCTTCTTCATCCTGCGTTGAGCATGAGCCAACGCATCCTTCGCTTCCTCCCACCGATCATGCCTCTCCAATGCAAAGCGATGTGCCGCGGGGCACCGTCCTTGGGTATTCTGCTTAGCCACTTCGTGCGGTGTCACGGGTTGCCTGCCCATCACAATCTCGAATGGACTCTGGCCTGTGGTGGAGGTCTGCTGCAGGTTGTAGCAGAATTGGGCAGTGTCCAGTAAACTAACCCAATTGTGCTGATTGGCCGTCACATAGTGCTTCAGGTACTCTTCCAGCAAGGCATTGATCCGCTCCGTCTGACCATCCGTCTGCGGGTGGTTGTTGGTAGAGAATTTGAGATCAGATCCCAACATCTCAAATAAGGTCGTCTAGAACCGACCTGTAAATCGGGCATCGCGATCGCTCACGATGTCCAATGGTATCCCCCAGTGCTTCACCACGTTCTGCAAGAACAACTTTGCTGTGGTCTCCGCTGTGCACTCCTGGGATGTTGGTACGAAGATAGCGTATTTGGAAAAGCGATCAACTACCACCATCACTGCGTTATTCCCATCCACCTTAGGGAATCCAGTGATGAAGTCCATGGAGACGCTCTCCCACGGACGTGAAGGAATAGGCAGGGGCTCCAGCAGTCCTGCCGTCTTCTTCCTCTCTGTCTTGTCTTGTTGGCATACAAGACAAGTGCGCACGTAGACTTCCACGTCTTCCTCCATCTTTGGCCAGAAGTAGCTTGAGGAGAGAAGTGCTAGTGTGCGCTCCACTCCTGGATGACCAGCCCATTGTGCGTCATGTGCTTCCTTCAGCAGCATTTTCCTCAAGCCACCGCTCGAGGGAACATAGGGCCTCCTGCCCTTTGCATAGAGGACGCCTTCCTCTATCCTGAATCTCCGGACTTTGTCATCGTTCACGCGTTGCACCAAGCGTGAAGTGGCCGAGTCCTCCTGAGTTTGCTCCCGTATGCGCTCCAGCATGTCTCCAGACACACGGGTGATCGATGCGATTACTGCAACCTTCGGCTCTTCTGGTTCGCTTTTCCTCGAAAGAGCGTCTGCTACCTGGTTGGTCCGTCCAGGCCTGTAGCGAAGTTCGAAGTCGAACTCGGCAAGAAAGTCTTGCCATCGCGCCTGCTGGGAGTCAGCTTCTTTTGTGTGGCAAAGCAACTCGTTGCCACATTTTCCGTCTGTACCACGAACTTTGATCCGAGAAGATAGTGGCGCTATGTCCTCAGATAGTGGACCACTGCTGTCATCTTCTTCTCGTGCACGGAGTATCTCCTCTCCGCTGGATTCAGTTTGCGGCTCTCGTAAGCCACAGGTTGCCCGTCTTGCACCAATAGACCTTCAAGTGCATAGTCGGACGTGTCGATGTGAACTTCGAACGGCTTCTCGAAGTCTGGAAGTCGTAGAATTGGTTCTTCCACCACCGCCTTCTTCAGCTTCTGGAATGCCTCCTGGCATTCACGCGTCCATCTCCAAGGTCGATCCTTCCGAAGCAGGTCCGTTAGGGGTGCCGCCTTCTTGGAGTATCCCTTGATGAACTTCCTGTAGTAGTTCACCAATTCGAGGAAGGATCGTAGCTCTGTCCGCCTTTGTGGGGATTGCCCACTCTTCAATCGCCTGTGCCTTCCTTGGCTCCATGCGTATCGTGCCACCGCCGACGATATGCCCGAGGAAAGATATGGTCTCCTGACCAAAGGCGCACTTCTCCGATTTCAAGTATAACCGGTTCTGCCTCAGCTTCTCAAGCACCATCCATAGATGCTTGACATGCTCCTCCAAGGTCCTGCTGTACACTACTATGTCATCCAAGTACACTACAACAAACGAGTCGATATACTCGCGGAAGACATCATTCATAAGCGTACAGAACGTTGCCGGGGCATTAGTTAACCCAAACGGCATTACAAAGAACTCAAAAGACCCATAACGCGTAACACACGCAGTCTTTGGCTCGTCTCCTTCCTTGATGCGGACCTGGTAATAACCCGACCTGAGATCCATCTTTGAGAAATACTTGGCTTGTCCCAAGCGATCAAACAGGTCTTCAACATTGGGGACGGGGTACTTGTTCTTCACCGTCACCTTGTTCAGCGCGCGGTAGTCCACGCACATCCGCATGCTCTCATCCTTCTTCTTCTGGAACAGCACCGGTGCTACATATGGTACTTTGCTTGGACGCATCAGACCAGCGTCCACCAGCTCCTTGAGTTGTCTCCGCAACTCCTCCAGATGTGCAGGGGGCATTTTATAGGGTGCAAGTGCAGGGGGCACCGTACCTGACAGTAGCTCGATAGCGTGATCCACGTCTCGCTTCGGTGGAAGCTCCTTGGGCAGCTCCTTCGGCATCACATCCTTGAACTCGCCCAACAGCTTCTTTACTGCCTTGGGGCATGGCTGTGTCTCCTCGCCATCTTCTTCGACGCGTACCGTAGCAAGATACGTCGTCTCCCCTTTCTTTAGCCCGTTGCAGACTTGCATTGCAGACATGGCTCCAGTCTGCCCTTTCTTCTTGATAGCCCTGATGAAGCAGGGGCTATCTGCAGCCGCGAAGAAGATGCCTCCCAGATAATGCGTTACAGACGCCTTCGCCTTCTTCAAGAACTCAACTCCCAAAATTACTTGGAAGTCGTCAAGAGGTACCACGAGGAAGCGTACCTTTCCCTGCCATTCACCAAGCTGGGCAGTGCAGTTTGCCATACCTTCGATCTTCAACGACTCGGAGTTGGCAAGCTTCACGCGGCACTGGCTCTTCTCCAAGGGAACTCCCAAGCTCCCGAACTCTTTGCTGGAGATGAAGTTGTGTGTCGCTCCAGTGTCGATCATAGTCGAAAGGGCCTTCTTGTGTACCACAACATCGAGGTACACCAACTCTGGATCCTCGCGCTCCACCTCTACTTTTGCCTCTTTGCCCGACTTTAGCGGACACAAGCGAACGTTGCGCAGCAACTTGAGGTTCGTCATGCGTGCCTCTTCATCTGAGTTCTCCTCCATGGTCATGGAGTTTAGCTTCTCCCGCTTCGGACACTCCCGCGCCCGATGTGGCCCATCACAGATAAAACAACCCTTCCCCTTGGGTTGCTCGGCCTTCTTGGAGGATTTCGCACCCTCCCTTGAAGTTTCGGCCTTGCCGAACTTCTTGAACTTTCCCTTGCTCTTTTCCTTGGGTTTGCCCTTGATCTTCTCAAGGTCCTTCTTGGCGGTGGTGGGTTGGACTTTGTAGTCGACCAATGCATCCGCAGCAGCGATGGCCGTCTGGAGGTCCTTCACTCCTTGCCTCCTGAGCTCCGCCTGAGCCCAGCTTTGAAGCCCCACCATAAAATTGAAAAGTTTGTCTTCTTCAGATATACCTTTGATATCCAGCAGCAGTGACGAGAACTGCTTCACGTACTCCCGCACGGTTCCCGTCTGCTTCAGCCTTCGGAGCGCTTCCCTCGCTACCCAAGCAGTGTTGGTGGGTAGGAACTGCTCCTTCAGTTCTTTCACCAACTCATCCCAAGACGAGATGTCGGGTCGTCCTTCGGATGCACGGCTCCTCCACCATAACTTTGCGTGGTCGGATAGGTACATAGCCGCCAAGGAAACCTTCTCTGCCTCAGGAGTCTTGACAGCTTTGAAGTACACCTCCATATCCCACAAGAAATTCTCCAAGTCCTTGGCACTCCGCGTACCTGAAAAGGACTTGGGCTCTGGGACCTTTGACCTACGAGACTCGCTGGATCCGCTCCCGTTCGCGATCTCCCTTTTGACGATGGAGAGTTCTCCCAGTAGATCTCGTACCATGGAGTCGAGCTCCTCCAGCTTTTCTCCAAGTGCCTTCACTACGTCGACCGAGCGCTGGCTATCGCCAACGGCGTCCGACACCACGCCTGCATCGTCCTCCAAACGAGCCAAGCGTTGGGCATGGGTGCCCATTTGGGATTGAATCTCCATCACGATTCCCTCCAAGGAAGCAAGACGATCTCCAGTGTTGGGCGCCATTCCTCGCTCTGATACCAGTTGTCACAGGGGTAAATCTCAACTCTAATTTTTTAGACTAACCTGTGCGGCGTTAGCTTCGCGCAAGCTAACCAGCCTTCCCCTTTGCGTGTATGATGCACACCAGCACACCAAGCAACCACGCCGTTAGAGTTACTCGAACACAAGCACTTAAGCACAAGGACACAAGAGCTATTGGCACAAAACCCTTTTGTATTGCAAGAGACTCACTCTGAGTGTGATATCTACAAATGAGCTCTACCCCTCCTTATATAGACAAGCCGGGGGTATATGAAAGGACACCATTATTACATGTACAATGAATAGTCATGACTCTTCGTCTTCTACGGAGACCCTTCATCTTCTGAGGTGACTCTTCGTGCGCATGACTCTTCATCTTGCATCCTTTCCTCTTTTGCAACCGACGCCATGTCACCCGCTCCGTCAGCATGCCATGTCGTCTGCCTCATCAGCACATCATGTCATCATGCCACGTCATCAGTGGGCCCCACGCTCCTACGTAGGATGTTGCAGCTCGAGCTCCATCAAGTGCCGCCGAACACTTGTACTGTCAAGGGGAACCCGCGGTCTTCGACCTTCGTGCGGTAAACCCCATCCTTAGCCGTCCGCGAGCTAAGGTGAAGTCCTCTAGAACTTCATAGTGTGGCCACCGAACCACACGAGTGTGCAATACCGATATTGCACGCTATTCCCGTACCTCGGGAGTTGGGGGTGTTACAGGTCTCTACCATCAAAAAAATACAAATAACCGCCTCTTATCTAACATAACCCCTTATTCCTCTATATCTTCTCTCTCCCACCGAACAGAGAATAACAAATAAATAGCACTTATCCCATCTTATTCCTCCTTATCTTCTCCATCCAGCTGAATAAAAACTATCTTATTCATCCTTATCACTTTCCCTTATTCCTCTACCGAACGACCTCTTAGGGACCGTTCGTTAGGAGAATAAGGAGGAATGGGGGTGTCTTAAGATGAGATATTGTTTCTATTCAACTAGAAGGATATGAATGATGGAGAATAAAGAGGAAAACGGTAGTTATGTGCTATTCTCATTCAGTTGGCACATGAGGGATTAAGCAATAAGGTTTGCAAGTTGGTTAAACATACTGGTTGGCAAATAGTCGAAGTAAGTCTGATGCATTATTTACTACATACACCAATAATTATTCCTCGATAGAAGCATATTTCACATGTTTTATTGAGACATTCCTCCCTCTTTATTAAAATTGAATAATCCATAAGTTCGTAAATATAATCAAGGTGATTGTATAAGGTAAAGTATGAATTCTACATCATGACATGCTTATCACAAATGATGTCGATATACCAGTTAGGCGCACAATAAGTTGGTTTTTCTCACGAAGTAAGCGCGTGGTTTGCTCCATCTTCTCACATTATTTTTGGCCTACACCTATTGGGCCAGTTTCAGGTCAAGTTCATGGGTCAGGCATGTGGGATGGGTCGAACCAGCCTGGCTCAACATAATGCTCATTCCTACTTATGTCATTGAAACATCCAAATATTCTAAATTGCCTAGTTATTCTGTAGGCGCATATCAAAAGGAACCATGGTAAACATGTACCCAATTGATTCCAATTTCAAAATACATACATTTTCCTACTCTTTATTCTCTCTCGCGTGGTAGCATATCGGAATGTGTTAATTTCAAACTGTGAGCACAATCGTGCATCCCCACTTCTAAGCCCTTGGATCATCCTCTCCATCGAATCTGACGGTGCACATCATAAGTTGGTCCCACCAAGTCCATCTGCTAGAACCCCTATCACTCAGAACCCCTGCGAGGTGGCATATATTTAACCATCGCATTTATTGCATATATGTAGTTGATGTGCCAGAAAATTCCAATTGCAGTGGCAAAGTGCACATCGACCCACGTGTTATTTCATCAAGGCATTTATTGCATTTTTTAGAGTTCCTAAATGTTTTATTTGTATAAAAACCTTCTGTTGCATTCCCAAAAATTGGCAGTTCAATAGTTCAACTTCCACTCATTTCGATGAGAGATTTCGATGAGAGAAGGAATAACGTGGGTTAAGTAAGAAGTGAGTTTATATTTCGTCCTTGTTCAATGGGTTTGATAGATAAGAAATGAATATTTTAAGGCACGATGTTTACCATTTAGCTGACTGAATAACCTCTAGTGAGTCATTGAATGTGACGTTTACCGAACAGGAGAGAAGGAAAAAAATTTTAACGAAATGAGGACAACACGAAAATATTTCCCAGAATAAGGATATATTGACAAACGATTTACCGTGATGCAACAAACCGTTTACTACATGGACGAACGAGTGGGGGGTTAGGGTTCCAGATTTTCGTCGCGAACGCAGATTTTGATCGTCCATGTGGCACGACAAACCATTTGCCGCACACGAAACATGAAACGGCAAACAGTTTGCCAATATATACCCACTGTGAGAATTATTTCCAAGCCGTCCCCATTTAAAGATTTTTTTTCTGAGACGTCCCCATTTTGGAGATTACACCTCATTGAATTTTCTCCGAGAAAAGATAAAACTAAATCTGTTTTCCGGGTGTAATTGTTGGATTTGTGATAAAACTAAGGGATTGTCGACTGAGTAAAAGTTACGATTTTACAAATTTTCCGGCCAAATTACAGTTTCAGGAAAGAAATTTCGATCAACCTTCAGTCAATGAGGAAGTCATCCTTGAAGTTTCGAGAAATAGTTCGCAGTTTAGTTTTAACGTGGCATGGCATGTTTTCTTACCAACTGTTGAAGAATCCCGACCATCAGGAATGGCTTGAGATTAAAGACAATAGGATCTCTAGATTTAAGAAATAAAAAATTAATAGCATGAGAAGAAAGACAGATAAAATGGATAATCTGGTGGACATCCTTGATGCAAATTAAGCATTAAAGCCACAAAAGCAATTACCAGGTTAAGTCCAACAAAATTCTTAGGCAAAACTTCTGCCAGAACACCAACTTAGCATATTCCCACAATCCATCTCCATGCAACAAAACAAATCTGTCATGTTACTGAAATGATTTGAGAGGAGTTCCTTTTTCTCCTCTCGCGCGCACCAGCAAGATCATCATCTCTTTTATACCAGATTCTAACCCCTATTATAAGTGCAAACCTGATGTTTATAACATGAATTTGAATCTGCTGTAAGTGCGAACGATGCCATTTACAGCAGGAGTTTAAACCTACTGTAAGTGCAAACCTGTTAAAATTTCATATCAAAGATTTCAATATGCTACAAGTACAAGCAACCTATACAAATCAGAAATTAAACCTACTAAAGTTGTGAACATGCTATTTACAATTGGAGTTCAACTTGCAAGCAAGAGAGCATTGAGAAACAGGTTCTGACATTTATAGCATGTGATGCACATTACCACATCAACAGCCACATGGATTTGGACAAGTTTTTGGATACTTTATGACATGTAGATTTTCATTCAGCAACTTGAGTTTGCAGTGTGTCTACCCACTTAATGGTCTAATGGTAGTGCAGACCAGGGTTCAAATCCCACTCTTGTCGAGGTTGGTTCAAATCCCACTCTTGTCGAGGTTGCGTTAGGTAGTTGACGGCCAGCGTAAAAGATAATCGTATCTTTCAACATGGATTTGAGCAAGAATCCGACCCTACTTATAGTGGGATAAGGCTTAGTACATTTATAACTTGAGCAAATCTGGATGACAGTTATTAGCTACCATGGTTTTAAGGCCAAAATATTACCCCCTCAGTGAAAGATGCATGGCGATATGGCTGCCGACGCATAAAGGCATGAGGCTTTTATAGCCTTTTACTTAAGCCTGATAAACTTGTAAAGATTGAGGCAAGACCCCAACAACCCCACCTGAAAAAAAATGGCATGCCCAGAGATCATCGTCAAAGTATACAGTTTGGCCTTCAATGTCCCCACTTTTATATTTAGTATAAAAATTGATAGAGTGTAAGATAGCTGGAACAATTCCCACAGGTAATCATGAGAAAAAAACAAGAACAAAGCAAAAGATCAAATTTACAAATGTCAAGTAGATGGTGAATATGCATTCCATCACTATATAGAACGCTACAAACCGTGGCTAATGCGGTATGCTGTTTACAAGGGAGAGTAGCACTGCAGTTGATACATTTTTAAATAAAAACACGAGCATCATCATCGTTCAACAAATCTTTTTTCGCAATCACCCAAAAAACCGAAAAAAGAGATGAAGGAAAATACAGGACCAACTTATCGACCCAAGCTGATGCGTGTGCTACTCAAACGTAATTAATGACCTTTGGCGCTCTAAAAAGAATGGCATTTTTTTTTCTGGATTTTAACAAATACCTTTCTCAGGAGTGAATGTCCAACAGAGACAGCATTAATCCAGATGCTTGATGGCAATTTACAATATCCAGCAAGTGACGGGACAAACCATCTCAGGCTAATAAGGCAGCACTGCCCATCAGGGCCGATTGCCTATGGTTGCAGGTGGTTCAATTCAGACTCAGGTCTGTATCCACAGAGCCTCCAGGCCCTGCAAAACATTCAAAAGACCTGACTGATTACAGAATTGTGCAGCTGCAACTAGTTCAATATAAGTGGCAAACAAAAGAAACATCCACTCATGGTGGAACCAACAATAGCAATTTTCCCTGTGTTGCACAATCCCAATGATAGCACATAAACTTTTGCTACGTAGCACATACATATGCCTAATGATATCGCAATATTTTGTCATGTGGCATTTATCTAAATGAAGAAAGCGATTGTCGTCACGTGCTCATAGAAAGAACATCCTTGTTTCATTCATTGCAGTCAAGCATAATGAACAGGTTGGCAAACAAAACTCACCAGGCAATGGAACTCAACATGCAGCAGAACCCACTGCCAGCTTCCAGCTGATGTAGATGCAAACACTACGTTCATCAAAAAAATCGAAAAAAAAACTGCTGACTCAGGGGACGGTTGGAGCTGTTTTCTTTAGAAGAAACACCGTGCATCATATGTCTGTTGTTTCCATTCCCTCCCATGAAAAACCCAGCTAGATGACATTTTTTCCGTATCATGAGAACTTTTTTCCTCTTTAGGAAAAAAACTAATAAGAGATGAATCTATCTCACCTTTACTTTCAATTTTTCGACGAGCACAATCAGGATTAGAATAGAAGAAATTTATTTTGAGACCAAAAAAGGGGGAAACACACTATGGTGTTCGTCCCATCTATAAGAAGATAATTAAAGGGGTAATATTTTCCGTTGCACAAAGCCTCCAAAGCACACCACCTGAAGGGAAAATGCCACTCTTTCAATTTTTTTTTCAAAACCAAAGAGTATTCTCTCTCAACTATGTTAAGATGGCAAATAAGTAATTTACTTATCTCGCCAAATCCCTCACGATCAATGTCATGGGGCTCTCAACTTTAGAAAGCACCTGGGGAGCTATTGTAGACCAATCAATAATGAGTTTGCACAAGCCATTCTACTAATCTTTTTGCAGAGAATCTCAAAAGTAAAAGGATGGAAAGGACGAAACAAGAAGTTGTGGCATCATACCTATTTATCAGTTTTACAAACAGCATCCTCTAACTACACCATATGTGGATAAATGACATTGTGGCCAATATCTTAATAGAAAAATCACAGCCCGTCCTTAAGAAGGGATGACAGAATGGGAAGAAAGAAAGCAGATACTATGCATAAACCCAAACATGAATAGAGAATCGTGTTACAAAATTTCGTATTTCTTTTTAGTAAATAAATCGCATTACAGATAAACTGCCAGACTCCCTGAGAACATAGATTTATAAAAGGCCAAACCTCCCTGGGAACATAGATTTATAAAAGATATAATAACAAAAAGAGCAAAAAGATTACCTGAGCAGTTAAATCATTCTAAAGTGTGAGCTAAATGTCATCACCATCTTCTTTACATCAAGCTAGCATTTAGCAAGCCTACAGGCCTTCCTCTACCAAATGCTTCCTCATCAAATTCTTCATTTGTACAGTTCTGCTGACATAGCATTTGACTTCCATGCTGCACAGCATTCATGCCAAGACATCCCAGGGCATTCCATGCCCCTGATGAGAGCTAACTTGAATTGGAGTTTTAGTGGCTCACATTCTCATTAGTAGGCCGTAAATCACTGTACACAAGTTCTGGTTTTTCTCCATTGTGAATGGAGGATGGCAAAGTATTAGGATCTGAAATAAATTCATACATAGCGCTGCCAGCAGCATCCTGATCTCCATTAAATTGTTGGTTAGCATCTGGTACAAGCCCCATATCAGGAGTCTCCGCTGTCTCCTTTCTAGGTCTTTTCCACTTTTTTGTAGACGATGTGCCATCGTCCTCAAAGTCCTCCTCTTCCCTATCTCTGTGCAAATAAACCCATAATTTTCTGTCGCTATCATACTGCACACAAGGATCACGTTCATAATGCAACCGGTCCAAGGCACCACTGACAACTTGATTGACCTGATTATCAGAAACATCTTCCACAATATACTGAGAATCTCTGATCAGGGTGCAGACATCTGCTCGAGTTCCAATACTTCCTGGCAGCCTTGCAGCTGCATCCCTTACCAAACAGAGAATAGTAACATGTGGCGGGCGGTTGGTCTTCAGCATAAAGTGATCGCGAGCTTTGAAGTTGGTTTGCCCCCACCCCTTCTCAAGGGTGCAACAATGGACTTTTTACCATCGGCAGCAGTGTAGGAGAAGGCTCTTTCAGGGACTTGATATCTAAAATTCCTCCTGCCGGAAATAATCTCTCACTTCGTCTGAGCTCGCACTGATGTGTGAAGGCTCTTCTGTGCTCTTAGTTCCTTAAACCTTTCCTTCTCATCTAGATTGGCAATACAATTACAGGAGGAGGTGGAAGGCTTCCAATTTTCCTAAGGGTCTCCTGCCCACTTTTTAGCCAGTTGGCAAATGCATCTACCAATTTGACAAGCATTTTATGAGGAATATCCAAGCTTCAGGTGATGTTTCCTCCTCAACTGGTTCAGAGGTGCTGGCTGAAACTGGTCCTATCCATGACCAACTTTTCGTTGATTTTTCATATGCTACAAGAGGCTTCCATGCTTTTGCACCTAGAGGTGCTGTTTTAGATGAAAATATCTTCAGAACTCCTCTGACCAAGTCTTGCAACGGTTCCTGTGTTTCAAGAATACAAGGATCCCCAGGGTTGGACTTAAGCCGAATCACAATCTCTTGAACAGTGAGAGGAGTCATGCCTTTTTGTTCCTCCAAAGGATTTGCATCTACATTATCCTTTCTTCTGTCAAGACCACTTACCTCAGCAGTATCTTCAACATTCACAGTGATCATGCCTTTCTTACGGCAGAAAGAAGATGCACAATAGAAAAAGAAAAGCCAGTATGAACAGTAGGAGTAATTGGAGTAAATTGCTTCCTGGTGGCTTCGGTTCAGGTTCTGCCACTGTCTCCTTTTCTGGAGAAACATGATTAGGAATAATCACAGGAAAACCTTCCTCTATTTTCTTTTTAACCGTTCTTTTTAGACATAACAAATCAGCAAGCTTATCTGACGCACCTTGCTGAAGCCTGGACTTGTCTAACTTCCGGCTTTGCTGCCAAAGAATTATTTCCCGAGTGTGGCATGAGTAATGGTCCCTGTTATCAAACTCGGTCTTAGAATTTCCCGGCATGCCCATACCCACCTGATTACCAAATGCATCAGGCACTTCATCTGTGTCCATCAACAAAGTGCCGCTCATGTAGTCACGCACACTTGATGGGGTCAATTCAAGATCAGGCCCCTTTCTCTTTCTTCCAGCAGAATGATTCTTGCCCATCGGCATCTCTGTTCTTCCTCCATAGCCATCCTCCTTCATTTCCGCATCCATATCATACATATACTTTTTATCATCAGTTAATCTGGCAGGAGACAGAGTTTCAGAAGCAAAGCCACGCGTGTAACTTTTTATGAGCTTTCTGCACTTTTAATTGATAAGTATCTTCCTCGGGCATCTGAGATAGAAAACCTCCATTTTTCTTGCCTTTTGTCACAACTTTCCTGGCATCATTATTAACGTGCAAGGATCCATGCATAACATTTTTGATGCTTCTCTGTGATAGTTTTTGAACGTTTCATTTTCTTTTCTTGAGTAGAAATATCCTCCTCTACCTGCTGCTCAGACGAATCAGAATCAGTTTCTTCATTTCCCAAAAATGATGACCGAGAATTAATGTACTCTGCATCCATACCATCGCTTTGAGAAGATTTTCTTCTAACATTCAGCAATGGAGAACGGGTTGTACGATCAGAATAGACATGAGGCCCAGATTTCTGTGAGTATACTTTCATCAAATCTTCTCCATTGAAACTTTTCTTCTTACTGCTTCTTTCTGGATATCCTTCAAGATGGCCCATGGAGATGGCTTCTTTCTGTACGCTGCCCCTTCGAGAGTGTGGGTATCCAGAAGTACCATCAGCCCAGTCTCCTCTCAAGAAAGATGCTCGGGACTGCCTCTCGTGGAACCACCCCGGTCTACATCAAGATGCCTTGATTTCTTGGAAAATAAGGATCATTAGAAGCTAAAGACCGACTAGCATCCTTCTTTCTAGCCAATCGACTCAAACCAGTGTAACCCCTGATCTCTTATCGCCATAATCTACCGATGGTGACTGCCCATGCCTTCTCTTTGAGTTTTCATGTTTCTTCACATAGTTAGCCTTTGTTTCAAATTTGTCGATCTCATAATCATCTTTCATCCACATCATCTACATCAAAACGATAGCGATCCTTTTTGCTTATTTCGAGGTCTGCCTCCATAATCAAAAGGTGCAGGCTGCTCGAGACGGGAGGGGGGACCAAAGCAACCTTTCTGTTCGACCCTATAGCATGGCCAACCTTAGAAGCAGATCAGTATGCCCTTTTTCGAATGAGTACTCTTTGATCCACCGACATTCATCATTGCCTTTGGCTGATCTTTCAATAAAATGACTTGTTCCTCACGCAGACGAATTTGGTGGGGGATTGCCGGATGAGAAGTTTCTGGGAGTAACGCTGCCGGCCAACATTTACTAAGCAGCCTATTCCATCTAGCTACAAAATCATCCTCCGCGTCAAAGTCTGTTTTCAAGGCTACTTTCCTTGCTCATTGTAACCCAACTTCCTCTGGCTTTTCTGTATGTTCAGAACACGCAACTTCTCTTCTATCCCGTATGCTGCACAATTCTCCCACAAATCCTTTATCTGAACGAGGCTATTAATCATGGTGTTGTGGTACTCTGCCACCCGGTGGTAGTGTTCACGCCTCTTAAGGTAATCCAAGCCCCTGCGATATAGCACTACCCTCGGCTCACACAGCCCGCCCTTCAACTGCTCAAACATCTGTGCCAACGGGCTACTGAAATGGAAATTGCACCCACCGAGAAGTTCCCTCAGCGTACGCATGAATGTCTCCTGATCCATATCCGGTGCCAACCCAAGACGATCCTCCTCCGTGAGGCAATTGTTCCAAGCATCCAAGGAGAGCACTTCCTTCAAGTCCGAGAGGTCGTAAAGCTCATGAGGTATCAAAGAGCTCTGGCTCCCGACCTGACAGAACTCTGCACCAGCCTCCCCCAGACCCGCATAGTCAAAATCATCCGACTCCATTCCAGAATCCACTTCAGAGGCATCATCCGAGCCATCCTCGGATCCCAAAGACGACGAATTGCTATCTGCCCTCACCGCCGCATCCCCGCTCGACTCATCACCACCACTTGACGACGAGAACTCCCCGCCCACCCTCGAATCTCTAAACCCCGCGCCGCTCTTCACAATCGCCATAACGAACACCACCAATTCCGCAAAAACCACACCTCCAACAATCCTACATCGAAAAATCACGGAAACTGACCCAACATCAACGCACAAATCCGCGAAAAAAATCCGTAGAAGAGCAAGAAAAACACGACTCCGCAAGTCGAATTATATTGAGGATCCAAAACGGAGCAAGGCTCGTGGGGATTACCTCGCAAGATGGCGCGGGATGGAACGATCTGGGAGGAACCGCGAGCGGAGAAGCAAACCCTAGAGGGGCGAGGGAGGAGAAGGGGATAAATAGGAGAGATGGTGAGGGGAGGAGGACGTGGAAGAGCGTGCGCCGTCGGATGGGGAACTGTGGGAGGGGGTGAGAAGGGATAGGGTTAGATTGGTGGGAGATGGGAAGGAAGAGAAGGGGAGAGGTGCGGGGGGAAGAGGTGAGAGAGAGAGAGGAGGCGGAAATAAAAGAGAAGATGAGGGGCAAATATGGGAGAGAAGTGGTGGGGGAAGAGGGCGTGGCGCGCAGAGGGGGGAGAGGGGAGAAGGCGAGGGAAGGGGGGATGGGGGGAACGGGTTGGAGAGACCCGCGCCCCGAGAGACCCGACCCGAGGCTGGAGCGCGGCTTGAGAGCGTTAGATCTCGACGAGACGAGATCGGGGACGTTGTTTCGAGAGGGTCGGGTGATTTATGCCCGTGGATTCCAAATTTGGAAGGAGTTGTTGGGAGGTCCAAGAATTTGATTTTTTTTCGAATCACTGCATAAAAAGTTGAGTTTCCTCCTCCTCATAACACTTTACTAGTGATATGTGATGATGGTTTAAACCTCCTCCTAAGACAATGCATGTGTATAGATTAAAGAGGCAAGGTTCAGATTCTTACACAGACCTAGATTCAGGAGACATGCATAATGGACATCATAAGTCATAGCAAGAAGTCAAAGACGGTGAAGATTTGGTCTTGTTTTGGGGGCGAAATACTAGAGGATGTAGTCCTTGTATTATCGTAACAAGTGATGACAGTAAAGAACATCGCACGATAAAAACATGTGCATTCATCATATTCACGTTAACATTAATATCATATATGAATTATATTTAGGGATATTTACACCCATAACCCTGAGTAGTTCCATAATTACCCCAGGTACCCAAGATAGTCATGAATTACATGAGAACCCCTGAATATTACTCCGTCTCACATCCATAACCTTCTGTTAGTTTCAACCGTTAATCCTAACCAAACCATCAAGTTAATCTAACCTAACATGAATCCAACGGTTAAGAATAAATGTTGGCCCAATGCGACTGGAATCTGCAGCAGGCGCGGAAGGTGTAGGTTCCAGGCGATGGTCAGGGGGGCTTTGGCCGAGCTCGGGGTGCAAGTTCCAGGCGGGAGGAGGGGGCTCTGACCTCGGCTCCCAGCGGCTTGCTTGCAGGCGAAGGCAGGAGGGCTCCCAGGGGAGGGGGAGCTGGGCTTGGCGGGTGATGCCCTGATGCTTGCGGGAGGGCTCTAACCTTGGCTTCGAGTGGCTTGCTTTCAGGCGAAGGCAAGAGGGCTCCTAGGGACGGGGGAGATGGGGCTGGTGGGCGAAGCAAGGCAGTTAGGGGGGGAGCTGGGGCTGGCGGAGGGCTCTGGAGGCGGCTCGGCTTGCTTGCAGTCGAAGGCGGGGGGGCTTGCTTGCAGGCGGCGAAGGCGGGAGAGGAGGGCTCCCAGGGGCGGCGGTGGACCTGGGGCCCTGACCTTGAGGCGTGCGGAGGCCGTGGGATCTGACCCTGGGGCTTGTAGAGGGCAGGAGAGATCTGGGGTGGCTTCGAGTAGCTTGCTTGCAGGCGAAGGCGGGAGGGGAGGCTCCCACGGGCGGGGGACCTGGGGCTCCGTGCGGGAGTCTGGGGGCTCTGACCCTGGGGCTTGCGGGCGAAGACGGGGGGGGGGGGGGTGGAGCTTGCAGCGGAGGTGGGAGACCTTGCCGACTGGGAGTGGGGCAATGGAGGCGTCGACCGGGAGGAGGGGGGTCTTGGAACGAGGGCTTGCAGGCGGGGTAGGGGCGGAGAAGGTGGTCGGAGGTGGGTGATGGAGGGATGAAACGGGGAAGGAGGAGGAGAACGGGGTCATTCCTAAATAAAATATAAATTTGGGTATAAATTGTAAAATGCTTAACAGATACCGTCAAAGTTAACGGAAAATTTGGTTGAAGTTAACATGGGGTTATGAACGTAAGAGTTAAGCACTATTCAAGGTTTCAAGTGTAATTCAGGGTTATAGGTGTAAATATCCCTTATATTTACATACATTTTATAATAACTATGAATCTTTATACCAGAATACGAATCACATTCAAATTAATTCTAGTTCCATATATATGAATCACATTCATATATCACGAAGATCAATCTACAATTCAAGAATTTCTCAATCCTCTACTATTCCATCTCCCGATATCTTGGATAAAGAACTCTTAATCATATTAAGACTTTTAGCTTGGATTCGGAAATTTGGATATGATGACAGGAAAATTGTATAGATCATTTATAAAGAATTGATATCGAATTATATGTAATATCATGATAATTAACCAGTGGATCCTCAACTTTTGGATCAATCTCCAACTCTTTAGATCTTGATTCAGATCGATGAACTAATATTCAATCAAATTAAATCTCATTCAGAATCTGAGTGAAGTCACTAAAATCCATCATATTTCGTCATCCACTCGGAGAATCATGGTATACAATCCACACATCTACCTCGAGTATTTGCACTACTAATGCATCCAACATGCTGGAGGACTTAGATAGCCTAAATATATATTCTTATATTTGTGTGTCTCCTTCTAGGGTTAACTAGGTGATTTCTTATTTGAGTAATGGACGATGATATCATGTTTTTTAAATAGGATGACCACCAATGAAATTTGTAACGACCTCATTATCTCATGAGTAAGCTATTATATTCTGACTTATTAAATATAAACATGTATGATTCCTTTGAAAGATCATACACGTCACATTACTTTATATGCACACAACTTGTTGGTATATAGACATTGTTAGGTCATCAACTTATTGTTATGTCAAATGTACATACTTGAATATACAGTTGTACATCTATCTCCCATAAAAGGATGAGTGCATGTCATGTGACACTATATAATATGGGTCTTAGTATCTTGGTCTCGTCATGTTAACTCTTTAATACGGCTCTTCTAACTTATCTAAAGCTCTATTCCTATGCAGAGAACTTACATTAGGAGTTCTGCTCCGATGTCATTCTATAGAGAAGATTACCATCTCTTCTCAAATTGGAGATCCAATTTTAAATATAATTTTATGATGCTATTCATGTCCTTGATCTTGTTAGTTCTTTGTGTATCTTCAGTTTATTTAAAGATGCCATACATATATCATAGTTTCTCAATTGTACATTTCTTTACAGGGACTGCGGGACTTTTCAACAAATAAAACTTAAAGTGAAATTTAGTAATGAGTTGCAAAAGCTTAAAGATAGTTGTTGTTGAATCAAAGTTGTTTAGTTGCTTTTTACATTGTATTTGAGAAAGTTATTATCTCAATTATACCTTCAAAAACTTCTCAATAAAGATAGGTCAAGAACTCACCTTTGATTGATCTTCTTATTGCATCGATTGACCATCCTTAATTGGCCAGCATATTTCATTGATCGACCATCCTTAATTGGCCAGCATATTTCATTGATCGACCAATCCATTTCAGTGATTGAATACATATCCCTCATTGTCATTAATTGATCGACCAACCATCTTAACTGATCGATCAATTTGATCTGAACGATCAACCAACTATAATTTGATCGATCAGAGACAAAATTTTTCAACGATTTCTTATCAGATTTATTTCCAACATCCATATTTTTTGTATTCATATTTAAGGGACCACATACCCATGTTGGAACACACACAAATCATTCCCACTCTCTACAGTCAAAGAAGAAAAAACTCTTTGAGTGATTTTCTACTATTCTCTCTCTTGTTCTTTGGGTGCTTCGATAGTTTGAGAAAAATAAGTCCTAAAGATAGCTCTGTCCAAGAAAGCTATCAACAAGCGATGTTTGATCGCCTCCAGATTTTTACCTTCTTTTGACAGCAATCAGACTACTTTTGGCAAGCAAGCCCTAGTAATATTATTATGTGATATATTTATTAGTAACATGTGCCATTTGTGACATAATTGCTTGTGCTTATATTATGGATATATCTTCAATCATTCTTGTTGTTGCTTATTCAAGATGTCACTGCACTTATAATTGAGAATTATCTATGATATTGTTGAAGGAAAATATTGTAAAAGATTACAAAATATTGTTCCTATCCTTATCCATTCTCTATGGGAACTTTTGTGTTTGATCCTTAGATCATGGATTTGTAAAGTACACTCTCGTCAAGGAAGTCAGAGGACAATTTGAGTTTGTCCACCCTCGACATTGCTTTAGTGTTTAATATGCAGTGTGAACTTTGATCCAAAGTTGTAAAGCTGGAAGCTGCAAGGTCACCCATAATAGGATCCCATTATTTCTCATTTCAACATGGTCTAGTAACCAAATAAGCGAAATGATCATGAAACTTTGTAGTACTCGTTTAGACCTTTCCAAGATCTCTAGAAAATCAACTTCAAATTCGTATGAAAGAGCTATGTGTGAAATATGATTAGATTGCAACTATTCAATCTGGATCTCTCTTTCTCTCCCTCCCTCCCTCTCTCTCTTATATAAGGAGGGGGGAGACAAGTGGGATGGTTCACAACACTTAGCCACCTTGTCGGAGCTCCTTCCCTCTCCTCAAAGCTCCACCGATGCATATGATTTCTGGCCATCGATCGGAATACCAAGTGCACCATTTCGAAGAGCTCGATGTGAGGATCATCACGTACAGGCTCGTGTTCCATGAGACATTGAAGAACTCTCGTTCCGGGTGAAGGAAGCTCATTGGAGGACATTCTTGTAGGTACAGTTTTAGCCCTATCTTACTGTCATATCCATGTGTTTTGCGATCATGCTAATTTGAATGATCGATCAATCATACCAAGATTGATGGATCATGTTCCCAATGTTGGTCAATTAGTAGTGATTGATCAATAAAGTGAGATGATCGATCATTTTGGGATTGTGAATCCATTTGTACCTTAAAATAATTGAAATTGATTTGGAAAAGATGTAGACCATGTTGGATATGATTATATATGATAAATATCTACATAAATTATAATGGATTGATGGATAACTGAAATGGGTCCAATTTGAGCTATATTGAATTGAAACATGATGAGGTGAGACTTGGTAAGTGTATCTTTATTTACAAGAATGTGTTCCACAATGGTTATTTACAAAAATTAAGTAATGGTTATTTACATATTTTTATCTACAGAGTTTATAAAGAATTTTTATTTATTTTAATTGTGTATACGGTTTCTCAATATAATTTGAAAATATTTTAACAAATATTTTGAAAACTTTATTTTGAAAATAATTTGGTAAACAATTGAGGGACAAGTGACAAAATAATGAAAGAAACAAAAAACACATATTACCTCCTCAAAATTTAGGGACGAATGTCCCTAGGTATAGGCAACAAAATAAAGGTAATATAACAAATATATATATGAACAACACATGTTTACACCCCCTATACTTAGGATAAGGCATTGTTGGACATGCGATCCCACAGAGAGCCATTATGCAATAAATGTTATTGCCAATATCATTCCCTGATCTGAAATGAAGAATAATTAATTTACATAATAGGTCCTTTAGTACAATAGGATTATGTACCATGACCATCTTAATGATCATACAATTGTTGATTCAATTATTGAATCATAGCGGCTGATGCCTGAATGAATATCTAAAGAGTTAGATTGTGGACTCATGAAGCACTGTGAAATGACTGTTAAGAGAGGATATCCAACCTGAGAAGGAGATGGCAATCCTTTCTCTAAAGGCTGATATCTGACCGACCTCTTGATGCAGGTCTTCTGCATGAGAATAGAGATTCATAGGCGTTAGATAAGTTAGGTCAAAGAGTTGACTTAACGAGATCGAGATAACCTTGATATCCTGGGATCCGAATTGTTATAATTTAAAGATAGAGGCCTATTCTGTGATCGGACCATAGATGGAGACCTGAATTGCAAGTTTCTTCATGAAGAAATTTTTCTGATCATTTCAAAAGCTTGACACTCTTGTTCGCATTTTTTTTACAAATCTGAAAATTGCATACTAAAAACTATTGTCTTCACTGCTACTATTCATGATTCTGGTTGTCTTCAGCATGCCCTTTTGATTTAGTAGAGGAAGCCATCCTCCGCGAACTCCTCGTCTTTTGGGCACTGTTGGCATTCCTTTTGTGATCTTTCCTTGGTTTGCCAGCAGTCTCCTCGGCAGATTTGCGGTGCTTAAGGATATCCGAGGCTACCTCCTTTAATGGAATTGAAATATCAAGGGGCACAAGAACTTCTTCCAACTCATGCCAATACAAGTCTTCAAAATCGCCATCTTCATATACTACTCTGTACCAATTCATCTCTCTGTCGTAATTTGAAACCTTACCAGAGTAGTACTGATCTCCAAACATCTTACGAACATCTCGTCCTTCCATCCATTCACCAAAAAGAGGGTCCTCGTTCAGATCCAAGTCTTTCATGCTTCCCAGATTGGACGGCGACGAGCAATCTATGGTAACATCAGGTACCCCATTGATAGCAACAGCAGGCTCTCCAGCTATCTGATAAACTGCCGGTGCAGAATTTTGCTTCAGCACATTTGTACACTTCTCCATCATTGGATTGATGAAGCTAGATAATTCCGTAAAGCAGATGCCCACTGAAATATCCGAATGTGAAAATATTATCAGACAGAATTCAGTAAAGCTTTGTAACAAACATATGAAAAAATATCCTGGAAAATCATATTTGCCGCATATGTGAAATTTAAAAGTTTGAGAATGAATTCGACATTGTTAAAACTCGTGTTTCAATGAAATGGAGTGATTTGTTTTTGAAATAATGACTCTGAAATGACTTTTCTCAGCTCTTGAAAAATGCAGGGCATGGTTGCATATAAGACGCGAACATGATTGCATTTTTACCAAGACCCCGCATTTTCACCAATCAGGTCACGTCAGAGCTGTTTTTCGGTCCTAAATGATGACCTCTGAGAAGCACATTTAGCTGCACAAAAATCCTAAATACCAAAGCTACTTGTCATCAAAATTGATGAGCAAGCTTCTGGAAAATGAATAAACACCATAAGGAAAATACTGCATCGAACAACAATTTATTTGTACAAAGCGTATGCCAAAAATAAAGCAGCTAACGTCGTAATAAGATAAGATCTGTAAGAACTGGATAACCTTGTTTCACAATTTCAGACCTTTCTTTACTTTGAAAAGTTCAAAAAAATCTGTAGATAACTCGTAAGGCAATGTGTGTGGTCATTAACATCCTGGATATTATAGGACTAGAAATAAGAAAAGAAGATTGCAACTTAGTCATAGATGTCATCTGGAAACAAAATTGAGAATGACAAAATTCAGGCAACCTTGTCAATGCAATCAGTTTACATATTGCAACCTTTAGAGATAACAATGTCATGCTTGAAAAACTCCAACAATGCAGCCATGATTACAGTGATTCTAGTTGAGAAAGAATAAGGCACTACTCCCCCAACCTTGGCCTGTGTGTCCACCCAAGTTCAAGAAAAGCTAAAGGCATGGCATTCCCCAGACTTTGGGCAAGAAGATGATAAGCCTTGGGCAAGAAGATGATACGATCACAAATTTCTTCAATGCTAATAAATCAAAGAGAAGAAGCCAATCAAACAGTTCCCCAACACAGCCCACTTTGAGAAAGAATGAACCCTTCGAGATTTCCTAGATGGCGATAACAACAAGACACAACAAACTTTATAAAGCAGACGGTAAGATGAATTAAACCACAAGCTAAACGAATGCTGACAAGAGGGATTAATCATAAGGATATAAATATCGAAACGATGTTCATTAAGGAGGTAAGCACGAACATATGGAAGGAAACAAATGCGCTAAGGCAATTTTCCTATAATTTTTAGATGCAAAATGGTGTTTAGAATAATTAAAATACAAGTAAAAATTAAATCTGTAATAAAGGACCTATTTGTAAACTCTAAGAAGTTTCAGAGCATTTCATAGTACCTTAATAAAATCCAGGGACATACATGCAATTTTCCCATAATAAAATATAATACACACCTAACAAAGTATAAATGCTCGTATGAAAACCACATGACCAAGTATGTGATTTATCCAAAATATTTTGCAAAGATATTCAAAGTTTAGGATCACATAGAAATACATAAAGCGCAACTAATTGAAAATTTTGGGTCCAATATGCAAATATTACGAAAATATTGCAAATGAAAGTTTAAATACTAAAAGATAAATACAAAAAGGCAGGGGGAGGGATGTTTAGTGCAAAATACCCCCTACGGCGTGTAGCTGGATGGTGGATATAGAGTCACTTGAACACGTGGCACATGCACAACGGCCGGAGATGCTTCATGTATGAGGAATTGAGATTAGATCTCAGCCCAAATCTAACAGCTTCTGGGCACTTGATCGACGGTACCTGCTCCACGTGGACTTTGTTCTTGATCGGACGACTCTAAGCTGCTCTTGAAGAACAGCCTGGGGCTGAGCTTTGATACCCATCAAGAAGACAGGAAGCAATCCAATTGAGAATATAATTGACAAAACAATCAAATGGAGAAGATAATTGACTACCTGGTTAACTAAGCAATTAAGGCTAGTTAATATAAATGATTCCAGAATTCAGTGCGTGGACTGAGCACGTAAAGGAGAATAAAGATCACATGTTTTGATAAAAGAGCAACCACGGATGGTTGTGGAGGCATGCTTTCACGCATTCTTATTATTCGAAACAAGTACTATAACTTGAAGGAGTTTAAAGGATTCAATGTTGCAGACAAACCCTTAGAAACATGCTTAATCTTACCTCACATACCCTCGGTACGTTGGGTTAAAGTACAGATCAACATGCTCTCAGAAATCTCCCAACTTAGAAAAGAAAGCTTATGATAATGTGGATTGGAGATTCCTTTAAAGCTTTCTGCACATATGGGATTTTCTGAACTTGTGGACTGCATGGATGAAGAATTGCATTAATGTGACATCTTATGTAGTTCTGATGAACAGAGGGAGATTTCTTTCGACTTTAGTCAAGGGTCATGTAGGGGTGCCCTTTGGCGCTGTCATTCTTTATTTCGACGATGTTTGGAGGTGACGATCAATTGAACCACCCCAAGGGACCACATGGTTGGCTTCTCGGTGGATAAACTGTCAAGTTTGATTATGTGGTATGCTGATGACACATTGTTCTTCATTGAGGGTGGTAGAGAGGAGGCCATGGACATATTTTCTCTGGTTACAATTTCCCGCAAACTTTCAAGCATGATGATTGATAGAGACGAGTCTGCATTTGTACCTGTTGGTATGACATTTTAAGGCGACAAAGCATGACCATGTTTTAGGTAAACTGCATGTCTTTTTTGGCATCCCTATCTGGAGTTGTCCTTGATAAGGAATGAGATCAAGCTTTTGGTCAGATGGAAGGTGAAATACCTCTTGCATCATAAGAGGTTTCAGCTTTGGGGATGATGCTTTCCTCCATCATTACATTTTATTTGTTTGCCTATAGGTTGCCCTTGGTCGTGCAACAGAGGTTGAATGCCATGATAAGGTGTTATTCTGGCTGAGCTTTGAGCAAGAAAGTAGGGGTTTTGTGCCCGTGGACTTGGGCACATTTATACCATTGGTGATGGATGGGAGATTGAATGTTCAGAGGCTTGAAGGGGTGAATAGGGTGATTCCAGTGAAGTGGGTCAAGAGAATCTGGAGTGATGGCGAGGGCTTGCTATATAGGTTGCTCAACGGCATACTTCCGCTTCGATGGATGTCTTGGTAAGAGACCAAGGTCGATCTGTTGAGTTTCCACTGGAGTACTTGAATTGTGTTGGTTGTTTCATTTTATGTGTGTCTGATTCTCAGTGGTGGCTCTTCTTTCTCCTTCTAGAAGGATGGTTGGTTCGCGAAGGGGTCTCCCATGACAAATCATGATGCAACGGTTGCAGATTGTTGGAAGGAATCAGCATGTAGGAATAGTCCATGTGTGTTAAACTTTCGAACTTCGTTTTGGGAGCAGGGCTTTTGGACTTCTTTGAATTTAGGTTTGAAGGGATTGGGACTTCTTGGTGAAGAAAACCTGCACGGCTCCTTTGATAGCTCTTCCTTTTGATGACTGGAATCTTGCTAAAGACTGTGGTCGACCATGGGGGACTAAGGCTCCACTAAGGGTAATTTTTTTAGTGATTAATGCATATGTTTCCAATAATGGTCAAGGTTCATAAGGCAATGCTATTTCAGGTGGCAGATGTCACATGCCACATTTGCTAGGCAGAATGTGAAGATAGAAATTGTCAAGTGGATATGTCCTTCTCAAAGAGCTTTTAGAGTTCTTTGGGAAGTGTGGCGTTGAGATCTCCTTGTGGTTGAATTATGCATTTGGCAGTTGTTTGGGTGTCACCAGCAGCTACAAATATGTTTTACAATGAACATTTCTATAAAGGAAATGTGGATATCCATGTCAAAGCTCTTTTTGACGCGTAGCTCTTGTGCCTTTAATTGTTTTAATTATATAAGATGTTGGGTATACATTAAGCCGGGACCTTTTCTTTTACAAAAAAATATTTTTTTTGCTAATCTGGAAAATCACAAAATTGCATCCCCTGCATATAAACCAGACTAATTGTGTACATCATGCACAATTGTTGTTGACAATCTAGTTCAATTAACACAGCAAACCGGCATTTTAAACCTTGCTCACCACCATAAAACGAGTTCGAGGCTCCAAATAAAAAAGGAGATGATCAAGAAAGTCCCATATTGAGGGTGTAGATGAATGTTGCACTTCTATAACTTGTCTTGGTGGCAGTGGTCCTCAACCTCCACATCTACCTTCTCTGCTCGGAGATTGATTGTACCCTCCTATCAATGCTTTGTTCTGCGTCAACCTTGGTGGTATGGCATGGGACCTCATTGAATTTGAGGACACTCCTTACGGATGCATTCCATTTCTCCATTCTAAGAACAACTCAATGGTAAATGACATGTTTGCAAAAGTCCAAAGTTAATATTTAGTCAGAAGAGTCACTCAGATGTACTCGCTTTTGTATATTTTAATATTTTAATATAAAAATCATTTTTATACATATTGTCGTATATAATCATATAAATTAGGAAATCTTCAACACTATCATACAACAACAACAAAACTTTTTCCCACATTAAGTATGGTCGGCTACATAAATTCTTTGCCTCCATTCATATTGATCTTGGGTCATTCTCACGCTTATATCTAAAAAAATAAGATCACTTCGGATAATCTCATTCCAACACTTCTTGGGTCTTCCTTGCAATCTGTTAGCAGACTCAACATCCCAACACTCGCATCTTCAACACTATAATAATGAAATAAAATTATAATGAATTCCAACCAAAACATTAAGCATCTTACTATTACTTTAATTTTAAAAGTACCTTACAAAGGGTGTTAACAAAGACATGAAAGCTCCTTCTTGATTTCATGGAAACACAAGGATCATTAGAAGCTAAAGAGGGATTAGCATCCTTCTTTCTAGCAAATCGACTCAAACCACTGTAACCATGATCCTCTTCATCGCCATAATCTACAATAGCGACTACCCATGCCTTCTCTTTGAGTTTTCTTGTTTCTTCACATACTTAGCTTTAGTTTCAAATTTGTCCATCTCATAATCATCTTCATTTGCATCATCTATGTTGGAGAATGTAATAGGTGGGTAATTGGATCTCACCAAGATCCAATTACCCTACTCAAGTTTAGTCCCAAATAGATAAGCGGTGGGACTCCTGTCTATCTGAGAGGCTATATAAGGAGCCCCTCACCCCCGTACTCATTGAGAGAAATTCAATAGAATATCCATCCCCTTTGAGGGTTTCTCCCATGGTTTCATCCCGCTCCTTAGGGAGTAGGGTTCCACGTTAAATCCTTGTTCTTCATGTTTATATTTCTTGTTTTATCGATTCCGCTTCCGCTTCTGAGATTTCAACATGGTATCAGAGCAGGTTCGATCTTAAGGCTTTGTTCTTGAATATTTATATTGATTATTGCTAATGTTCAAGATATGTTCAACGTTCTGAAGATCGTCATCAAGTTCAAGGACAATTTAGGGTTATTAATGAAACCTTAATTCTTCCAAAGCTGCGAGAAATTCTGGCCCCGACCCCAAACTGCTCCATGGCCTTGTTTGACGAGCTTCGCTGGCGACGCACCTGCCCACCTCGCTCTCTTCATCGACATCTCCAGGCGGCTCCTCTTCATTGGTGCTATCACGCACATCACCTACAGGCTACGCCTCTTGCGGCTGGAGTCACAGGTCCCGGAGTGGCTCCAGGCAGAGCGCCACTCATCCTTGCGCCTCCCTCCATCACGCAAGAGACCCCACAAGGCCGCCTCTCTCCAGCGAAGTCCTTCCTTGCGCAAGGTGACTCCTCTGGCGAAGCCCTCGCTCGCAAGCCCTCATCCCAGACAGGACCCCACACCAGGTGGCTTCTCTCTACTTGCGGGCACCCCCTGCTCCTTGCAGCCACATCTCCATTGCAAGATGTCCAGGCGGAGCTCTCGCTCCTGTCGCCGCCCCCTGGCGATGTCACTGCTCCCTCGATCTCCTCAGAAGGCGGATCTCCATCTCTGTGTCGCTTCTTGCCCCTCACGTGCATCAAGCCCATGGCAACGACGGCATGAACTCCTGTTGGGGTCAAGGGAGGGGGATTTTGAAGAACGAGTTCCCTGCAAACCCTAAAGAGCGTAGGGGTTTTTAAAAAAATTCTCTTTGTGGAGGCCAATTGTTTAAGAGCCCAAGTAATTAAAAAAAGAAACTGCAGATAAAAAAAGGGTGTTTATTTTTTTAAAAAAAAGTGCGGACAAAAAAACCTGTACACGAAAAGAATATCTTGCAAAAAAAGGGAGAAGATGAAGAATCGTTAAAAAATTGAATGGCTTATTGTAAAAGAGAGAGAGAGAGAAGAGAATAGCTAGAAAAAAGGAGAAGAAGAAACGGCTAAGCAAAAAAAATTAAATTGTGCAAAAAAGATGAAAATGAACGATTAAAAAAAATTCTCCCAACTTGATGCTATATGCTCTTTATTCTATCAAGTATAGGAGAAAAGGGGAGTCGGAAATGTATTCTTCACAACTTCTAATGCATGACCACAGCTAACAGAACAACACTCTAGATTACTATTGCGACCAATTGTCTTCATCGAGCATCAAATTCTTCGTCATGATGTATACTTCTTCTTTTGCGACCCGATTAGTTTCCCGCGCTGGACTTCCTCTGCTATGGTTCTTCTTCGGGCACGATAGAGATATGTTCTGCTGACCTGATGTCATAACAAAGATACATTCCGATGACTTGATATCACAGCGGTTCTACAGGCATGACAAAAATACGTTCCGATGTCCTAAAAGTTGCAGACCTGTCTTCGTGTGAGATCTTCTACCAACAACGGATATGTGTTCTTCTTGTGATGTATCGTGTAAAGATGTGTTGTATACTTTCTTTTTGTTACAAGCTGCAGCTTTCTCAGCTCCAACTTGAGGGGGAGTGTTGGAGAATGTAATAGGTGGGTAATTGGATCTCATCAAGATCCAATTACCCCACTCTAGTCCCACATGGATGAGCGATGGGACTCCTGCATGTCTGAGAGGCTATATAAGGAGTCTCTCACCCCTTGTACTCATTGAGAGAAATTCAATAGAATATCCATCTCCTTTGAGGGCTTCTCCCATGATTTCATCCCGCTCCTTAGGGAGTAGGGTTCCACGTTAAATCCTTATTCTTCATGTTTATATTTCTTGTTTTATGGATTCCATGTCCGCTTCTTAGATTTCAACAATCTACATCATAACGATAGCGATTTTTTTGATTATTTCGAGGCATGCCTCCATAATCAAAAGGAGCAGGCTGCTTGAGACGGGAGGGGTCCAAAGCAACATTTCTATTCGACCCTATAGCATGGCCAACCTTAGAGGCCGATCCAGTATGTCCCTTTTTCAAATGAGTACTCTTTGATCCACCAACCTTCATCATTGCCTTTGGTTGATCTTCAATAAAACGACTGGTCCCTCACGGAGATAAATTTGGTAGGAGATTGTTGGAAGAGAAGTTTCCAAGTAATGCTGCCGGCCAACATCATTGGACCTCTTATTCCATACAACAACAACAATAAAGCCTTTTCCACAATTAAGTAGGGTCGGTTCAAATCCATGTTGAAAGTTTCGTCTATTTTTTACGCTAGTTGTTGACTACCTAACGCAAACCCTGCAAGAGTGGGATTTGAACCCTAGTCTTTTGTGTGGTAGACACACTATGCTACCACTAGACCATTAAGTGGGCTTTGAGCTTCCTATTCCATCTAGCTACAAAATCATCCTTGGGGTCCAAGTCTGTTTTCAAGGCTACTTTCCCCTGTTCATTGTCCCCCAACTTCCTCTAGCTTTTCTGTATGTTCAGAACACGCAACTTCTCTTCTATCTCGTACGCCGCACAATTCTCCCATTAATTCTTTATCTGGACGAGGCTATTAATCATGGTGTCGTGGTACTGTCACCCGGTGGTAATGTTCACACCTCTTAGGTGGTGTTCGATTGGGGGGTTACCCCCCACTTTGGGTGGGTAACCCCCTAAAACCCACACCTTTAACCCACTTGTGGGCCCCACTCATTTCCCATCAAAAAATATATATTATACCATCATATCATCTAAAAATTATAAAATACTCAACTTCTACTCACTATTCCAAACTGCAATACAGTCACATCACAACAACCACCCACTTTTTCAAATTTCAATACAATCATATCATAATAACTACCCACTTTTTCAAATTCCAATACAATCACATCACACAAACCCTCCGAACCCTTAACCCACCAACCAAACACACTACCACAAAAACGGGTTATCCACCCCAAGATAACCCACCAACCAAACGCACCCTTAAGGTAATCCAAGCCCCTGCGATATAGCATTACCCTCGGCTCACACAGCCCGCCCTTCAACTGCTCAAACAGCTGTGCCAACGGGCTATTGAAATGGAAATTGCTCCCACTGAGAAGTCCCCTCAGCGTACGCATGAATGTCTCCTGATCCATATCCGGCAAATACTCAGCTAACCCAAGACGATCCTCCTCCGTGAGGCAATTGTTCCACACATCCAATGAGAGCACTTACTTCAAGTCCGAGAGGTCGCAAAGCTCGTGAGCTATCAAAGAGCTCTGACTCCCGACCTGACAGAACTCTGCACCAGCCTCCCCCAGACCCGCATAGTCAAAATCGTCCGACTCCATTCCAGAATCGACTTCAGAGGCATCATCCGAGCCATCCTCGGACCCCAAAGACAACAAATTGCTATCTGCCCTCACCGCCACATCCCCGCTCGACTCCTCACCACCACTTGACGACGAGAATCCCCCATCTGCCCTCGAATCTCTAAACCCCACGCTGCTCTTCACAATCGCCGTAAGGAACACCATAAATTCCGCAAAAATCACACCTCCAACAATCCTACATCAAAAAATCACGGAAACTGTCCCAACATCAAAGCACAAATCCGCGGAAGAACAAGAAAATCACGAGTCCGTGAGTCTATGATATCGAAGATCCAAAAAGGAGCAAGGCTCGTGGGGATTACCTCGCAAGATGGCGCGGGAGGGAACGATCTGGGAGGAACCGCGAGCGGAGAAGCAAATTCTAGAGGTGCGAGGAAGGGCAATGGGATAAATAGAAGAGGCGGCAAGGGGAGAAGGACGTGGAAGAGCGTGCGCCGTCGGATGGGGAACTGTGGGAGGGGGTGATGGATCGCGGCTTTGAGAGCGTTAGATCTCGACGAGACGAGATATCGGGGACGTTGTTTCAAGAGGGTTGGGTGATTTGTGCCCGTGGACTCCAAGTTTGGAAGGGGTTGTTGGAAATCGCTACATAAAAAGTTGAGTTTTCTCCTCAGCACATCTTACTAGTGATATGTGATGATGGTTTGAACCTCCTCTCAAGACAATGCATGTGTATAGATTAAAGAGGCAGGGTTCAGATTCTTACAAAGACCTAGATTCAGGAGACATGCATAACTTACATCATAAGTATAGTAGAGGATGTCGTTCTTGTAGGATTGTAACAAGTGATGAAGGTGAAGAACATCGCACGATAAAAACATGTGCATTCATCATATTCACGTTAATATCAATATCATATATGAATCATACATTTCATTAATCCTTATAACGACTCTAAATCTTTATATCAAATATGAATCATATTCACATTATTTCTAGTTTCAATATATGAATCACATTCACTTATCACGAAGATCAATCTACAACTCAAGCATTTCTCAATCCTACTATTCCGTCTCTCAATATTATGGATAAATAATTCTTAATCATATTTAAGACTTTTGTGTTGCATTCACGAAATTTTGAATATAATGAGAGGAAAATTGTATAGACCATTTATAAATAATTGATATCACACTATATCTAATATCGTGATAATTAACCAGTAGATCCTCAACTTTTGTATCAATCTCCAACTCTTTGGATCTTGATTCGGGTCGATGAACTAATATTCAATCAATTAAATCTCATTTAGAATCCGAGTGGAGTCACTAAAATTCATCATGTTTCATCATACCCTCAGAGAATCATGGTATACAATCCACATGTCTATCTCGAGTATTCGCACTACTAATGCATCCGACATGCGAAAGGACCTGGATAACCCTAAATATATATTCTTATATTTATGTGTTTCCTTCTATGGTTAACTAGGTGATTTCTTATTTGACAAATGGATGACGATGTCAATCATTTGGTTTCGAAAAGTATATAATGATATTCTCGAATTCATACCATGTTTTCTAAATAGGATATTCACTGATGGAATTTGTAATGACCTTATTATCTCACCATTAAGCTATTGTATTCCGGCTTACTAAATATAAACATCTATGATTCCTTTGAAAGATCATACACCTCATATTTCTTTATATGCACCGCATCTTATCCGTATAGATATGATATTATTAGGTCATCGACCTATTGTTATGCCAAATGTACATACACAGATATATAGTTGTACATCTATCTCCCATAAAAGACGGGTGCATATCTTGTGATGGTATATAATACAAGTCTTAGTATCTTGATCTCGTCAAGTTAACTCTTCAACATATCTGAAACTTTATTCCTATGAAAAGGACCTACATCAGGAGTTTTGCTCAGATGCCATTCTATAGAGAATATTGTCATCTATTCTCAAATTGGAGGTCCTATTTAAAAATAATTTTATGATGCTAGGAATGTCCCTGATCTTGTTAGTTCTGTTTGTATATTTAAATTGATTTAAAGATGACATACATATATCACAGTTGGTTACCTATGTATTTATGTACAAGACTGTAAGATGTTTCAACAAATAAATCCTGAAGTGAACTTTATTAACTTATGGACTCGAGACAACTTAGGGTTCCTAATAAGACTGGAACCCTAATCGTTACACCGATCAATCTCAAATCGATTAACAATTAATCCACAAATGATAGATAAATCAAATAAAAGCGAATGTGAGTAGATATTATAACTCTATAATGTATGGGTATATGTGTAAGTACGTGTAGAGGTCGAACACAAGGAGCAAACGGAAGTAACCTATAATTATTAATTATTTTTAATTAATAATAATTATTGGATTTTTTGTTATTTCCCGCTCTTTTCTTGTTTTTATGTGGGTTTTTAATTAAATTTAATTTTTATGGATTTCTAATTGTTTTATATTCTTTTATATTATTCTATATTTTTAAATTTTTAAAATTTATTTTCTTTTTACTTCGTAAAATTTTAGTTTCTTTTTAATTTGGAAAATAAGATATATGTTTATATATGATAATAATGATAATATATATTATAAATAATATATATGATATATAGTATATAAGGGTATGATATTTTTAAATATACATAAAAAATAGTCCAAATACAAGAAATAAATTATTTTTTTATTTTTTTCTCACTTTTGGTAATTTTGAGATTTATTGGTATTTATTAATAATTAATTTCAAATAATATTTGGTATATTTGTTATAATTTTATAGATACTTTAGAAAAAGAATTAGGTTAATCGGAGTTGGGAATAATTAAACAAAAAATAAAGAAGATTTATATACAATTGTACATATATACAGAGTGTCCAAATGGCAAAACTCACACTTTTACTCTATGATTTTTTTGGTATTTTTAATAAATATTATTAGTTATAAAATAAAGTTTGAAAGTGAATTTAGTCGATTTGGAGTTTTCTGCAAATAGTTATGAACTAGAAAAATCGACTTTTATGGATTTTTTCGATTTAATATAATTATTTATTTTCATATTATTTTGATATTTTATAAATTAATATATATTATTATAAGCAACTTTGATGAAGAAAAAAGTTTTGATTTGAAATTTTCTAAATGATAATAAAATAGTTAAACATATGTACAACGTGAAAATGTGTCTATGTACCTTAGTGTTCTTATTTTTCTAATATTTTTATATATTATGATCCTTATCTCCTCCTACTTTTTATTTTATCGACCACGTCAATATTGACATGGTCTCGGGGTTAGGATAAGCTTGTACATATTCATATATATATATACATTCTTCTTTCTTTTTTTTACTTTTTACTTTATTATTTTATTTTGGATATAATAAGTGTTAAATATGAAATATAAACATATGAGGTTAGAATGTTAAATATTGAGAATTAATAAATATTTTACATGCATTTTATCAAGGATTTTAGCAAAAATGAAAGAATGAATGCAATGAATCATGGATTCATCAGAGGATAACCCAAATTTTGAGGGATAACCTCATATCCAAATGACCCCTAAAGGTCTTAGTGGACATCTCACTATCGATATGTCTTGCATCGTATTGCAAGACGCTGTTGGATATTTTCCTTACCCAAGAAACTATATGTAGGGGTAGATGCTTTATCGTCTAGAGTTCTTATAACACGTATACTGTGAATCAGTCTAAATACATGTGTACGATTAGATCAACAAAACACTGACCAAAATTAGGTCAATAAAATGATATCGAGTTGATAGATTCAAAATTATGATATTTTTGTGTTTTTTATTTCATTGAAATGGTAGACGAAAATGTTAATATCCATGGGTGGAATTTCGTCCCAAAACTGACACTCTACTTATCGATTTAGGGTGAAATTAAAAAAATCAACTAGTGGATCGTCTAAAAAGATAGACAATTGTCGTTGTGATGACCAGTTGAAATTCATGGATTTTTTTATTTTATTTATACTTTTAAACTCAAAGGTATAGCGATAAGTGAGAGTGCCAAACTCAGCGAGGCAAACAGTGTAAACTAAGGTAAATGATAGAGTGACTAAGGCGTAGTGGTTTTCTTTCTTTTATTTATTTTATGGAATTTTCTGATTTTTTATTTGATTTGTTAATTTTATATTATTTTTTTATTTTATGTACATATAAGTAAAAATATAGGTATTTGACTTTATTTTTTATTTGATTTTGTTTTGTGTTTTTTTTTGAATTTCATGTATTTTTTAGTTTTTTAGAATTTTTATAGGTTTTGGATTATTTTTAAAGTGAAAAGTTATTTATTATTTAAAATAGAAACTTATTTTTTATTTTTAAAATAGAAAAAAGAAGGAAAAATATTTTTATTTTAATTTTATCATAAATGAGATGAAAATAACTTTCCAACAAGGTATTATACGCTATACAATTTTTATTGAATTAGTCATGAATTTTGGAAATTTAGTGTATTTTTGTTTTTATTATTTTTATTATTCGATTTTTATCTATTTTAAGTTTTCTATGTAGAATATAATAAACTATACTACATAGAATTTTTATAGATTTTTAAGAGGTGTTTTGTATTTTTTATTGATTTTATGAATCTGTATATTTTTTAGTATTTTAATGATTTATTAATACTATAAAATAGTTTTTATTTTGCAAAACTAACATAATACTGTATAGAGTATATCATAGGGTATTTTTATGATATGTTAATATTTTAGATTTTATTTAATATGTATATAATATGTATAATATTTAAGATTGTATTAGGGGTGTTTTTGCAATATACTGGAAATTAGTGGGGCACATGCAAAATAAACAGAAGCTGGAGGTATTCTGCGTAAAAAGTCCATAGTATGCACATGCGCGGGCACACACCTTAGGTTATAACAAGATTTGTTCACAATTTATGCAAATACGTGGGGCTTATTGGAAATTTGCCCAAAAATATATGGTACTTGCCACACATGAGATGGCTTTAAACAGTGAAGTGATGCGACTTGGTTGGATTGGGATTGTTCTTCCCCCTTTCGGACGACCTGCTCCAAGCGGCGACGATGGTGCTTGGATCTACTCAAATTGACAGATGTTCCTCGTTCAGGTGCGTGTGTTGTATCTCAAGATGAAGTACTAAGCACTCTCGTGTCTCCAAAGGCTGTTCGATCGTATTTTGAATGAGGTTCTCATGTTACTGTTGCGACTCGATTCAATGATCGAACCATGTGATGCCAATCGTCTGCCGTGGTAATGTCAACTCCAGGTTCTGCGATGAGGAAGTTGTGCTCGAAGGTGTTCACAGTAGTGCACCGATTACTACAGCCTTGATGTCCATGTGCGTGAATGTTCTAGGTCATTTGCCTCGATGCTCGCTTGTGTATCTTAGCCGGTGGAACAGACCTGTGCGGTAAATCACGATGGTGGATCACTTGATTAAACAAAGCATTTCCTACAGATGCTTATGTTCTAGATAGCTTCAATCTCTAATGTAGTGTCTCCTTGGAATGCTGATCAGGTGATGCGTGTTCTCATATATTTGTCCTACAGAAGAAGCAATAGCTCGAGGTTGAAGCCCCTGCCAAAACAAGAAAGGAAAGGGTGAATGGAATAGCTCTGACGAATGCAGAGGAGGAGCTCCTAATTCTGGACACCAAGCGTGGTTGAAGGGGGTTAGATACGTAGGGTAGAATAAAAATGAATGGGAATTTGAAAGGGAGATGATAATCGGAGTGGATCTAGTTTGAATCAAAGAGAAAAATACGGAAAATGGAGATCAATAGAGGGATTGAGGAGATAGAAGGGGAAAAGGAGAAATAGATCTACTAATATGGAATCAGAGATGAACAAAATGGATGTGTGTGTGTGGATCTAGAGATCGAGCTCAGAGGTTGATTTCTCTATGCATGACGATGCGGAGGCTTCGCGCACGGAGGAGCGGGGTTCAACTCCGGTGAGGGTCTCGCCCGATCTCGCTTCTCTCTTTCTTCGCTTGACGGTGGAGAACGGAGGTCTGTCACCTACTCCTCTCTCTCTCTCTCTCTTTCTCTTTGTCAGAACATGGTGAACATGAAGGTTAGAAAATGGCAAATTTCCTTAAGATTGAGGGATGAAGCTCTTTAAATAGAGGTCCATTTCATCGAACCTGGATGGGAGTTTTCAGCAAGGAGGTTGACGATGAACGGACGGTGGGCTATGAGGTAAGGTTGGTTGGGGTTGTTGACAGAGAAGAAGAAAGGAGAGGAGTTGGGGAAGAAGGAGAAGGTGGAGGAAGAAAGGAGGGAAGAGAAAGAAAAGAAGAATAATTAATAATCATTAATTAAATAAATTAAATATATTAATTCACTAACTAAAATAAAAAGAAATAAATTAATTATAAATTCTAATCAACTTAATAAATAATTTAATGATATAATTTAATTATATAAATAATATTAGTTAATTAGTTAAATACATATATAAATAATATGCGTATATTATACGCATGTAATTAATTTAATTAATTTTAAATTTTAGTTAATTATGGTTTTATTTTATATTAATAATATAACATTAATAAAATATTAATAAAGTATAACATACAAGAAATAAAAAATAAATAGAATAACATTAAATATGTTGTACAATTATACCAACATGGTCCCAAAACCTAGTTTTTGCACTTTAACTTCAATTTTAGTGAAATAATTTTTATTTGATGGATGAATTTATAAAACAAACTTTAATAGTAAGTTCGCTCAATTCGGAGTTCATATGGCCAAGATATGATGTTCAAAAGTTCGGCTTTGCGGCTTTTTAGTTTTGGAATTTGTTAGTAATTATTTTTAGGTTATTTTTTAGATTTTTTTACTAATTTTTATAAAAAAGGAAAAAAAATTAGGTTAATCAAATTTAGGAATAACAAAATAAAAAATGAAGAAAAATCATTTACATATTGTACATATATACAAAGGGGTCCAAGCATTAAAGCTCTCAAATTTTATTCTCATACTTTTGATATTTTTAATACATGGTATTCAGTACCAAATGAAGTTTAAAAGTGATTTTGGTCGATTAGGAGTATTCTGTAAATAGTTATGAACCTTGAAAGTCATCTTTTACATCTTCTTCGGTTCAATGTAATTATTTATTTTTACATTAAATAATTTTTCTAATATTTTATAAAGTAAGATATATTATTATAAACCATTTTCATGAAAAAATATTTTTGTTTGGAATTTTCTGAATGATAAATAAAATGGGTGAACATCTGTACAAGGTACAAAATGTAAAAATATACATTAATGATCTTGATTATTGGATTTTTTATATATTAGGTTCCTTATCTCTCCATGCTTATTTATTTTGTCAACCACGTCAATATTGACCAAGTCTCGGGGTTAGGAGTAGTCTATACATATTTACATATCTACATCCTTCTTTCTTTTGTTTTCCTTTTTCTCTTTATTATTTTATTTTGGATAAAATAAATGTTAAATATATAATATTAAAAATGAGGTTAGAGTGATAACTACAGAGAATTAGTGAGTATTTACATGTATTTTACTAAGGATTTTAGCCAAAATGAAAGAATAAAGGATGTGAATCATGGATTCATCACAGATCCTGAATTGTGGATTTATGAGAAATGTGTTTAATGTAATTATGTTTATTTTCTATTTGTTTTAGAGATGCCCGATGATGACACGCCTGATCACTCGGGTAAAAGGTAATCAAGGGTTGTTGCGACCCAAGTCACCAAGCGTAGTCAATCGAGAAAAAATAGACCACCAATCAAAAGAATAAAATCGTCAAAACTCAACAATAGCGGTCTCGCTATTAGATTAACCTGGTATAGCGAACATGGTCGAACACAAGGAGCACGTAATGGCCTTGCGGCCTACGAAGTAGTCTAAAAAAAGAATAAAATAAAATCAAAGTGTTTTTGGTGGATTTTTAGGGTTTTTAAATTTTTTTAGATTTCTAATTAACAAGGAAAATAAAGAAAGCAATAAAGAAACCAACTTCAAGCAATTATTATGGCACTAAAAAATCACTCAAAAATTCAAATAAAAATATTTTTGTTTTTTATATTTACTATTTTTGGTTAATTTTTTGTAATTTTCTGATTTTTATTTAATTTTCTAAAAATAAAACAAGGCAAGAAAACAAGCACAATGTCCAGCCAAGCTTGGGAGACTTAGATAAAATATCTAAAAATCCCTAAAAAGCCTGAAGGTAATTTTCCTGTAAAGAAGAAAATTCAAGGAAAATCAGCCACTGGAATTATTATTTTTGGTTTTTTAATTAATTATTAGAATTTTTATGGGGTTTTTAGTGTTTTTCAATTTTTATGAGTTTTATATTTCTAAAAATTACGAAAATTGGTCAGAAAATCAAACAGGACAAAATGACTATTGTCTAATTTTTTTGTGAATTTTAGAGGTGTTTTACTATTTTTTGTGAATTTTAAAGTCGAACGGTAAGGAAAATGCATGTTTTTTATTTTTTAAAAATAGTAAATGAAATAAAAAATGTCTCCAAAAATAAGAGAAAATTTTACACTATGGCAGGAGCCATATGTCCAATTGTCATCACATTTGGAGTTGGTTTGATATTTTATTAAAAATCAAAACCTAGGTACAGTGCATAGGGACCTATACGCAAATACAAGAAGTTCCAGGGGGTCCGGTGAAAAAATTCCAAGAAAACACGCTCGAGGCGCGTGACTTGGGCACTCAGGGACCTATTTGCAATGAAACCAAGGTTTCTGGACTAATTAATAACAAGTATTAAAAGTCCAGGGACCTCTGTATAATTTACCCACTAATAAACACACATGCTCTAAAAAAACCACACACAGGGGCATATATGCAATTAATAAAAAGGTTTCATTCATTCATTAACATCCTGAAACTACAAGGCTAAACATGCAAATAACCCAAAAAAACACGTGTCGACGCACGTGATACACTACACACAGGGGCATACATGTAAATGCAAGAAATGACAGGGTCCAAAGTGCAATTTACCTAATGCAAATAAAGTACTAAAAATATTTACAGGACTAAAACTAAACTACTCAGAAATTAAGGGCCTAAGGGGATATTTACCCTTTATTAAGTAGACCGTCGGATGGGCGCCACGTGTGTTGATCGAAGGCCGGGGAAGGGTGGCACCCAACGCTGGGGTCTTCGATCTGATCGAGCGGCTGCGGCTTCGCCACGTGTAGGATCGGACGACAGGGGAGGCCTGTGGCTAAGCCTCGCTGAGCCGACGGTCTGGATCGCTCCTCCAAAGATCGAACGCTGCTGATGGCTCCTCAGATGGACGACGGAGATGCAAACTGGAGCTAGGAGACGATCCGACGGTATCTGGAGGTCGAGGAAGAACTAATGGCCGGCGACCTTCGCCGGCCTGCTGCGTGCGCTCCCGGCCTCCTCGCGGGACTCTGATGATCGGAGAAGAATCGTTGTGGGCTCCTGCGTCGAATAGTGCCCTCCGATGGCTCGACGGAGCTCTGGGGAGCTCAAGCGAGTCCGGCGGCGGTCGAGCCGCTGTTTCGAATGGTCCAGGCCCTCAGATGGGCTCGGATGTCCCTGCAAAACACACCAGCAGACTCGCGGGTCGAGGGCAAGTTGCCTCGACCCGGTAAGCGGGGGTGAAAGTGGTCTTTGCGGCGGGGCGGTCGAGCTCCGGCGAGGTGTCGGTGGTGGAACTCGAAACCCCAGCTCCTGTGCGAGCTGGGTTGAATGGAGGGGCGGAGAACGTGCGCGGGGAGAAGGTGAACGTGATAGGATGGTCCGATGATCGCGACGAGGGCGGAGATGGTCGGAATCGGAGGGGAAGGACGATGGGTCGATTTGGGGCAAAACTGAAATTCGAGAAATAGAAAGGGAAAGGGAACTACCTGGGTGGACGAATCGACTGGGCGTGAGCTCTGGGAGCTCGAGGTCCTTGCCTCGCGGGTCGTCGAGGCCAGAGGCTCGAGCTTCACATTCAGGCGGAGCACGGCGGCGCAAAGACGCTGGATCTGAGGTCCGAGCACCCTATCCTCTCTGCAACACGGCCAACGGGGAGCTGTCACCTCGAGGGTGGCTGTGGAGGTCCTGGGATGAAGGAATGGGGAGCCAAGGATGCGGAAATGGGAGGCGGAGCTCGGCTTTTATGCGGTGGAAGGTCCGGGAAGAAAGGGACGGGTCCGGCTCTGTGAAGCACGGATCCCTAAGTGAGGTGTCGGGCGAGGTTCCCGGATTATAGGAGAGTAATTAGGACCCGAGATTTGGCGAAATGGTGAACGGGTCAGGCAGGGAAAATTGGGAGAAGATGGGTCCGCGAAACGGATCCGTGGGAAGTGGTCCACAGGGGGGAGTTGACCGGGCGGTCAACATCCCCGTGGACCAATGGGAATCAACCACCTGGAAAAGATTTAGAAATTCATTTAAAAATAACAAATGGACGAATTAAAGAAAACTTAAAACGTGAAAAATATTTGTTTTAATTTTTTCTATTTTTTGTGATTTTTAATTATTTTTTTGAAATAAAAATAGGGTATTTACATAATAGAGCTATATATAGGTATATATACAATATAGGTTTTTGATTTTTGATTTTTAATTAGTTATTTTTATACATTTTTATCCCTATTTTATATTTTGTTTATTTATAGCATAAAATTAGGAATAAAAGGGTATTTTTATTCTATTTTTATTATTTATATACAAGGGTGAAATAAATATCTACATACAAATATATACAAGGTATATTTACAAAGTTCTTTTTGGTTTTTTTAATTTTATTCTTTTTATTTTATTTTTGTTTTAATGGTTTTTATTTTATTTATTTGCACCATAAATAAATCTGGTTTTTAAGGTATACAAGGTATATTTATTTTATTTATTTATACATCGCTAAGGATATTACTTTAGCTGGATTTTTAAATCTGATTATGGATATCTTTGGGACTGCACCTTGTCTCTGTGTATGTGTTAGGGTAACGCATTGGATATATTAATGCAGCATGTTATTGCAGGAAGATATTCTTCCCCGGGAGTTCCTATATATGTTCTTTCTTTCTGCATAGACAGCTAGCGTCTCTTTACCAGTGATTTTTCCCTTCTTTTGTGGATCTACGTTCCTCGTAAAATTAGCGTGCCTCTTGATTGATTACGTTGTAAGTCGCTCCGTTTGTGCAGGTTAGTGTCCATCAGTTATTCATGCCACCCCATAACCACGAAACCTTAGTCGTAGTTACATGATTACATCCTAGTTACTTGCACTTCTGTACTAATTTCTCTAATAATTTCCGTCTTTTCCACATTTCCCCCACACAAAAATTATCGATACACTCTCCATCTAGTCATCACGTTGTAGTAAACAAACCACAACCAGATTAGACTGATGCGCGAGATCTACGGAGTTCGGAGTTCGCTTGAAGCTGGGAGAGTGAGGTTTCATCTCCTATGTGGTACAGTGTGTTGTATTAAAATTGTAGATAGGTTTTAATTGAAAAAACCTATTAATTACAATTGGCATTCAATTTGGTTTCAATTGGGAAACCAAATGGTTTGGAGGGAAAGTTGGGAATTCCCAAATTTGAAACATGGTTGAGTTGGGTGGAAGTTTTGTACCATACCGGGGAGAACTAAACTTTTGGTGGACTTATATATGAGTCCACACACCAAGCTCTTGTAACAATAGTAGAGAGGAGGAATGGAGGACCACACACGCGCGCGCGCTCCGCTCCGGCTCGGGAGAGTCAATTCGGATCTCGGATCTCGATACTTTTGCTTCATTTGGCTGATCGATTAAATTAATTAGACAAATTAACTTAATCGCGATCACATTGGGAATCGGACTTAATCCGAACGGCTCGATTTAGCCGCGGATTTGGAATTCGAATGGACACGCCCGTTGAGGGACGTCTTTGGAAACCAAAGGTCACCGCGCGCTAGGGCACGCGAGCCCCTCTTTTTATATCACTCACCCGACGCCGTCTTTCTTCACTCGCAAGACAAACCTCTCACGCCGTCTCTCTCTCTGGTTCTTCCTCTCACGGACGAACGTTTTCTTCTTGCTCTCTCGGCTGCAGTTCTCTGAGGTACAATCGAGGACGATCCCGTTGGTGTGCACCGACGACGATCGTGAACCGTCGTATCCTGGGAGCGGATCGCCAGTACCCTACGCACCGGTATCGTGGGGGCGATATCTTCTCTAAGGACAGTCCATTTAATGGACGCTTCGGTGACTTCTAAACTGATCTTTATTTTATTTTGGTTGCCGCAATATGTTTATTGCTTTACCCTTTCTGGATCATGCCCGTGTTATTTATGTTTCTGTTCTATTAATCGGTTCATGTTTGCATTGTATAATCGGATAATGATTGGGAAACATACGATTAATATGATTTTATTCGGTATTGTTTCTCTGTTAACTCATTTGGATTCGATAATTCACTGTTTAATATATGCACCGGTAATCCTATTTACAACACAGTGTGCACGAAGTTTTGCACTTGTTGACTTCGAAGCTACGGTCGAAGATTGGTAATGGGGAGGTCTTCCAGTTCTGGAGAGATGATTGGACGGGAGACGGGCCACTGTGTAGTATGTTCCTGAGGCTGTTTGCATTGGCGGCAACGAAAGAGTGCTCCGTGGTGCAAGCAGGGGATCCGCAGTTTTTGTCAGTTCTTAACTGAGTAGACACTTGGTGAACCCAGGTTTCATCCACACAAGACATAGAAAATCGAGTTAAATACCTCGACAAACACATTCTTGCATGCATTAATGTAACATTGTTATTAGCATGCTCCTGCATGATGGCATTGATCTCCAGTACAATGGTGTCACCCCTCTAGGATTTTTTCTTTTGTTTTTAACATTTTGGTCAATCGTAGACGTTGGATCGATGATTAGTTGGATTAATCCAATCATATGAGTGAGTTAATGAACTAACTAACGGAAAGTCATGTATGCAAAACATAACATTTATTCAAGATCTTAAATGTAGTTCAAGTTATTAGAGTGTGATCGTAATTACAAAATTATTCAAAATGATAAGTATAAATATCACTTTTTGAAACTATCCCCACCAAAAAACACACCATCTTCCTTCCGAGCCCGCGCGCGCACACCATAAAAATCCCACATTTTTCCTTTCCCTCGCGCTCACGCACGATTGCCAAGTCACCGATCCGCGATCACCTTTCCCCACAACCAAAGCCGTCCATCTCAAGCAAATCGACTCTCTCCGTACTCCACTCGGATCGCGCTCCTCCCCGGTTCCTCCACACACACATAAATATCGCGCGCATGCGATCCCATCTTCTCCCATCCATTACTCCCATCTCCTCCAAAGATCCTACAGCACTCCCCTCCCTCCTAACTCGATAATGTCTGGGCGCGGTAAGGGCGGCAAGGGTCTCGGCAAGGGCGGCGCCAAGCGCCACCGCAAGGTCCTCCGCGACAACATCCAGGGCATCACCAAGCCTGCGATCCGGCGGCTGGCGAGGAGGGGCGGCGTCAAGCGCATAAGCGGTCTCATCTACGAGGAGACGAGGGGCGTTCTCAAGATCTTCCTCGAGAACGTCATCCGTGACGCCGTGACCTACACGGAGCACGCCCGCCGGAAGACCGTCACGGCCATGGACGTCGTATACGCCCTCAAGAGGCAGGGGCGCACCCTCTATGGTTTCGGTGGTTAGGGTGGTGCGGTCTTGGCGGTGAAAGGTCTTGCTGTCAAGACAGTTGTTGGTCATTGATCTGAAGGAAGTGAAATTAGCTCTTCTTTTGCTGCTTTTCTGGGTTTCTCTCGTGGAGTTGGTTTGTTTAGGGTTTGTCGTCCCAAGGTTGTATATCTCTTTAAGATGTTAACCGAAGATGGAATTTCTGGGTATAATGGTGCCTTCCGATTTGTTCTGACTTGGTTTGATGCTTTTGTTTGGAAATTTGCTTTGAAATCATGGGCGGCAACTCATATCGACATAGCTCTACAAATTCGGATGCACAAAATCTGTTCGATTCGATTTCTTTTGCTCATTTTCATAAAATCTGAACCAAACTGTAGCTCTTATGGTCAATTGCTTCGTTTTTAATGGGCTAAATTCAGTCAGCTTCAGGAGATCCATAGTTTTATTGCAGCGAACTTATCTCAGCCTATTTAGTTGAGCAAAATCCACCAGTTGTTTATAATCGGCTAAATAATATCCATCACGGAACATTAAGTTGGGAAGAATCATCGGCTATATGTCTTGATCATGCAAGATCGCGGAACAGTGGCATTATTGCGCATATTTTGTTTTTCGTAAAGCTAATATAATGGAGACAAATGCTGTCGATTCGACATCGCCGGCGCCATTGCCAGCTGAACCATCACCAGCGATAACCTCCTTGTAATGCTATCCACCTGAAACCCAAAGGAACAGCCCAGGTTAGCAGCCGATAAGGCCATAAGCAAACCATCACCAGCAATCCGTTCAGGAACGTTTCTCCCCCCACGATCTCGTCTCCTTCCGTTCTATCCACCACTTCATTCGTTTCTCCCCCGGTCTCTACTCTCATCAGGGATGCAAACGGTCGGATATTGATATAGGTATTACCGTATCCTTATCCATTGTATACGGTTGCAGGATACGGATATTGACGAATATTAAAACTATCTTACTATATTTTTAAAAAACAGATAGTAATCACATGAGCAATATTAGAATTACTTTATAGAAACTATTTTTTTTTAAACCTGGTTTTCGCAGCCCAGGTAGCTGCCTCTATTTCAATTAAAAGAAAGTACAAGAGGTGCCCTTCATGGGGAGACAGAACGAAACAACAACTAGAAGAACCCTACTAGGGAAATTACAAAAAGAAGACTAAAAAACTAAGTACTGTTAAGTACAACCGGGCAAGCATTAGTCATATGCCCCACCAAGTTGCAAGCTGAGCAATATTCCAGGAGATCTTCATATCAGGTCTTGTTTAATATCATCCTAGCGTAGTAAAAAATGAGATGGATATGGAGATTTTTGTGTCCTCAAAGCACAAACAAGCGAATGATCATTCGCTATCAAAGTAATTTTTCCAAGACTTCTCTTTAGCTTTCCTGCTTTTAGGAGTTCTTTTTTTACTGGATTCACTCAATTTCTTTTTAGCAAATTCTGCATATTTCGAAGTTTTAGCTCCTTTGTGCGGTTCAGTGAAAGCTGACTCAAGATTCACGGGAGAGTTATCAGCTCTTCCAACTTCTGCCGAGCTATTGGATGGAATAAGAGGATATTCAATGTTTAACAAACGAGGTAAGATAATTGGATTTCTGGTCTCTAGCTCTGAAGTGATCTTCATTTCTTTCTTTGCAATACCTTCTTCAAAGGATACATCAACATCTGTCGCAAGTGCTTGAAAAGAATTAGAGATACGAATATAATTTGGTCCTCGAATTAAAGGAACCCTATGATCAATATTTTCATCTTTTTCCAGAGCAACTTTCTGAGCTATGTTATCAATGACTTTGTCAAAAAGCTGGTCAACAAAAATCTCAGCAAAATCTTTTTTGTTCATCAACTCCACTTCTTTATTAGAATCAACTATAGGATCAGCCTCAGCATTATTAATCTGATCAGAATTCAGATTATGAATAGGCTCAGGAGCCTCTTGAACAGGGAGGATCTCCATAACACCTTTTGATGCAGCAGCATTAGTTTGATAATGTTCAATATCATCCAGTTTCTCAGCAATGGTCTGACTAGCCTGCTTCTCAATTTCAGATTCAGCAGCAATAGTGATGTTCTCATTCTGATTAGCTCTTGATTCTTCAATGAATTCTTTATCATCATTTTGTTTAGTGGCATTCTCAAGGATCTCAATGGATTTATGTTGAACTTTTTTTGGAATCCATTTCTGCCGAAACCTTTGTGCTTGTGATGATGGTTGAGCTTGAATCTTCCCTTCTTGCTTATCTGGCTCAAGATCAGTCTGTCTTTTCCAAAAAGAACAGGCTTCCTGGGCATGCCCAATAATCTTGCAATGATGACAATAATGTGGCAAATTTTCATATACAATATTTTGAATAAAATCTCTGTCTCCACATCTAATTACAATGTGATCAGGCACTGGTTCACTAACATCAATCTCCACATTCACCCTGATATAACCAGGCCTTGTAAAGTTCTGAACATCTTTGTCAACTGATAGGAACCTCCCAATAGGTTTTACAATAGAACGAAGAGCTCCTTCATTCAGGAACTGTAAGCTCAGCATCGGAAATCCCTCCCTAACAGGGATATTTGGAGAAGAATCTCCAGGATGAAAATAGGGTGACCATCGGATAAGAGACATCCAATTGTATCCAAATTTCCAGGTACTACTATAGAATTATTAATTTACTAAATATATAAGAATTGGATAAAAAAGAGAAGATATTAATTTACTAAACATGTTTGTATTGGTAAAAGGATGTAGAGAATTATGTTATACATGGTTAAAAATAAATCTATGAGTATATTTATATACAAAAAAGGATATTGATGTTTGCGGATATCAAAACGATATCCATATCCGTATCCATTTTAAAACGGATGCAAATACGGATCTCAAAATATGTATAAAATGGATACGGTGACGAATCGGATACGAATACATCCATATCTGTTAACATCCCTACTCATCAAGATCTTCCTTCGTGAATGGATAAATTAAAAAAATCGTGGTATTTTTCTTTAAAGATACATAGAATTTTAACCAGAATTTGGCATTTTAACCTCGGATGTCATGGGCGTGTAGGAGTTTTTGTGATCTTCCGAGTACGATAATGTACAAAGGCATGGACGATCGTATGATATAATCTTCAGATTAGTTGACTAAGCTCAAATTCCCTGCACCAGATGGAAAATTCATGATTGATTAAAATATGTTTTTTTTCATGATCGATGATATATCGATTGCACAATAAGACCACAAGCATATGCAGAAGCATGAGATGATATTTTCTGTTTTAGTTTTGTGTCCTTAATTTCTTTCTTTCATTGTCTTCATCAATTGTGCTGGTTGTTACTTGGAACCTCACGAAATGTCGAAACATTAAATTGTAGTAGATCAAGCTATTACAGCAGGTATGTTAGAAGTTACGAGGGCACTGCTTCATGACCAATTAAAGTCCGGGGTTTTTACCCTACAGATCTTATAATATTTTTCAAATTATCTCTACGACTTTTGAAATATCGATATTCCTCCCTCGACCTTGTAAACTTGTTAATTCATACACTACAGATCTTGTACTTAACCCCCATCCATTTATCCGTTAAAATTAACCGGATTCCGTTATGTTCTATATTTACCTATTTTGTTTATCATATTTACATTCAATGCCATTCTTCCTCTCCCTCCTCATTATCTTCGTTTCCCACCCCCCTCGTCCTCGCCCCTCGCCCTCCCTGTTGTCTGCTTCTTGCCCTTCGCCCTCCGACCCTGGCCCTCCCTGCCCTCCGCCCCAGGCCCTCCCGCACTCCGCCCCTCACCCCCTGCACCCCTCGCCCCCTTCGCCCTCGTGCCATCCCTACGCTCCGCCCCTTGCCCTTGTGCCCTCCCGCCCTCCGCACCTCGCCCCCTGCGCCCCTCGCCCTCCCGCCCTCAGCCCCTGCCCTCCACCCCTGTCCCTCCGCTCCTCGCTCTCCCCCCCTCTGTCCCTCGCCCTCGTGCCCTCCCGCCCTCCTCCCTGCCCCCCTCGCCCTCCCGTTGTTGATCTCCTTTGTATCCACATACCAGAACAATGCTTGGATAGAGAGCCCAAAGCTAAAGGTAGAGGTCGTGAAAGGTATTTGCTCCTGGAGAGTTCCCATGTCACAGATTACATGCGGCACCTCGTCGGAGAAGAGATTCTGCAAGAGGTCCACGACCACCAGTGAAAACTTTCTGCCAAGATCGAGGGGAAGAGGAAGGAGAGAGAGTACGAATTCGTCCAACAAGAATGAAGAAGGAAGGAGGGGGAGAGAAGAAGAAAGGAGGGAGAGTGGAAGATAACCCACCATTGGATTTGTTAGGATTAGATTAACTCAACTTAAACCCAAGTAGTTAACTCAAAAAGTCTCAAATTAATGGCAGTGTCTATTAGGTAAAACGGAGCAAGTTTACATGATCGAGGGAGGAATATCGATGTTTCAAATGTCTTAGAAGTAATTTAAAAAGATTATAGGATCTGCCGGGTAAAAATCTCTTAAAGTTTCGATTCTTGTAGGAGAACTGGCTGCAGAAAGAGGGGTACTGTGGAGGTGTCCGCTTGCTCATGGCAATTTGTAAAGTTTTTTACAACTACTGCGCCGAAAATGGTATAGAGCTCAGCGATGGAAACTTCACCTTCTCTTATGAAACAAATATTCCTCGCCAGGTAGAGATTTAGATGTACCCTACTTTAGAGTACAACTTCAATATGCCCGTTAATATACATATCAGCTTCTAGCGATGCCCAATCATACATGTGATATTTTGATAATTTCGGACAGGACTTTCAGGTTCAAGTGCGATTATTACTACTGCTTTAAATTGCCTCCTTGGTTTTTACAAAATCAGGGACTTGGTGAAAGTGGAAATCAGGCCCACAAGTTTATGGTGGTACGTTCTCCATTTCAGTTTGTCGACATATCTCTATTCTGAGAAATATTTTTGCACATTTTCAATTTCGGTAATTTTTCTCACTTCTCTCCCGTTTCAGTAAACGTTCCCGGCGAAAAAAGGACTAGCGGCAATTTCATGAAAGAAAAATATTTACATCTTTCCGATCAATAGTCTTAGATATTAAGCTTTCTTGCGATTAGAATTATTCAAGTGGAAACAAATAGCAAGAGTTCCTTATGTCGACGGAAACAAATGTCAGGAGGCCATCTTCATCGCCCAATTCGAGTTAGCAAGAAGTCCTCCTGTGCCGAGGGAGTCCGGATTCCACGATCAACAGCTCGGAATTCCTTTCATTGCATGTTGGGTCACCTCGATTACGTCTCGAATCATATCATCCATCTCTATTAAACAACACTTTCATCACATGACCGACTTGGAAGCCGAATCCCATACAGCAGAAAGAGACGTCGGCCACGATGGAATCCGATGGGCGTTTGTCGTCTTTCTTCGTATGCCCATCGCGTTAGAGCTGTCATGAGAACATTACATTTCGCTCATAACGATTCAATATCTTTATTTCTATTAGCACAACTCAAAAGTTTCCATGATCTAACACCAAGTTGTGTTTGTCTCATGATTTTAACAGCAAAATATGTCGGAAGTATTTCTCGCATGTGCATATAAATATACTGCGGTGCCAGCTGCTCGTGCTGATGAATCAGCTTGGCTTCTCAGCCAGGTAAGAAGTCTGACGGCGACAACCCATTGACATTTTCGGCCACCGTACTCAAGGTTTACCGGGACAAAGAGTCAGAATCTTCTTCTTTTCATTCGGACATCGTTAAAATCAGCTTCGTGCCAAGCTCTACCATCCTCCCGCTCCTCCACACCTCTGAACCTCCTCGGAAGCTCCCTTAGCTGGTTTCTGATACCTCCCCCTCGTGGACGTCCCCTATCCAGGAACTCTTCCTCCTCGCCCATCCGGAGTCTAACAGGTCTAGGTGCCTCATGCTCAATCTGGAAGTCGATATCTTCCTCAGCGGGTTCAGCAAACCGATGTCTTGGATGACGAATAATTCCATGCCTCTCAGGCGCACCTCTCCTGTCACTAAACCTTTCATCTTCCAGCAAATCATGAATCCGGGGCCGAGGGTGCACAAGCCCAAAGAACTCCTCGTCATTCCCACGAGGGTCAATTACACGGAGTCTCCTCACATTTCTCTGTATCGGCGCTCCACCCCTAGCATATTCAAACTCCCTCGAAGGTCCGACATCTCTAACATCATCATGCAACCGTGGTATGCAAGTAGGAGAACCACACCTCCTACCCGGCACTACACCTTCGATGTAAGAATCACGAGGGTTGGGAGGTGATCTCATCCTCACAACCTGAAGGTTTGGTGATCTGCCACGTACTGCTTCCCAACGCACGTTGAAGCTGTCAAGAGATCTTTGAGGTGACCATTGACGGGGAGATCGGGCCTGTCTAGTGGAAGATGGTGAACGAATCCGAGACAACCGTGGAGCTCCCCTTCTTAGTAGGGGAGGGGAGACACTTCTCCCTCTCTGTATAAATGTCTCTTCTCTCTCGAAATTGGAACGGGCACCAGCTATTGCAGAAGGATCTACTACATCATCTGCCATATGATGCATAAATCGCTCTTCGCGACCTACCAAAACCATATCAGATACGCCGTCAGCACACCTTCCAGGGCTCACATTCCTCCTAGGCCTACTGATTATATGCACGCCAACATTCATAGGCCGATCTCTTGCTGCAGGTGACCTTCGACGAGATACATGAGAGAAATTGCCTAGATCATCAACCATTGGAGGGCTATGGACAATCCTACTCACACTTTCGATGGGGCCGTCCATGCCAGCGAACGCAACATCTGATGTGTTTCTTGATTTCAGGTACCTGTAGTTATTTGGCCTACCAAAATGCTCTGAAGCATAATCAGTATCTGCATTCCACTCGCTGCGGAAGGTTTCGAACTGCTTATCATTTCTTGCTCGACTCCTAGCAAAATCACCTTCAACCTTAGTATTGGGTGTATCTTCCTTTTTACTCTCCTTGTCAAATTTGCGCACTCCAGCATCGCCACTGGCATTCCTGATATCAGAAGTCAACCAATAAAACAAAAAAAAATTCAATGACATTAAGAACATGTTAACTACATGCATATTTAAGATGAGGGAAGAGAATTGCACCTGATTCCCCGCCGATACAGTCCATCACCATGCATGGATTTCTCAGAAGACCTTTCTCTCTCAATTTTTGATGGCAAACACTTCTCGGAGGATTTTTCTGCAACTGCAGAATCCTTGGAAGCGGGAGCCAAGTTCACAATGCGGCTGCGGCTACTACTGCTTTGCATAGTATTATCATTTACCTTTTCCAGTAACCCAGATTTTGATGGACATGATTGGTCAGAGGGAAGCACCTTTAAACCGTGTCCTGCAATATTACTGCCTGCCTCACCTGCACCTCCTCCTGACAAAGCTTTACAACCCCCATTAGAACCCTTGCTGTGCTGCTTGGCTTCATTGCGTTTTTCCTTGGACTGAGTATAAGTAGGTATCGTGCGAGAAATCTTTACTAGTTTGCTCTTATTTAGGTTTCCATTTTCACCTAGGTCATGAGTGGGATTCTGGATATGTGTTATAATATTACCATCATTCCTATCACAGCTATTGACATTAGAGTCCGAGGAAGGCTCGGTAAACACTTCTTGACGTTGTTCTCTAGTTTCTACCACGCCCTTGTCACCTTCGAGCAATGATGGGGATGGTAGAGTCACAGCAGTAACAAGGCTAACAGGTTGTTCGAGACATGATTTATCCGTTTCCATGCTATCACATGAGCTACCAGAAGCATTCCTCTGGATATGCAGGTCCCGGACTTCACCATCTTCAATGTCGTCGTCCTCATCCATATGAAGTTTAGGCTTTAACTGAAAATTAACGGCCGTGCTCTGATGGCCACTTACATTCTCATTCACGTGCAGCCCTTCTTTTAATACTTGACTACTTAGAACGACTGTGTGAACCGCTTCATTCTTGTGTGTAACATTAGACTCTAGCGAATCGTCTCCTGATGATAGTGATGTAGACGTATCGAAATTTATGGTCTGAACAGAACTGTCCATCAGATCTACATTTGCCACACGCAACATACTACCCGAATCCTGCTTGTAATCAAACATTGACGCCCCATCTGTCAACTGAGAAGCAGTATCATATACACACTTAAACTCCGAGGGCACAGGGACTGCCATTTTTGAAATTACATCTATTTTCTCCCCAGCATTAAATCGCTGCAATGCCGTCAGTACAGCAATTGGTGTAATATGAGAGGGAGAGACATTAAGTGAAGCAGAATCTATCATCACAGTGTCCATCTGGGAAACAGCTTCAGCCACAGCAGTACCAACACTGGAATCGTCACCCACTGAAGCAGAGTTAGGACTTTTAATGAATTCAGACTTCTCAAAACCCTGAGGTTTAGGAAGAGGATCCAAATTACTTGTGGTGGAAGTGGCAGAGATTTGGGGACACCACACAGAAGACATCTGAACTAAATGACTGCAATTATCATTGCAATTAGCAATTTCATTGGCAGAAGCTAAGTCATAATCAGCATTTACTTTAGATCTGTCAGCTCCATTCTCATTAGTAGGTATTGTGGACGTGTCCTCATCCATGGTCCTTACTTGTCTCAGCGCACAATTCTGGCCTTCTGATTTTGACTCTAGTTTCACAGCAAGCATGCTAGCTACGTGCTGACCAACTTCTGTATTTGTTTTAGGCAAGAGGTTTGAGCATTCTATAATAGCCTCCTCGTGTGGTTCAGGCTTCACAGCTTTGTAGAGAGATTGTTGAGAAGCCAATTCAACGTATGACCAGCAACCCTGCTTGTCATTAAATGGTTCAGACTTTACTGATGCGCTCGGCGAAAAGTTTGAAGTCCCACTAGCAGATGTAATTGACAAGCTCAAATCTGAAACGCTGTTGCATGAGCTTGATAAAGGTAAACGGAGCGGCATTCCCGATTGTAAATCGGGTTTGTTTACATTTGAGGGATAAAATTCCAATTTTAAGTGGGGATTTGTATGAAGATATTCACAAAATGGAATACCAACAGGAATTGCAATTATGTTCTTATCAAAATCTCTCAAAAACTGACTACATAATTCACCTTGGTCCTGTTTCAGGGGACCCTCCCAGGCATCCATCATGGTATTTAAATCCCAGTTTGTTCGGTTGGAATGTTGCTGGGCAGGTACGACTTCAGCAACTTTGCATTGCACATCCATAGGCACCTTAGGCGGAGCTAAATCCCTGGACTGCATGCCCAAATTTTCTGGTTTCACAATGCTCTCATTACAATTATGACTTTGTACAGGGAAAGCCAGTGATCCCGCACTTGAAATCCTCTCTTCCACTTTTCGAAATGCAGACTTCTCACTAGGAATCTTTTCAGAGATACTTCTTGGCATGAATGGTGGATCCTGCGTCTCAATTGCCGATTGGAGACCCATTTCTTGAGAAGATAGCTGGAAATTGTTATCACGTTTTTTACTATTCACATCGATCTTCCCATGATCAATGAAAGTAGTACTTCTTAAAATTGTTGGCTGACTTGGCTTCTCAACTGCTGATTGGAGATGCATCTCTTCATGACATGGCTGGAACTTGTTGCCACCTTCAAATTCTTTACCATTCACATCAACCTTCCCTTGGTCGATTAAAGCAGCACTACTTATAATAGATGGCAGGTCTGGATTCTTGACTTCCGACAGGAGTTCCATTTCTTCAGAAAATGGGTGTAAATTGTTCTCATCATCAAGTTCCTTGCCCTTCTCATCAGCCTTCCTGTGGTCAATAAAAGCAGATGTACTAAGAATAGATGGCTGGTCTGGCTTCTCAACTGCTGACTGGAGATCCGTCTCTTCAGAAGATGGCTGGATGTTGTTAGCAACATCAAGTTCTTTACCACTCACATTAGTTTTTCCATGGTCAATGAAAGCAGTACTACTTAGAATAGATGGCTGATCTGGATTATTGACCGCTGGCTGGAGATTCAACTCTTCAGAAGACAGCTGGAAGTTGTTATCACATTCAAGTTCTCTGGCATCTACATCAGCACTCCCGTAATCCATGAAAGCCGTACTGACAGTGGCATCTACGCCAGGTGTCTGCCCTCGGCTAGTGTCAGGAAAAGTATCTACTACCATCTCCTGGTTATTAAATAAGTATTCCTTCACTTCAGCTGAAGACTTCCTCTCTAAAGTCTCTCCAGGAGGAGTACCTTGTGAATTCAGGACGTGTTCAGATTCCTGGGCTGGCTGAATATGTTCCTGCTGAAATCCACTTGTAAGAGAATTAACTGGCTGAGAAATAGTTCCCATTGACTGGAACCTAAATAGATGCCTCTTCTTTGGTGGCATGCATAAAAAATCACAGGATTGCTTTTCAACTTTAACCCCATGCTGCACACAAGAATGGCTAGATGATATATAAAAAATAAACAAAAGAACATCTCAAGTAAATTGCTCCAATATTATTATAAATGTTGCAAACCTCCTCACTATCCGATACCGGCATCTCGTAGCCTTTGTTTTCCGTAAGAATCACTTAAATTAATTGGTTGTTTTGATCCCCGGCTCACCGAAACAACTTATGTCAAATGCTGCGCAGAACACCTCTCTGTTCTACCATATAATACCTATCCATGGCTTATCCTGACAACGCAGCAACAACCAACACCAACAGAGTTGTGGAAACGAGACAGTAAATGATGATATAACAACTGTATTTTCCAAGCTTCCCTGCAACACATAAACAACAAAAGTTTTCAGAAATTCATTCCAAATGGAGAAACTCTAACCTGCCCTCTTTTGATGGCTAGAGAGAAACGAGGGGCATCCAGGTTGCATGCAAGAGAAACATTATACAAGATGCAATCAGCAGGTTGATGTGATCTTCATCAATTTCAGTCTGGGAGTTGTTGTCGACACCCCCCTCCCCCCAAACCAACCAAAAACATCACAGGATCCTCCAGCTCTAGCCATCAAATATTAAGAATGCATTTACTGAAGCTTATCATATACCTTCCATATCCAGAAACTGTTATCTTCTATGTTGAGAACTTGCCTATCCACGCATAGCAACCGGATGCCTTCAAGCCAATAAGCTTTTAGTGTCTACTTACCAAGTTCCGGTGGGATCACAAAAAGTTCGAGAGATTCAACAGACAGACTGAGCTACAACTCTCAAACATATATCTCAACATCTAACTAAGCAAACTTCATACAGCGTAAGGCAGCATCCTCTTTAGAAAAAATACCAAAATATATCCATTCAATATTGAGAGGCATCAAATTTAAATAAGAAGGCAGCAGCATATGGCAGTCAGCCTCTGAATGAATCTATAGTATAAATATAAACATGACCCATTTCCGATGCTCAACTACAAGCTCCATGCTCAATTGCTCATGGAACTAAGTAGGGAACTTACGTGAGACCACGATTCACAGATGCCCGATCTGCTCGATCTATCATACTCCCACCTTTCCAGTATTCGGGAAAATATCATCTTCCAAACATCCCCAAGCACAATCGAATGACGACATATTGCACGCACGTACCAAGCAAATATCTGAACTCATATCTTCGCAATCGTGTCCTTCTGCCAAGATCCAATTCGCTATTCATGTTACTACCTCTCGGAATCGAGCAGCAGTCGCACCGACATCCGCCAAAAAGGGCTCAAGCAGATCTACCACCCAAAAAATCCACCTTTCCCTTCCCATGCCTCGATCTTCACCCCCACCACCTCAACTTTCTCCTCAAATCTTTCAAATAAAGGGGGGAAATACAAATCTCTCCACTACCATTCACGAGCTCCTTCAAACACGAAGAAGATTAAAAAACAGCAACGAAAAATAAAATCCCCATCAAACATGATCAGACGCCGTCAGAAACATGTCATCAACATATCGAGAGCGGGATTACCTGATCGGTTCCGAAACCCTAATGAGGGAGAAGGGGGCGAGGGAGTGGAGTGGAGAGACGAGAGGCGATGGATGAGATTGGGGAGGTGGGGGGTTGAGAGAAATTTCGAGGCAAATGCGCCTCTACGAGACGCCTCCTATATATATAAGAAGATAGGGGAGGTCGATTAAATGGGGCCCACACACCCTCCCTCCTCTCCTTTGATCTCCTCCGTCGACGTTGCCGGAACCCACGTCTTTATTTTTCCATTCTTTAATCCGGTTTATTCGACAATCCGTAGTTTTAACTTTTTATTATTATCTGTGGGCAATTAATTTGAGTTTAGGTTGAGCGCTTTGGGTTGTTGGAGATCCAACGAGTTGAGACGTGGCCACGTGGTGGGTTTTCGTGAAGACTTGCGCTGGAAACCGCCTGCGTCACGTGCAGGACGCGTGACCGACGTGCTAGGGTTAGGTTTGCACAAGGCCGTTCGCAGGTGGGGCCCTATGCGCGTGGGGGAAAATTCCTTGCTTTGGAAATAGGAAGTTTGCTGTGTGAAAAGACACCCCCCGTCCATACAGTAAAAGACTAAAAAGGTGAAAAACAAATTGCAAAATTACACCCTGATGCATTACACAAAGTTCAAAAAGGAAAGATTGGACATGAGATTTTTTTTGAAAAATGTCTTCATGAGATCTTTAGCTTCCTATAAGGATTGATTTTTTGTTGGTGATTACAACTCTTCCCTCTAAATCGACCAAATAAGGCTCTCTTTGGAGAAATTTCATCTTCGTCTTCAAACCTTTTTAAGGAACCATTTTAAGGATGCTAATATAATTGAATAATTTGAGTTAATTTAGGACATGTTTGAACAAAAATCTTTCAGAATAACAAATAGAACATTAATTTGACGTGTGACTTTGAAACCAAATAAATCAAATAAAGGATGGGGAGCTTGCACCAAGGTGCATGTAATTTTACATGCACCGGGGCTTATATCTCCCACATTTTTTTACTTTTTTGAAAAATACCACCATGTATATTCATCTATATATCCCTCTAATATGCCATTCGATTTTCATCAGAAACAGAGACTCCTATGCCCTCCATCTAGAACAGGTCGATTACAGCTAATCGACCTGTTCTAGATGGAGGGCATAGGAGTCTCTGTTTCTGACGAAATTCGAATGGCATATTAGAGTGATATATAGATGAATACACATGGTGGTATTTTTCAAAAAAGTAAAAAAATGTGGGAGATATAAGTCCCGGTGCATGTAAAATTACATGCACCTTGGTGCAAGCTCCCCATCCTCAATGAAATATAACTAATGCAAAATAATTTGAATTAGGAGAAACTTCAAATAAGGTTGTCTTTTTTTATTAATAAAATCACTATTTTCCTCCTTTTAATTATAATTAAACAATTAAGATCAAATCACCTTTTCATGCTGAATATTTTGACACTTGTCGACATTCATTTATTTAAATAATTTCGAATTAGTGTCAAAAAGGTCATTGCCCGTAAGATTTATCAAATTTACTATGCATGCCCTTCCCTTCTCCATCAACTTCCTCCCCTTTCACTCCCTTACACCACTATCATTGTTCTTCTCCTATTATCGTTCTCCTTCCACATACAGATCTATCGACAGTACCACCACTACCATCATGGTGTTGCCGTCACCATTGCGGTGCTTGATCAATGATTACACTCTTGATCACTGACTTCCCCCAATACCTCCTCTTCCCATGTTTCTTCCTCGACCTCCCCTCAATTGATCTGCCCCTAACTCCCCTTCCCGGTCTCGCACCGACTGCGGCCATGAATTGGAGCAATAGTTCGAGATGGAGATGCGACATACCGAAGTAGTAATCGAGTCAGAGACACCATAGATGGAAGCAACGATTGGATACTTGTGGAGACATTGTCGAATGATGGTGATTGATCCATTATAAATGCAACGAAGTACATAAGCTTCGTCAGGGATCCATCATGCCAGGCCATCGCCATCTTCGACGGCACCACATGCAATGCCTTCGATTTCAAGGCAGTGGTGGAACTCCGCTACGAAGCTTCCGTCCCCATGTTCCTCCGTTAGCTCCTCTCCATATGCTCCTCAACCATCCATGCATACCCGTCCCTACTCCCCTCGACATCATCCCCAACGACGAGGTTGTCATCTTCATCAAGCACGAAGCCGACGCTTTTAAGGCATGTCGCTTCGTCGTTGATCACATAAAGGCATTAGTTCACGTGTGAAGGATATCTACATAATAGCAAGCTATGGAAGCAAAATCCCGAATTCTTCAAGGGAAATAACGATGACATATGCCCCCTTCATTTGTCCTTACCTCTCTAACACCTCCTCCCTCTCAACTCCACCGACTTCACCTAACACCTCCTCCTCCCATCTTTGAAGCTATCCTGACTCTCCTCCCCTATTTCTAATTATGACCCATTGCTCACACTCCAATACAACACAACACACCACCTATTAAGATCACCAAAATCAACCTTCTAACTCCGATCCTTCCCACCTATACACAATTACTCATATCAGAATTCCACCTTCCCTCCCTAAAGATCAATCGAAGACACATGCCAAGGTTAATCGATACTTGGTCAAATGGGTCATTAACTAAGGATTAAACGACAATCATACTAACTAATCAGATTTAGTTGGTCTTTAATAAATTATGAATTTTCAAATTATTTTTAAAATATAAATTATATTTTATACATATAATCATATGTATTTTCGTTGATTTGTACAATTTGGATAATATCATAATGAAATAAAAGAAATAATTAAATTTAAATAAGACGTTAAGCATATTAAAATAAGTATGCTTTTGAAAGAAAAAAAAGCAAAAAAATACATATCTCCTAGCAAAAATAGGCCAACTATTCTAGTCAAGTACTCAACTGATCCACTACTAACCAGTTGATCAACTATCAGTTGGCCATCCTACTGACTTGACTAGTCAAACACATTGTACAACAATGTTAACTGTAGAGGGCTTGGTGGGGTAGAGAGATTGATGCACCCTCCATCTTAATGATGCCCCCATCTTTGACTTGTCCTCCCCTCCTTGTATCATATTTACAGGTGCAACATCACTTCCCGAAGTCTGCAAAGGCAAAAGCATTGACAAAGGAGGAATGAAGAAAAGGAAAGAAGGAAGGATTAAGATGGGACGCAGATCCACCACTTACTTTGGTATGGTTGGATTAATTCAACATTAATTCAAGGAAGTTGACTCAAGAAGAGTCAAATTAACAGTAAGGCTTATAGTGTTAAATGAGATAAGATTCAATAAGTTTAGAGTGTGTGTAAAAGTCTAATAATATTACATTATTATATGGAATAAAGATACACCAAAATTGAGCTTATCAAACCAATTAATATCTTACTTAGGAAGCTTGAATCTTCTTGAAGATTACGTTATTAACATGGAACTTCTCCCTGACCAATATAAATTTCAACGAGCACATCACCATTTTCTGGAAGCAAATTCAGATTATGCTCTTGCTCATCTTCTATTGGGACTACTTCTAAAGCATCCAAAACGATCATGATTAATGTGAAAGTTGGACTCTGAAGCATCCAAATCTTGCAGTGCAGATTCCGTAATAATTTCTCGGATTCACAAATTCTTTAGCTCAGTAGAATAACGAATTAGGGAACACTACTCTAAGATTAACCAATCACAAGATAAGGAATCTGAAGATGAAGAAATGAAGAACATTCATAGTAAATCATCCATAGATATAGCTCTCTTACTAAACAGACTCCGATAGGATAGAATGGTAAGAAAAGTACATATCATGATTAAACAATAGGCGAACTCCTCTAACCGCCGAAGCCGTAGAGGGTACGGCCCTGCCTCTTGAGGGCGTATACGACGTCCATGGCCGTGACGGTCTTCCTGCGGGCGTGCTCCGTGTAGGTCACGGCGTCACGGATGACGTTCTCGAGGAAGATCTTGAGGACGCCCCTCGTCTCCTCGTAGATGAGACCGCTTATGCGCTTGACGCCGCCCCTCCTCGCCAGCCGCCGAATCGCGGGCTTGGTGATGCCCTGGATGTTGTCGCGCAGGACCTTGCGGTGGCGCTTGGCGCCGCCTTTGCCGAGGCCCTTGCCGCCCTTGCCGCGCCCGGACATTGTCGCTAGGGTTTAGAGTGGAGAAGGATAGGAGAGATGGTTGTGGGGATTTGGTGTGAGAAAGTGGAGCGGGCGGAGGGCTATTTGTAGTTTGGATTTCGGCGCGATGGGGGGAGGGGAAGGGGTGATCCGGAATGGGATGGTTGGAGGTGGTGGTGGCCGTTGATTGGGAGCGCATGGATGGTGGATTGACAAAGAGATGGGTGAAGGGAGGATCGATGACGTGGCAGTACTTTGTTGAGCTAGTGAGATTAAGCCCTTGCATACAATATAAAAGTGAAGTTGGGACTTCCTCCAATTAAGCATGGGTTAAATTTCTTGTCGTTAAACTTTATTAGGAAACATGGGTATTATTATAGGAAATAAAATAACCTTGTTAATTATAGAATGTGAAGTGGATGATCTCTATGTAAGAGTGCATATGTGCATAGTGAGATGCATTGCTATATGAGATAATTTATTACATGCCATTTTCACTGAGTTAATAAATAGTGCTAGTCTGAATTTGGTTCAAAATATGTAAATTTTGAATGTGAGAAGTATGGCTAATGAAGTCCCTTTAATAATTGATCATGTTGACAAGTGTAACATCCCTACTCCCAAAAGATAGTCCCACATCTAAAACTCACAAAGTGTGAGAGTGTGTTATAAGTGGTGGTGATTACTAATTGACAACTTGGGCTTAAGCATTTTAGGTGGTTGCCAACGGGCCTATTTGGGCATGTAACAACAAATTGTCAGGGTCAATTTTCCTCGATAACAGACTGGGGACGTAAGCTCGGGGCGTTACAAATGGTATCAGAGCCAAGTTTCCTCTGCTAGTGGAAAGGGCTACCCGAGAAGTGGAGCTACCCCTACAAAGAGATAGGAGGAAATGGCTACCTAGAGCGTGCAGCCGCCACAGTCACTGAGAATATATGGACCATATCACAACGAGGACATTGCGGATAAAGAGGGGTTGTAACACCCATACCCCCAGACATAGTGCTACATCTAAAACTCATGAAGTGTGAATGCGGTTTATAAGTGGTGGGGATTACTACTTGACAACTAAAGTTTAAGCATTTTGGGTGGTTGTCAACGAATCCAATTGGGTCCGAACCCCACAAGTTGTCAGGGCTAGTTTTCCTCAATAACGGACCGGTGACCTAACCCCGAGACGTTACAACAAGAGCCTAGTACAACAAAGATTGGTAAATTATCGTAACAAGAAAAACGAAGATAGTCTCAAAAAAGAGAGCATGATGCTAAAATATTTGAGCAATATCTTCCAATAGCAGCATACAATGATTTGACGATCCTTGAATTGATGTTGAATAGGTTGTCCGGGTCATGACAAGCTTTCTGGGAAATCCAACTCGAATAATTACAATATCAAAACCCTCCAAAGCCTGTCCAAGTTGCTCCTATGTTGCATACCCTTTCACCTGATAAAGCCGAAGAAGCAGCTGATGCACCAATTGGTGAATGAAGAGACCATTCGGCATTCGCCCTTCAATGAAGACGCAATGAACGTATTTTTCTACAAGCAATCCATCCAACTACCGATCTTTTTTCCTAAGGATATTGATAAATTTAGTCATAACACATCAACTAATCTTTGCATTTGCCAAAATCAACCAATACGAAGTATTGTAATGAAAATATTATGGAATTAGGTCTTATGAAATATCGTATGTAATTAATATCACATGCATTGAATCATTGATGCTACTAGAAATGCAATATCAAACAACTAATATATAGCAAATTGCTAAGTAACCAGAAGCCACATGGTTAATATTCGTGCAACGAAATCAGTCGAGTTATCAAATACAACTTAAATAATAATTATAGTAAAGTTGATATATTAAATTGGAAATAACTTTATTCCATCTCAACAACAATCCTGATGTCTAGCTCATACGGAGATGATGAATAATTAAATCAGATCTAAAGATAAAGATTGACAATTAAAATCATATTCACATTCAAAAAGGTATAATATATAGTCCAGATTTAATATCCAAACAATGAAATCAAATTTAAGGAGAATGAAGTAGACATGCTAAAATATAGTCTTACCTCATTCAAGTTCTTCTCGTTGCAAGCTAACCTCCCAATCATCAGATTTAGCAAAGCTGCAATGTCCTTCCCCGACATCATCCTCCCAGCAGATATCACAGATCCTCTCAGTCGCCAGCCTCTTGTGCCGCCTCAATTCCCTCCTGAATGCCTTTCTCAATGTGAGCCTCATCCGTCGAAGCCCTCCTTGGAGAATCAATACGTCGAGCATGAGATGTACTCGAAATCGTATTGCCTATCGAACTACCAGGTAACCTCCTCCTCGGGGACATGAGGATCACCAGAGGAGCAACACAGAGGTCAGGAGAAGGGATGCCGGTGCGGGTGGGAGTAGCTTGGTCGTGGAGGTGTAGGTGGGTGGGCGACGAGGGCATCTGTGGCAAGGGTGAAAGAGTTGGCAATGTCAGATATGAAGAGATAGAGAGGGGGGGTGTGCTTGACAGCAAGCTTGGCGAGGCCGACATTGTAGAAGTTGAAGATGGCAACGAGGGAGAAGTTGGAGTCGAAGTGCAACGTCAGAGGAGGTCTGGTAGGAACTAGAACAGAGTGGAGGAGGAGGGTTAGGGCTAGAGGGGGATGCAATTTGGGGGGAATTTGGGGTTTTACTTAGTCGGAGCGGAAGCAAATGGTGCGCAGACAATTGTAGTCCAACAAAATGTCCTCGCTTGTATTTTACATCTACATTATGACCACATGTGGTGCGATCGTGGTCGTATTTTCAATGCGACCACAATGGCACCACATGTAGTCACAAATGTGCGGTGATAAATACACAATTTTCTTGTAGTAGATGCAACACATCATACATATTATGTGCAAGGAAAGATGAGTATTGCAAATACCTACATTAAAACTATACTCTAAGGGTTCGTTTAGTTACCGGGTTACCCCATGGTAACCCGATTTACCCCCTACATTCCTGGTCAATCTTTGGTTGGAATCCATCACAAATCAATGTGACATCACATTACATTCCTTATTCCAACCTTTTACCAACCCTCATAATCAACCAAACAGGTACTACTTCACAGGAGGTTACCCCAACCCACCCAATCCAGTAACCAAACGAGCTCTAAATGTCAATGATGCTCTTGGAACATGATAATCTGGTCTGGTGTAGGGTTAGCCAGCAAATGAACAGAAAGATGGTACACTTCAAAGATGCCATGCAAACGATGATATTTTGAGTACTCTTGCAGGAGCAAAGAGCTCTCGGAATGAACCAACTGTGAGCTACAATATTTTGTGTTTCGGGGTTATTATATACTCTCTTTTTTTTAGTAAGGGGGATATTATATACTTGCAAAAGTATTTAGCTGTTGAAATGCAGAATTATCTTAGATCTGTCCATACATGGAGAAATGATTATTTTGGTTGTGTGTACTCACAAGAGTGCATGGTCAAACGAGAGATCAAGCTACTGATTCTATAAACATGAAGTCTCCATCCCACAGCCACAGTCAATAAGAATAACCGATGATCACTAATCTTGTTTATGGGCCAAAGATTTGTTGCCAATTGAGTCATTATCAGCAGGTATATAACAAGATCGGTTGGGCATTGATTGCCATAGCTAGAGTAATGAGAAAAAAAGGACGGAATATATCTCAAGTTAACATATCAAGCAGGAAAATAAAAAACATGTAACAGGGAAAGTTATTTTGGCCTAATATAGCAAGATGTAACCAGCTATAATTACATATTACCAGTTAACAACTACAACACTGGGGCTAACAATTAAAAGATGTGGGTTTTTTTTTCACATGAGAATTAAACTTAATGCATTGATTTTATACATCCTTCGGAGCTAAAATTTTTCAACTGAGGTATTATTGCTTCAAAAATTAGCTCATCAAGTTGAACACTCAATCAATTGAATTCAAAAAAATAAACTGCTAAAGACTGGAGTAGATGATGGGACTTGCTTCTACTACCATTTTTCATTTTCTTTTTTAATGCATTCACTAAAAAACCTATCATGTAATTAGATTACAAATATACAACAATGCTAAATCAAATATCATGTAATTAGATTACAAATATACAACAATGCTAAATCAAATGAGCAACATATGTAACCCTCCAAACTGTTAGGAGAGCAAAGGAATAGATATATACTCTACAATAACAGCGAGCACCCTGCTTCGACTACTTGTAGCATCTCATATACCTCGCGACTTCGCGAGTGTGACGTATCTCCGGCAAGGAATTCGTGTACAGCATCGCCAACCTCGATGGCACTGCACCCTGGCTCCTTCCTTACCCCCTCCTCCTCCATCACCTTCCTCACCTCCCCCACATTGTCCCACTGCTCGGCTGCTGCATACATTCTTGATAACAACATGTATGCACCACTGCTCATATGACCTTCTGTGTCATAAATACGGCTTGCCAACCTGTGCCCCATTTCCACACCAATATTTCTTTTTGTGCAGGCATCAAGTAAGCTCCTCCATATCACTTCATCCGGCTCGCATGGCATGTTCGCAACGAGGCTCAACGCTTCTTCAATGCGACCAGCACGAGCAAGAAGATCGACAATGCATCCATAATGCTCAATTTGAGGTTCAATGTTATACTGGCTCAGCATTAGCTCAAAGTATCGCAGTCCATCCCCTACCATCCCACTGTGGTTGCATGAACTGAGTACTCCTACGAAAGTGATCGAGTTGGGCTTTAAGTTGTTCATCTCCGACATGGCAGAGAATGTGAGAAACGCATCATGGAATTGGCCATTGGTCGCATACCCGAAAATCATCGAGTTCCAGGATGCAACATCTCGTTGGGGCATTGCATCGAACAGCTGCCGTGCAAGTCGGAGGTAACCAAACTTACAGTACATATCAAGCAGGGAATTGTTGACGAGAAGCTTCAAATTCTCGTCTCCGTTCTTCCACCTCTTCAAGATATAGGCATGTGCCCACATCCCCAGCGACAGCGCCCCCAAGCTGCCGCATGCCGCGGTCGCGCTCTGCAGCGCATACCCATCAGGCTCAAACGACGCCTGCATCTCCCTGAACATCTCCAGTGCCATTTCCCACTCACCACATCGAGTATAGCCGTCAATGAGGACGTTCCAGCTCACCGGAGTCTTAACGGGCATTTCGTCGAACACCTTACGGGCAAGGCCCATCTGCCCGCAAGAAGCATAGAAGTGGATGAGGCTGTTGTTGATGTAGACATCGGAGGCAAGGCCGAGCTTGACGACGTGGGATTGCAACTGGGTACCTTGTTTGAGCAGGAAAAGGAATGCGCAAGCCTTGAGGAGGAAGGGGAAGGTGAACTTGTCCGGGGGGGTGCGGCCGTCGTGGAGCATCTGGAGGTAAAGGTGGAGGGAGTGGAGCTTGAGGTGGGGGTGGCGGGAGAAGGCGGAGAGGAGGGTGTTCCAGACGAAGGAGTTCGGGGGGGTCGAGAGGAGGAAGGAGCGGTGGCAGTGGAGGAGGCGGACGGCGTACGGGAGGTCGGGGATGGAGGCGGCGAGGTGGACGAGGCGGCCGTAGAGGAAGAGGTGGGGGGAGTGGGCGCGGAGGACACGCGCGTGGAGCTGCTTGAGGTGGGAGACTGTGCTGCAGCGGGAGAGGATGGGGAGGAGAACGTCAGGTGGTGGGCGAGGCGTAGGTGTGGCGGCGATGGGCACTGCTGCGCTCGTGGACGCCATGAGATGATGGCTTCTACCTCTGGGGAAGACTGGAAAACCATGTTTTATATATACTATCGGGATTTTTGCACTTGTGTGCTCCAATGAGGTTTTTCATACACACTCACTCCTCTTGTTGTTTTTACAATTGCACTTACACCCTTATATTCATGCAAAAAGTCACATTAGTTTCCTCTTATGGTTGTATGACAGGGAAACAAAAACAAGTATAATAACAGAACGGTAATAAAGTGAATTTTGTAAGAGCATAGGGATACGAGTGTAATTGTAAGAAATTAGAGGCGTTACTGAAAAAACTTGAAAGTATAGGTGTTCAAAAATATCCGGGTCAATGAGTACCCAGTTTGACTCGTCCATTTTGACCCTAAATTCTCGGGTACCTGTTTAAAAATGATGGGTCGGGTATCCGCAATGTCATGACCCATGCCCCATATAGAAAATCCGACGGGTACCCGCGGGTATCCAGTTGGAGGTTTACACTATAAATTGATTCATAAAAATGCAAATGGTTAGTTACAAACACCAATACATATGTTACATTATTCTTATCCATTTTAAAAATATAGAAATGAATGCGGATATAAATATCGGTGAATATGGAAAACATATTGCCAAATCATTAAAAATGAATTTCGGAATTAAATGAATGCAAATTAGAAAGGAAAAATAATATAATCAAAATTGTATAGATAAGATGAAATTTATATGTTTGGGGTGGCTCATTCCACCTTTTCGCCATGCAAGCGTATATATGTATCCATTTTGAAATCAAAATATGTATCCATTTAAACATATATGATATGGATATTAAATTTATGGAGTTAGAATGTGTAAAATAAATATAATAAATGCTTAAATTGACGTGGCTTTCCATGCATCCAGGAAAGGTGCACCTCATTTGAAATATTTCCTATATATATATATATATTTACATCTCTTTATCCGTATTTGATTCATTATGAGGATGAACCTACGTGAATGTGTCACCATTGGATCCGTATTCGATGGTATTCCTTCCAGTTGCATGAATTCATATAGTTTACATTATCCACATAGTTGTATACATCCTCATTAATTTATTTATCTACGTTTATTTATCCCTATCTAAATGCATTCCCTACCATTCACATTTTCATATCCGGCATTATCATTATGAATATGATATAAATACGGATATACATAGTTGGACATATCATTTGCATTTTTATATATACCACCATTCATTAGAAGCATCTCTCTTTATCCCCACGGGTACCCGCGAATAGCCAATATCCATTGCCATTAATCGGGTACCCGTTACAATTGGGTACCCGTTGGAATGGCACGGATCGACCCGTGACCCAATACTAACGAGGCGAAGCGGGTCACAATCAAATGGGACGGGTACCCACCACATGAACACCCCTACTTGAAAGGGCGCAACTGTAGAAATCCCATTACTATATGCACATCTATTACTATATCTTAAAGAGCGTCAAGCCCATTAATTTTCACCCCCTCAATTCCCATTTTGCCCTTTTCGATTTGATTTACCGCCCATGTTTCCCCTTTTCAATTTGATCGATCGTCCATCTCCGATTGCCATTCCATTCTTGCCCTCAACATACCAAAGGAATTACGCAACTCACCCCACCCCCATTCCCCTCCATCGATGCTTGCCCTCCCCTTCAGCCAACGATACCATCACTGTGTCGTCCACCTCTGCCATCTAACTGGGCTCCCCTTCACCCAATGATACCATCCCTCCGTCGCCTCTGCCGTCTGTAGAGCTCTTTTGGTGTCTCTCGCCATCGTCTGCTCCGTAACATCCTCAATGCCCTAATCCTCTGCTTTTCGGATGAGAGTGCTCATCGATGAAGCTCCCAATCGCTCCTCCTCTATATTCTGATTGCGCCTCCTCATCAATCGATCCTTCGCGCCGTTGACTTTGGCAACGTCAGCGCCACGATTAATCTGCTCTAGGCGCATATACGCTATTTACTCAAGGACCGTTGTTGTTCCGGTTACAAAGGCATGTCTGATTGCTCCACGATCCACCGAATGGAGATGGCTGTCCTCTGAGCTATGTATTGGTGGATGCGATCCGTCACCTCCTTCTCCTTCCTTCGAATCTTCCTCTTCTTATCCACACCCAATGATCCGTCTATGGATTATGTTAATCAGCCACCAGAGTCGACCTTCCGCCCAAGATCTTCGTTGCCGTACCATGTAATTCCATCATCTCTTTTCCTTTAGTTCTCCAATATGCGTTATGAGAATCTAACGTAATTTCTAATCAAGATAGTTAAAAATCTGAGCTGAAAGATGCAACTGATGCTATTAACCTAAATTATATGTAGAGTGGAATTTTCTCTGTTAAGCTAAACAATTTCAAACTCAAGACTACCACACCAAACTCTCCTGAGTTTTATGTGCTCTAATGATTTTTCTGGATAGGTAATTGCCAGAAGTCGTATTATGCGAGGACCTAAACAAATTGTTGCCGGGCGGGACAAGGGAGGGTACAGCCACTGAGAGGACCATGCGTGAGGCCAAGGGGCGGCGAAGGTAGCAGAGGGAGGGTAGACAGATGCCAGTGGGCTGTGGGGAGGTGCCGACTATAGAATTCGTAGCGCAACTGTCATATATGGTAGTGAGGGCTGCGCTCACGGATGGCAGCATCGTCGATCAGCAAAGTATAGTCCCCGATAGCATTGATCAGATCTGGCACTCACAACGTCCCCGAATCATTTCCTCCAATTGGACAATGACATCTACCCGCTGGAAGCAAGAGTCACGGTTCTGCGTGAACAGATCCTGTGCTGTAAACCGGGAGTGTGCTCCTCGATCTGAATCATGGTTATGCTGACTATCATTGCATGTGGGAATCATAGATATTATAAATTGATTCTATATTACCAATGCAATCAAACTCTAAGTTATGTATATAAAAATGGACCATAACCATCTTATTGACTGCTTTACCTGGATTATAATTTGATTATAATCCACTGTTACTACATAAAAAAACTCCCTGCATATGCGTAATTAAAGTCAGAGCACTGCATTGATAGGGGTGAAACTACTTCTGATTGATGAGCTGTTATTGTCATTCGTATCTCATTTCTCATAGCTCGGCTGATATCGAGATTATACTGATTAACGATGTCCACCATGCAGCAGGTCTCTGGAGGGAGGTGGGAGGCTTTCACTAAAGTCAGATTTTCGGATAGCTGAAGTAGTAAGGTAGGATTGCTGTCATAGTGAGGAGAGATAGCAAGGTTCCTAGAGGCCTAGCACGAAAGCTAGGGCAGTTATGTTAAGTTAAAGGTCATCACGGTTCAGCTCAAGCTTGCATGGCTATGCACAACTTGAAACATGCACAAATATAGGTAATCATATGATACAAAAAGTGAAGTTCTCAAAGAGCATAACCATCTCCATAATTCAATCTCTTCATAATTACCCGTTCGTATGCACAAGTAATTTACTACCGTATTATCGTACATAATCAGTATGGCTAGAATTTGATGGCTCATAATATTTTGTACATTTGTCTAATTATTACTTGATCTTGACTTATTCGCATGTTTATCCACATGCATAACATGAATTACATTTTCATAATTCATATTGTGCTTATAACTACTATATAGGCAATACTGTCGTAAGTAACCATGGACTTATTCTTCAAATGTATAAAGTAAGCAGTGATTTCAACGGAATGGAAATGGTCCACCATTCTCAAATGTTAAGGTTGTATATGTTTAAGAAGCTGATCTGGGGGTGACCTCAGTGTCCCCTTTGTATCAGTGGTGACTTCCCCTTTCTTTTTTATATCAACCTTTGGTGGCTTGAAGAGTGGAGCCTCCTCAAACTCCCTCAACAGATCCTATCTTTCCCCATCTATGACCCCCATATCATAGTGTTGAGGAGCTTCTTTCCGCAGTTGTCCACGAAGGGCTAACACAGAAAGCAATAGCAAGGCCATTGCAGAGGTCGTTGTCGAAGGAATATGCATCGTCAAAGACACCACCAGTTATCGATCGTCCTACTGGACTTCGGGCTCTTGAGCAGAAAAGTATAATAGATTTAAAAAAATCAACGTGCTTTCAAGTCCCTTGAAGCACGAGAGCTTCACATATATGCATCGTCAATAAGTCCTGAGTTTGAAAGCAAAGAGGATGTAACATACAAAATGGTAACTGATAAACCATTAGATAATTTAATACTATATCTAAGGATGTAAAAAATTTCAACTAATAATTCTTTGTATATGAATCGTTATTAGTGAATAAATACTCATCGCAAATACTAAATATAAGAGAAAATTTCGCAATGAACAATTCTTCAATCATTGTAGATGTAATTAATAGTATGGTTTCCTCCTCGTGCGAAGCACGGGTGTGCACTAGTTATAATTTAATTTTGGAAGATATGCCTAACCAAACTTTGCCCTCGATTGTGTATATGGTCTATATTTTGGGCTGAATATTAATACATTCTTGGGTAAATTACAAAAGTCCCCAAAGTATACGTCCAATTTCAACTTAAAAAGTAATATTACGGTGGTCCTACGATTGAAATACTAGAAGGGCATGGTTCAACAGGTTTAATACTGTTTTACTAACAATAATTCGCTATAATTAAGAATCTTTTTACACTTACACTTAGGCCCTGTTCGTTTGGGGTATAAGGAGGAATGGAATAAAGGGGAATAAGCCCCCAACACGCTTTCCCATGGTACGACTATTCCCCATTACTTCATCTTATTTCACTCTTATTTATATCTTTATCCCACCTTACCTACCTTTATTTCACCTTATTCTCCTTATTCTTATCCTCCAGTCGAACGGAGAATAGACCCGTATTCCCCTTATTCCCCATTCTTATTCCTGCTTATTCTCCTACCGAACGGGCCCTTAGGAAATTTCCTAGTAATGCTTGTACCTCTACTTATTTAATAATATCACAACTACCCCTGGAAATCTCTTTAATAGCACTTCTGCTCCTCGCGTTAAGATCAACGATTCAATTTGTTACGGATAATGGTCGAAGGATCGATCTACAAGAACAATATACTCTTTTATTACGCTCTCTTCGTTTCCTCCCGTATCTTCTTCTTCCTCACTACAATCAAGAATAAAATGGCTATGATAAGCCCAATAATTAGACAAAGACAGATTTTTTGAGATGCTATACTTTCAAACATAAGGAGTCTAGTGTTCTAACTAATTCCAGCTAAAGCACGTGAAGCTCAAAAACTAAGGGCACGTTCGGTTCGAGAATAAGCAGGAATAAGGATGTGGAATAAGGAGAATAAGGGTCTATTCTTTGTTCGGTTGGAGGATGGGAATAAGGAGAATAAGGTGAAATAAAGGTAGGTAAGGTGGGATAAAGATAGGAATAAGAGTGAAATAAGGTGGAATAATGGGGAATAGTCGTACCGCTGAGAACCGTGTCGGGAGGAGAATTGGCCCTTTATTCTAGGGCTTATTCTCCAACCAAACATGGCCTAAGAAGCCTGAAAAAAGAAAAGAAAAATCTCCAATGGATGATCTTAGAACCACATATCCAGCATAAACATCCTATCATCGAGCACATCCAGCACATTAAACATTGTTACTTTGTATATCATATAGCTATTGATCTAGATAATTAGATCATAGAGGTTGAGTATAGTGGTTGATCTAAACAGTTAGATCGATGACACAACCAGCACCACAAAATGTTTTACAAATTCCACCTCTGACATGAAATGATAATCTTTTCCAAAGTCCGATATTCTACTGACATTCTTGATGCATGTCCTCCTATATGAATAAAGATCGGAGCTTTGGATAAATCAAGTTAAAGAGGTAAGTCGACAAAATCGAAATACTAAGATCCATATAACGAATTGTCATTAGCAATGATTAGAAGAAAATGCCAACAAATAAACGTTGTAAAATAAATCGTTGCTTGCAATATAGCAATGTTTATGATATTCATTATGATATGCCAACGAACATTAAATTATCCACCTATGTGAGTAGTGATTCAACAAAAACTGGATTTTTATTAGGATAAGCTATTTCAAGGTAGGAGGCCAAATTGTGATTACATCATCCATATATCTCTTATTGCACATTGCGGAAGCAGAAACAAACATACAGTCATACAGATAAGCAAGTACGAAAACAAATACAACACATGATTTACAAGGTTCACCCGCATTTGGGCTACTTTCTTGGTAGTGATTTATGGCGGATCTCTCTCAATATGGTGGAGAGCTGAAGTAAATAGGATGATTCAAAACACAAACTACATGAGAGATGATATAGTTGGGGTTGCCAAGATGTAAAGGAAAAGGTGATTCCAATTGAAGAGTTTGTAAATTGATGAAGGTATAGTGCAAAACAAGCATATCTTGGGTGACATGAGAGATGCTAGTCTTTTTGTTCCTAAATCCATTAACATTTACAACATAGTCTAAATCTAATGTCCATAAATCAAATATTTTAAATTATTACAATAAATAAGGTCAATATTAAATGTTCCTATCAATATCGAAAAATTTGCTTGATTGTTTGTGAATGCTCCATACCTGGATTCCCAATGATTCTGTTAGCAACGTTTTCATAGCATGAGTGATATCCAGTAGTATGGATACCACGTCATATATAAGGCTCCCAACAACAGTGGCACAAGGGGCTTTGCGAAATACTCTCTCTATATTTGATTGAGCTGCAAAAGACAACGAAAGATGAATATATGTAGTAGATAAATACTCTCAGGCTTTGTTTTATACATCTTAAATCTTGATAAGATCTTTTTAATGTAGTTCTTTTGAAATAACAAGATTTCTCCTTCTACATGATCCTTAATAATTTCCATCCCTAAAATCTTCTTTATTGCATCAAGACCCTTCATCTCGGACTATGAATTAAGAAACTTATTCAAATCATCAACTACACTTTTCTTCTTATGGGCAATTTACATATCATCGATATAAAGCAACAAATATATGAAGAAACCATCCTCCACATTGTTCTGGTAAACACAGCCATCACATGGGCTCCAATCAAAATCATAATCAATCATGAAGATGTTAAGTCCATACAATAAATTCTTCAATCCGCATACATGATCTTCCTTTCTTTGAAATGTGAATACTTGTGGTTGGCTCGTAACAATGTCTGCTTTGAGTTCGCCAGCAGAAAGCTGATGCCATACTTAATTGATCCAGCTCCAATTCTTTGTGTTACAAGAGCTAGTAGCATCCTGATGTATGTATGCCTCACAACAGAAGAGAATATATCATTGTAACAGATGAATCTGTGATTCATCTACTTTATATGGAAATATTAAAAAAATATCCTTAATAAATCACTAATTAAATCCCCTAAATATGATTTATTAACATTGACTAATAATGCTGAAATAAAGATTAAAATATGTAAGTAAATAACCTGTATTTTAGATCTTATTTGAGCTTATTATGTACAAATATTAATCATTTTGACCTAATTATTTCTCTACTATATTCTTTTAACAATTAACTAACTTAGCATAAAGAATCAAAACTCATAAAAATCAGAAAATCAAAAGAAAACACAAAAATTTCACATATATATTTTGTACATAATTTATCGCTAACGATCTGACCTATAAAAAATCCATAAAATATATAATTTTGTATATACTATATATAAATTAATTCACTAATTAAAATCAAAGTAAGATACAACAAATCACAAAATCCAAAAATTTGGTATTTTATTATCTATAAAGTATCACTAAAAATACTTTGTGTACATATGATATCTTTTGATTTTAATCCCTTCACGAAATTTGTAGATCTTGTCGAGATGATCAACTTTAATGAATATAATCTTTTCGTTTGATTTTTTTGTTATTTTTACGGAATTTTCTTTTAAATTATTTCTGAATTTTCCTAGAATGGCACGCGGCCGCTCTTGGAGCTGCCACGTGTCACCTCTCTTTTATTCATTTTAATTTTTATTTAATTTTTATTTCATCCCCCTTCTCTCTTTCTTTTTTTCTCCCTTCTCTCTCTCTCTTCACTGTTCCCTCTCAAGATCACGTGTACCGCACATGACCCCTCCCCCTTCCTCTCGCATGTGCATCACACGTGCTTTCTTCTCCCCCCATGTCGAATGTTCCCTCCTCCTCTTCTTCCACACGCACGCCGTGGTCTTACGTCCCACGACCATTGCACCTCACCTTCCCAACCTTTGCACCTTTACCTCCCAGTCGTTATCCTCCTTCTACTACTACTATAAATCTAGCCTCTACTGGCTTTTGATTGCATCTGGCATTTCTAGAGAAATCTAGGGAGAGAGAGAGAGAGCTGTGAGAGAAAGGGTGATGACATCACACTCTTCCCTTCGGTATAAACCATTATTGCGATTCGAGGGACTCTCCGAGCACCTGGTGGCTTCCCTTCACCACGCGAGTAGCCAAGCTCTTTGCTCCCCTTCACCGGAGTAGATCGAGCGACAATCACCGAAGAGCCCTTAGCTTCTCCACACACCTAGAGAGACCCTTTCTTCCTCTTCTTTCCGACCTTCTTCCTTTTTCTCCTATTCTCTACGGCTCACCCCACCTCCATCTCTCTCTATCGCTCCACCCCTCGCTTTCACCTTGCTTTTCTCCACAACCCTCTACCCTCGACCTACACCTACTCCACTCATCCTCCCCTTGATCACCTCACTCATCGAGTCGCCTCGCACCACCCTGCACCTCGTTCCTTAGCCTCTCCGCCTCAACCTCGTGCCACCTCAGATCCACAGTCGCCCACCTCGAGTCACACGTTGCTTTGCCACCTCTGCACCAACGACCGCCACCGCGAAGCACATCAGCGTCGCCTTCATCAACCCGCCCTCGTTGACCTCCTCCACTGCTAGTTGCACACCACCCTCGGACGTGTGTCGCTTGAGGTGAGCCTAGCTCCGTCGATCGTGCCACCGTCTCCGCACTACCACGCTCGACCATCCGCCTTCACCACCGAGCATCTTCACCCGCTAATCTCCATCCGCCCTCACCGCTCGATGTATAATCGTCATTAGATCGGGGACTAGCCCTTGATCTAATGGTCATACAACCGCCACATGGATTCCCCAAGCCTCGGCCCACGCCTCAAGATCCGGGTGAGCCAAAATTGCCTCTAGATGCCACGTGTAGGCGCGAGAGCCCTGTCTCAGTCTCCGCCCCCAAGCCTCGCGTGGCACGCGTAATGTACGTGGCAGGGGTAAATTGCATCTTGCTCCGTCAGACTTCCAGAAAATCGCGCAAAGGTCCTCGCCGCCCAAATCACATGTGACGGATGTGCCCGCAAGTGTAAATTAAGGAAAGGCCTAGGTGGTTTTGCATAATTACAGATAAGTCCCTACAGGGATCATTTTGACCATAATACTTTATTTTATTATAATTTAGTCCTTGGAACTTTATTCTGTCATAACTTTATCATCTTTTATCCATTTTTAGCATATAATATGTCATTTTGAAGCTTGTTTTGTGCTCTATCATTTTATATATTTTATGAACAGATCGGACCTCGATTTAAATTTAATATTATTTGAGGACCTCTTCTTATCACGTGAGCTTAATTTTGACATATTTGTACCAAACTTGACTTAATCTGCTGGGACTCAATTGAGAAGATTTTAATTCGATTAATTCTCTATTGATTAGTGTTGATTATTTTTGTGGAATTTATCTTTTGCAGGAAAAAAACTATAATTTAATCATTTCTGATGAATAATGAAATTCTCTGGCCCATTATGTTGGAGTTTTGACTAATGAATATCTTTCTTGATAAATTTCTGAGATATGTGATAATTAGGGGGTTAATCGAACTTAATCAAGAAAGGTTGATTACTCATCTCCTTGATATTTGCGATTAATTTATTCTCTTTAAGGATTAAATTATAAGGAAGATCAAGGGCAAGATTATCTTGAGAATTATTTTACTATGCACTTTTCCAGGATTATTCATTGATCTATTGACATTCTAGCATGCAGCCTGGAATTTAATTTGAATACATTTTTTTGAATTTATCTCTTTTAATATATGATTTCATTTGAGGATTAATCGATGAACTAAGGATTGAAAATAGACATAATCACATATAACATGCTTCATTGTTTCCTCTGTTTATTTTGCTTGCATTGTACTGCATTTCTTTTATTTTTATTTTATTTTATTTCTTGACATATAGATTAATATAAAAATTAATTAATCACTTAAATTAATTTAGAACCATGCACGTATAAATAACCGTTCCCTGAGTTCAACCTTGGTAGGCTTAAAAAATGACCGCCAAGAAATTTAATCGTCAACAATAATAATGTTATTGTTTGTATTATCGACAACTTTTCCTACTTATGTCGGCAGTAAGCATAATTGTTGGTTATATTAAGCATCAATACTAAGCAACCAATACTCCATCATTTGTTAGGATGCTAATCATCTGGGTTGGGGTATCCTCCTGTGAATAGTAGATGTTTGGAGGGTTGGGATGGTTGGAATGATAATTGTGATGTGATGTGACATTGATCATGCGTCATATTAACTTTTTTCTAATTATTATAATATTTTTTTATATTAATAAGTGTATTTGATCAAAGTTAAAAATCATTATACGAAAGAAATTGTAGGGTCAATACAAGTAGTCCCAACCTTGGAATGCATGGTTGGAGTTAGGGGTATGCCAGGGTATTCCAGGGTACCCTGGCAACCAAACAGGCCCTAAGGGTGCGTTTGGTACGCGGGTCAAGGCGGGTTATACTGGTAGAGGGTAACCCATTTTTGAGTTTTGGTGTTTGGATAGAGGATTAAGCTGGGGGTGGATTAGAAGTGGATTTGTTGTGATATGATTGTATTGGAGTTTGAAAAAGTGAGTAGTTATTGTGATGTAATTGTATTGGAGCTTGAAAAAGTAAGTAGAAGTGGAGTAGTTTATAATTTTTATATAATATGATGGTATAATATAATATTTGTTGATAGGATTGATGATGTAAAATTGATTTATTTATTTTTTTAAAAAAGAATAAAATGGGGCCCACACGAGAGAGAGGGAGAGTGGGTTGGGGGGGGGGCGGAAGTGTATAAAAATGAAGCATCCTAAGTGTCAACTGAGGAGTCAGGTCCCAAATCGTCATGTAGCTCGATTGCGTACATTGCCTTGCCAACTCATTTCATTCTTAAAATTTTAAAAATAGATTAAATGTGTTAATTAAAGTTAAGTAAAAGGTTAAAAAATTATTTAACTGAATAAGAATAAGAATTCCATTATCGCCATGTAAATGAATATTTATTAAAAAAATCACCTTTGATAGTCACATAGAGGTAGTATAGCTAGGGATGAGCAATGAGCTAGGCTGGCCTTGTCCAGCCTGCTACTCGACCTTGACCCAAGCGGAAAATTGATGGGTCGGACTTGGGCAAAATATAAATCCATATGATTTTTCAGACCGAGACCCAGCCAAGGTTGACCCCGCTAGCCCAATATAATATACAATGTAAAAAAATGATAAATAATCAATGGTAAGTGATGTAGGGTTTGTTGTTCTCTTGAAAATCTTGTCTGTTATTTCTTCCTCATTCATTCTATAGGTGCTCGATTAAGGTTAGTATACTATATTATGTTGAATTGATGTTTTTCCTTTACCAAGTTAAAAGTGTAATGCACATACTTTTCTTAAAATCCTTAATAAGATATCATATGGGAATGACAAAGCTTGAACCTTTTCAATAATGAACTAAAATAGTTTGCGCTAATGATATGATCATTGCATGAAGAATTTAGGAGATCGTCGAGTTTTATTATTAGGTATGTAACTAGTTTGAATTCGGTCAGTCCGAATCCGACCTATTAGTTTTGGGTCGAGCTTGAGCTTGGGTCGAAATTCGCTGGATTTTCTGTACCCCTTCTTGGCCCAAGGCCCACTATTAAATCAGATTGAGTCCGTGTCAGTACGCCCGCAAAGACCCGACCCAATGCTCATCCATAAATATAACCAAAGGAGCATCATATGCTAATCTTGGCAAGACGTTTGTTAAACACTGGTGGCAGGACGAATGAGCATGCTTTCATCTTTTTTGCTTGCAAAGATTTATGTTTGAAATTGGGTTAAACTGTGTGTTTGGATAGCGGGTTACCTGGGATGGAGTAACATGTTTTGTGTTTTAGGGCCCGTTTGGTAACCGGGTTACCCCTGTGTTATCCCGAAGTAACCCGGTTTCCCCCCCTCTTTTCTTGAGATGGAATTCTATCATAAATCATAGTGACATCACATCACAATGATCACATTCTTTATCCCAACCCTCATAACCATCTCAAATAGCTACTATTCCCATCAGGTTACCCAATCCACCCCAACCCATCAACCAAGAGGGTTTGGGGTTAAGAGGCTTTGTTGTGATGTGATTGCATTGAAGTTTAGAAAAGTGAGTAGTTGTTGTGATTTGATTGTATTAGAATTTGGAAAAGTGAGTAGCAGTTAGTATTTTATAATATTTAGATGATAAGATGGTATAATATATTATTTTTTTGTTGAAATGTAAATATTTATTTGTTTTCATCTATTTACATGATAATATATAAGTAAAAAAATCGATCCAATCTGATCCTATCCATAATCTAGTGGATCGAACTGGATTTGATTTTAATGTTTACTTGTTTGTATTGAAAAATATAATCCAATAAATGCACATGGATTAGACTAAAAATCAATCCTATCCAAATCATGTGCTAATCTTGTGAGAAGTTTTTTCCTTGGTCACAAAATCTACATCAACCTTTCTTTTCTCTTCCACGGCAGATACAAACCAAAATAGACGGAGATAATGATATTATTTTGATATCTACAAATATCAATATTCATATAAAGAAATGGCAAAACTTTCTCACTTTATGCAGGGTCGGCTACATAGATTCATGCTCAAATCCATGTTGAAATATACGACTATTTTTACAGTTGAAACATCGAATATTTATTTAAATTTTAATATATAAATATATTTGTCAAGAATTATTTTCATTAAATATATTTGCATCATATATAAATTATATATAAATTATTTATCATCCTGCTGCCCATATCTGATCCATAATCATTTTTTAGCATTATACCATACTTTGCATACCCATCGAACATTGATCGACAATTCTCCGCCGTTGGAAATAAAATTTATAATGGTCCTAACCGTACTTCTTGATATAAAATGATAGTTCTGTTTTTTAATGGCAAATCATTAAACGGGAACCAAATTTATATACAAAGAAAACTTTAGATCCAAAGGATTGAGGTAAACTTAGAAGCACATGCTACTTTATTCAATTCCTTTCTTTAATATCACAAGACTAAACCTTGTCGGACATGGGTCATCAAAGGCTGTAAATAGGGGACATAATTAGGGCATGTATTTGCATGTTAGACCAATGATGCACACAGCTGTGTATCAGGACTCTACTATTAAATTGCTCTGATCGAGAGATCGGCCCACAGTGGAGAAATCTTACACGAATGTACGAGTAATAAATATTTCTGATGACATGATATTATTAAAAAAATGGAAGAACTGTTTGCCATATTAACATCACGAGTGTGCATCCTCTGTTGCAGTGCTCTAATGCACTACAGCCGCTCCATCATGCTCGATCAGCAGACAACCCAAGCCCGTAACATCACAGCCATAGAGATACCAGCACATGTTCCGTATAATTAGAGCTGGTTCTTGTAATGAGGAAAGGGAGCCTACTTTGTGAAGTAGGTAACCTCACCTACTTCACTTATTTTTTGTAATTTTTTATTTTTTTGAAAAATATCACCTTGAATTTTCATAACTATATCACTCTAATATGTCATTCAAATTTCGTCGTAAACAGAGACTTCCATTCCCTCCATCCAGAACAGGTAATTTTAACGGTCTTAGATTTGCTGTAATCGACCTGTTCTGGATGAAGGGCATAAGAGTCTCTGTTTCTGACGAAATTTGAATGTATAAAAATCCACGTTGTTATTTTTCAAAAAAATAAAAAAATACTAAAAATGGATGAGAAGAAGGTAAGGTTAGGTACTTCACAAAGTTGACTCCCTTTAATCTTATGTAATTACCAATAAAACAATGATAACTTGGGAGCAGTTAAGGGACAATGCAAGCTGTCACCAGAGCGTGGAATCAGGACAGATACAATCATACAATAGGTGTGATTTGCAGCACATGCATCCTATGACGCTGCTCTGTTGCATCAAAATGGCCGATTACGTATGAATAGATTTTCCTCGTATTATCATAAGATTTATTTTGGAATTTAGCTTATGTGATTTTATGAAAATGCTAAGGTGGATGTATGGACACACACGTAAAGATCGTATACGGAATGATGCAATCAGAAAGAAAGTTGGTGTAGCTCCAATCGAGGATAAGATACGAGAAAACCGCTTAAGATGATTTGGTCGTTTGCAAAGAAGATCAACTGATGCATTAGTTAGGAGATGCGAGTTTCGTGATGTTGAGACGGCTAAGAGAGGGCGAGGACGGTCCAAGAAGTGTTTGAAAGACACTATACGAAGGGATCTTAGTTTTCTGAATTTAAGCTCGGGATTGACCCAAGATAGATCTGAATGGAGGTGAAGAATCCATGTAGCCAACCCTACTTAATTGTGGGAAAAGGCTTTGTTGTTGTTGTTTTTCTCCGGCGTTCACAAACACCTAAGAGTAGTTGGCCTAATCCTGCTCATTAGTTACAATTACAGGTCTTGCCAACAAACACATCATCCCAGAACCTGCCTTTGGCTACAAAATTATGGGCTTTTTGTCACTATTTGTTGATCAAATGAAATTTAATAATAGCATTCTGCATTCCCAACACTCTGAAAAACGAAACCAACTTCACTAGAGCATATACACCAAATAATAAAAAAAACGGACATAAGAAAGAAGCATCAAGCCATGAAATAATGCATTAAAACGACATAAGAAAATCACAAAACACGATCTTATGTCACGTGTGAAAATAACTCGGGGGCGAGAGGATTTCATATTCACCTGCCTTCAGCGTTGATCAATTGCGAGAAAACCTTGCTCATCGACGAAGAATCGTCGTTGACATTCGAGACTCCCGCTCCCTGCACTTGTACAGCCGTTTCTACATCAAAGCTGCTGAAATTTCGTATCTGCGGTACTAGTTCGGAAATCTGTAAAGAACTGCTTGCATCATTCTCGCAGGAATTCAGCGCATCCTGCAGCTGCAGGGAGTACTCCAGATTCCACAAGATGTCTCCCATGGAGGGCCGATCAACACCATAATCTGCTAAACACTTCTCTGCAGTCTCTCCGTACTTCCTTAGCGATTCGGGCATTATACTTCCCGCAAGGCGGGGATCAATGATTAGTTCTAGTTGGCCATTCTTGAGCAGCTTCATAGCCCACTCTGCTAAGTTAACCATCTCCCTTGGGAGTGTGGGATCTATAACCGGTCTCGCGCATAGCACCTCGAGCAAGACCACCCCAAACGAATAAACATCAGATTTCTCTGTCAGCTGCTGCCTTCTGAAGTACTCTGGATCTAAATACCCAAAACTACCTTTAACTGCTGTGCTAACATGCGTTTGGTCCAATTCAGGACCGGTTTTTGAGAGACCAAAGTCTGCAACTTTCGCTAGTAGATTCTCATCGAGCAATATGTTTGCGGATTTGACGTCACGGTGGATGATGGCCTTCGCTTGACCGGTGTGAAGATAATGAAGCCCTCTGGCCGCACCGATGCAAATATCCAACCTCTGCTTCCAGGATAGCACCGGATGGTTTGATCCGTAAAGATGGCTTTTGAGGGTTCCTTTCTCCATGTACTCATAGACAAGTATCATCTCATTCCCTTCATCGCAGTATCCGATCAATGAAACCAGATGCCGGTGACGCAGACGTGACAGAAGCTCTATCTCTGTGCGGAACTCATTGATACCCTGCTGAGACTTGGGATTGCCGCGCTTCACTGCCACCTTGGTATCATCTCTCAGCTCTCCTTTGTAGACCTTGCCGAACCCACCGACTCCAATGATGAGACTCTCGTCGAAGTTATTGGTTGCTTCTTGCAAGGCGAAGAAGGGAAACGCGAGGCCAAGGGTGGTGTTCAATCCGGACGGGGTAGACGTCAGTGTGCCATTGGAGAATTTGCTTCCGAACGTGTGAGATGTTCCTGCAGTGGTCGAGATGGGCAACCATGGCTTGGAGTTGCGTTTCTCACCCCGCTTTCCTCTTCTTCTCGCCGTGTAAAGAATGGCGAAGAAAATGACTCCTCCAAGAACTCCAAACACTACGCCCAATATGATGGCAACACGGGCTTTCGAACTTGATCGAGATGTTCCATCTCCAGAGCTCATACCGTCAAGACTACCGAGCGAGTTGTTCATCTTCATGATCTCGAGACCATTAAGAATCGCGTTGGCATCCACAAGCTGAGAAGTCGAAGGGCCGATGCTGACTTGCAGCCTACCTGATCCATCACTGATTCCGATGACGAAATCCATAAAATAAGGAGCAGCTAAAGTGTTGGACATGACAGTCGAGAGATCGAGATCGCGAACCGCGATCGCGCTCCCAATATATACATTGAAGAGGAGCTGATTCAACGACTTGCTAACGATATCACAGAAATGCAATCTTACAAAGTACTGGTAGCTGGAGTCCACGGGGAATTCCCAAGTGACGTTGAAGTTGCCATTGGAGACGTTGGCGACGGACATCTCGGTGGCCGTGCGGTAGACAGCCTGGGGGGCGATCTCCCGCGTGGCACCACCAGAGGGGTAGTTGATGATCCCGGTGAAGGAGAACGGAGTGGCGAGGTTGACGTTAACCAGGAAGCTGCGGTCCGGGACCCAAGTCCTCCACAGGGTGTCGTTGGCGGGGGAGACCATCGGACCGCCCATGTTTACGCGGTAAGCCGTCTCAAGCGCGGTGGAGGGGAGCCCGTCGAATTTGGCCATGGGAACGACGGTCTCGGCGTCATCGGTGACGAGATTGTCCGGCACGGAGACGACCTCGATAGCGCTGACGAAGGCGAAGGAGCCGGCGGAGGGCGTGAACCGGACGGAGAGAGCATCGGAGGTGACGTTGAGGAGGTACTCCCTGATGGGATCGGCGGATGCGTTGCGCGGCTGGAAGTCGTTGAGGAGGGTGAAAGGCGGGGCGGAGACGGAGAAGCGGGCGGCGGTAAGGTTGAAGCCCTGGGAGACGAAGGGGAGGAAGTGGAGGCGGAGGAAGTGGCGGCCCGGCTGCTTGACGGGGAAGGAGTAGGAGGAGGGGGAGGCGAAGACGCGCGCGGTGCGGTAGAGGGCGGGGAGGGCGGAGGAGGAGGCGCTCGCGAGGGCGGAGTCCGGGGCGGAGAGAGACCACGGGGCTTTGCCGCCGTCGGCGAGGAAGAGCCGGTGGTCGAGCGGCGTGTCGGAGGTGGAGCCGCAGTCCACGAGGTACTGGTCCGGTGGGTTGTACTGCGCGGATGTGGAGATGGAGAGGAAGGAGAAGACGAGAGCTATCGCTGCTGCCGCGCTTCTGCTTCGTCTTCCTCCTCCCATTCTAAAAGAGGAGAAGAAGAAGAAGGCAGAACCCTAATAATGGGATCGGCAGAGCTTGACTTGATGTGGAAGGGGAAGCAGTGGGAGAGAGAGGGATCTGAATCTGATGGATCGGTATCATGTGACCATCACCCCGAGGAAACGCCTCACCATTTTTTCCAGCTTAAACAACTTGGACTAAAAGGAAATAAAAGAAAAAAACGGCACGGAACCTACCCACTGTTTTGTTGCATAAGTTTTGGATAAATTATATAAATGGGTTCAGTGTTTAGTTAATTAATAAAAGGGTTCTGAACAAGAAAAATATAATATTTTGGGACTTGTATACATCTCTTTGCTGATTATAGTTCTGAGATAGGCATGGCAAATCATCATATCTTTAATTAAAATGTTATAGATAAGAGTAGAGATGCAAATGGTCGGATACGGATACGGATGGATATAGGTATTACCATATCTTTATTCGTTTTTTAATACGAATATAGATACGGATATTGACGGATATTAAAACTACCTTACCATATCTTTAAAAAACGGACACGGATGTAAAACGGATACTGATCGCACACGAGTAATGTTAGAAATACTCTATAGAATCGACTTAAATATATAAGAATTGGATGAAAAACACATGATATTAATTTACTAAATGTGTTTGTATCATAAAAAGTATATAAATATGGTAAAAGGAGGTAGAGAATTATGTTATATATGGTTAAAAATAAGGGATTTTTACCCGGCAGACCCTGTAATCTTTTGCAATTACCGCTACGACCTTTGAAACATCATAATTCCTCCCCCGACCCTATAAACTTGCTCCGTCTTACCACACGAACCCTACTGTTAAATTAACACATCTAAAGTTAACTTCCTTGAGTTAGAAATGAGTTAATCTAACCGATCTATGATCAGACGGCTATAATTAATCAAAAAATAAAAAAATAAAAAAGACTCTTCTACATGGGTGGGGGGGGGCTTTGACGGCGGCGAGATCGGAGCAGGCGCTGGCTCTCCAATCGGCGGCGATGCAGGCGACGAAGCTCCTCCTGCGCTCCATCGCGCGAGCCCCTTCCGTGTGAGCCTCTTGTTCTGCGCTCCATCGTGCGATTCCAGGAGCAGGCGGTGGCTCTGATCTCAGTCCAGGCTTGAGGCCCCTCCATGCGCGAGGAAACACTCTACGATGAGACACTCCAGGCGGAGTCGCCTTCAGTTTCAGACTCCAAGCTTCGTGCCTCCAAGTCCAAGTCCTCCGTAGCTGACCCCTCCCCATCCGATCTCCCATGGTTTAGCTCGTGCTGCACAGGCTTCGGGCGGCGAGATCGGAGGGGGGGCTCTGCAGGGGGAGGCGAGACAAGAATGGGGGGGTGGGTCTACATGGGGAAGCAGCGGGACCCGGGGGGTGGGCTCTGCAGGGGGCGGCGGGACGGGGGGAGGAGGGCTTCAACGGCGGCGAGAGGGGGGGGTTCGCAGGGGAAGCAGCGGGACCCGAGGGGGAGGGGACTCTGCAGGGGGTGGCAAGACGGGGAGGGGGGAGCTTCGACGACGGCGGGGGGAGGGCTCTGCAGGGGGAAGCGGCGGGACCCCGGAGGGGTAGGGCTCTGCAGGAGGCGACGAGACAGGGAGGAGGGGGGGAGCTTCGACGCCGGCCGACGGAGGAGGGGAGTTTTCGAGCAGGGGCGACGGCAGACTGGAGGAGGGGACGTTGTAGGGAGGCGACGTTTTCAGATGTAGGTGGACGGTGGGAGGGAGGGAGGGCAGCTGGAGGTGGAGGGTGGGAGGGAATGGTACTCCTAGTAAATTAAATAAATAAAGAGGGTAATATGGACATCTTTTTAAAGGAATCTGGTAACATTTAACGGACAAATGGATGGGGATTAACCACATGGTCTGTGTGGTAAGAGTTAACAAGTTTACGGGGTCGAGGGAGGAATTACGATGTTTCGAAAGTCGTAGCGGTAATTGTAAAAGATTATAGGGTCTGCCGGGTAAAAATCCCTAAAACTAAATCTATGAATATATTTATATACTAAAATGGATATACGAATACGGATGTTTGCGGATATCAAAACGATATCCATATCCGTATCCATTTTAAAACGGATACAGATACAGATGTCTAAATCTGTATAAAATGGATACGGTGACGGATCGGATACGGATATATCCGTATCCGCTTGCATCCCTACAGAATGAAGATATTAATATTTAACAAACGAATACGATTATCCTGTGAATAATAAACATCACCTAAAACTTGTACCAATGAGAAATATTTTTTAAATTTGAAAGTAATATATGACTAAATCAAACCTACGTAAACTACAAAAATAAAAAAGAAGATAATGTAATACACTAAATTAAATAATTTGTATAATAATTAATTAAATAGTATAAAGATTAATTGTTTTCTCCATGCATTCGAAATTATGTCCATAATGAAATATATTAGACAATACCATGTAACATATTTATACATTTGTTCGAACACGATACACACACAATATGACATAAATTTGGTAACACGGAAATCAATGTCTGTATGTGTCAAAAATATGTAACCATATTTGTATCTATATCTTCAAGAAAATGGAAGTGTTATCTGTATGCGTAAAAAATAAAAATCGGTATCGTTATCTGTCTATGTCCATCAAAAAATAAAATCGCATATCTATATCTACTTAAAAACATATATTGAAATATATGTATTCGATTGCAACCTTAATTATTATTGTATAATCGAATTCTCCATGAATTATCATATCACGTATAATAATCACAATAACAGTAATATATAGCTCATTAGACACAATTTATCGAAATTTGAACTACGTAGATTGTATATATAAAATAAATTCTATCATTTTCATTAACAGATGTAATTAGCAAAAATACAATTTTGAAATCCATATACGCCTTCGGATGAGGGATACAAAATAAATATATTTTTTAGGTAAAAAAGGGCGACTTCTTGAGTTAGGAGTCACTGCAAAACCACTATATTAATAAAATAAGGGATACATTAAAGATTATCTTGACTCCCAATAGTTTAAGAGAGCCTTACAATGAGACAGAACATTGTCTGGATAGAAACTCTGATTATTAAAAAGGAGGTCGTTTCTCGCTAGCCAGATTGCCCATAGCACGCCAAAGGGTCCTGCAACATCATCCGTTGAGCTACCTCCTATCTTTCTTACCCCTTCCCAAAAGTTGAGTGGGCCACTCGCTTCTACCTATGGGATCGTCATTTCTCTCCAGACCTTTAGCGAGGACTCACAGGTGAGTAAAAGATGATCCGAGGTCTTCAACTGCTCCTCACACCTGTCTCAAGTAACATCCTGAAGACCAATGAACCTCGCCCTCCTGTCTTTTGTCTAGAAGCCTGCCCTCCTCAAGCACCTAAGGAAGACTTTTATTCTGTTTGGTATCCTACTTGCCCAGATAATCTTCACATCCTTGCACAGGTCCTGATCTTGATCTTGTCTCGCACTTCTCAGTTCTTCGTATAGTTGTTTGATAGAAATTTTATTGCCCGTCCATTCAAAATGATCCTTGATCTGTGAAAAGTCATCTGGAGGGAACCATATCCAATAATCTTTCTAAATCCTCAAGCCTCCTAGTTGAAAGACCAGCAGTGAAATCCGGTCTCCACGCTCCAGAAAGCGCCAACTCCTTCACAGTTGCTTCCTTCGACGTCGTCAAAGTAAAGAGTCTTCGAAAGTGCATCTCCAACGGGCCTTCCCCTAACCGGTTATCCCTCCAGAATCTGAAACCTTCACCATCTCCTAATTTCGGCGATAGCCTGACGGATATAGTTGTTAAAACATCTCGTACCCCTTTCCAAAGGGCTGCAAAATATCGTGATTACATTTAAGCCCTTTCGTTTTTCATATTCAGAATATTCTTATATTGATATTGTCCGCTTTCAGATACATATAATGGAGGTTTGTTTTGACTAATATCTGAGAGAAAAACGATGGATTTTCAGATACATATAATGGAGGTTTGTTTTGGCTAATTACTTAATTGACGTCTAATGCAGAAAGTGCAGAACAAATGCAGATGCTGTAGGTTGTCGCAGGTTTTGACATGGACGTGCATGATAAGAACAATCATGTGAACGTCCAACTCGGAGATGATAAATAAGCCAAATGATATTGACAAGTTGTAATGGGAACAAGAAATAAAGTACGACATATCATATCAGATTGTCAAATGGGATCCCAAACTATTCGTATCACAACGACTATGGGCTGTTATTCACAAAAACTGAAAGTGACGCCACTCCTCTCCACCTACAGTTCCTGCCTTTATTTTGGACACTTTTTATTGTTGGGATTTTTACCCGACTGATCCTATAATCTTTGTCAATTACTTCTACGACCTTTGAAACATCGTAATTCCTCCCTCGACCCCGTAAACTTGTTCCGTCTTACCCCATGAACCCTGCCGTTAAATTTAGCTTTACTTGAGTCAATGCCTTGGGTTAATCTAACTAGAAGAGCATTCAACGGTGGATCTTCAAATGTCTCAGCTAGCTTTGTAATGCAAGTACCTTTGTTAGAATGCCAACCCTGCCCATAAATCATCCAGACAAACCGGCCATAAACGATAGAATATGCCTTAATGACTAAATGACAAGCCAAACATTCTTATATTGGCATTTTAGCAATTATCTATCCAGCTGATGTATTTACTTTTAAACAGGAGCACCCACATCTGATTAAGATGAATTGACTGTTTATTAAAAAATGAAGCAAAGGACTTGGTAGATCCTTTGTTCCACTGTATGGCATTACTTTCATATGCCAAGGAAGTGGTTGAGGGTCATGGAGGTCGTGTAAGGTCGAGACCGACGAAGGTGTCGTGGAGGCCATTTAAGGTCGAGACCGACGATAGAGGGGGAGGTCAGGCGGAGAGGAGGTCGGGAAGAGGCGACGGGGAGGTTAGGGGAGGGGAGGTCGGGTGGAGGGAGGGGAGGTCGGGTGGAGGCGGCGAGGAGGTTAGGGGAGGGGAGGTCGGGCGGAGAGGAGGTCAGGGGAGGGGAGGAGGGGGATGTCAAGGAGGAGTCCTAGAGGAGTAAGGGAGAAGGGTTGGTATTTTTGTAATTTCGAGAAACAAAATAGGAATTATGGAAATGAAATTCACAGAATCCGGTTAGTTTTAACAGCCAAATAGATGAGAGTTAACCGCAGGGTTTATATGGTAAGAGTTAGCAAGTTTACGGGGTCGAGGGAGGAATTGCGATGTTTCAAAGGTCGTAGAGGTAATTGACAAAGATTATAGGGTCTGCCGGGTAAAAATCCCTTTATTGTTTGTGCACTTTTCTAACTTTTCCAAAAGGATTTCTTTTATCTTTCTCAGATTCTGCCATTGGAGTTATTTTCTTTGGCGATAACATTTGCCTGTATATTTTTGTAAAATTAACAGTTCTGCCTGCCCTTTTATAATTACACTTATCTTCCTATTTTCCTTTAACAAAAGGGTAGAATTATAATTTTTCATAAGAATATACGTGTACAAGTGATGCTAAAAAAGATAAGGGCATAATTGTAATTGTAAAATCTAAAAAAGAAACATAAATATAAAAAAACCTTTTTCAAAAGTAATTTTTACCCGACACACCCTATAATCTTTGTCAATTACCTTTATGACCTTTGAAACAACCTAATTCTCCCACAATCTCGTAAACTTGCTCCTTCTTACCCCACAACCCCTACCGTTAACTTGAGGCTTCTTGGATTAATTTGCTTGGGATTAGGATTGGGTTAATCAAACTGCAACAGATGGTGGTCTGAAGTTGAATTCATTCTTCCCCCAAATGGTATGGAGGCGGCGGAGATGCTTCGAGGCGGCGGTGGTCTGATGTACGATTCGATCATTCACGTCGGTGAATCTGATCAAGCCTTCACGCATGGTGCTCGATTGAATGCTGCTCTCAGATGTTTCTCGGCTTCATGGTGTTTCATCTAATGCTCTCGCTTGTGTTCAACCTCCCGCTCGAACGTGTTGGGGGGAGGGGGAGGAGGAGGGTGGAGGTCAGGCGAATGCAATGTCGAGCGGAGGGGAGGACAGGAAGGAGGCCTGGGCGGAGGCAGAGGGGATAAGGTTTGGGCGAGGGCGGAGGGGAGGTCGGGTGGAGGCGAGGTCGACCGGAGGGGAGGACGGGAGGTCGAGTGGAGGGGAGGGGATGTCGTGGAGGAGGCCTGGAGGCGTGAGGGAGAAGGGATGGTATTTTTTGTAAATTTGAGAGACAAAATTGGTATTATTAAAAAGAAATTGATGGAATCTAATTAGTATTAACATCTAAATGTATGGGGGTTAACCACATAATAAGTAATATTTAGCAAGTTTACAGAATCGAGGATAAAATTAAATTATTTCAAAAGTTGGGAGGTAATTGACACAGATTTAAGATTTACCGAGTAAAAATCCCTTTCAAAAAACACTTTTGTCTTTACTTATTTCGTATATCTTTCGGAACTACTCTGTTAATCGTTAATCTTTATGGGTCAAAACGTTAGAGACCATCAAAAGGCTAAATTGTGAAAAATAATAATAACTAATTGGTCAAATCAAAGCTTTTCTTTCCCTCTTTTTAGCCATCACGTGACTTCTTCCTCCTCCCCATGTGTGTGTTTCGTTGAGAAAAATAATGAGACATGCGATCTAATTCATTGGATTTCCATCCAACGATGGAGGATATAATTTCTAATATTATCAGTATTTTAGAATCCATTGGTTTTCTGTTTTTACTCATCGGTTAAATGTCGACCATTTCTCTCTTTTTCAACTTTCAAATTATAGTAGTAAAGTTATCCTGCTCGCAATAATGGATTTGTGTTTATAGAATGAAAAATATAGGTGGATCTAGCCTCCTAGTCCTTGTTTTCGACTTCTTAAGGGAATCATTGCCCTCGATTCGCGATGGAAGAAAGACCATTGCTATCGATCTTCGAGCTCAGCCTGTCATCGCCTCCCCCTTGGCAATTCCTCCACGGTTAATGGAGCTCGAGGAGTATGAAGCTAGAGCTCCACCAACAATGCCTCTGTTACATGACACTTTTCCTTTCTGTGCCTAGCACCAAGGAAAACATCATCTCCACCATCGATATCGCCACCTCACTGACATTCATTATTGCATCTTAACCTCCAAGCGAGGCGGCCATCGATCTCTCTCACCATCGCCGCTCAATGCTTGGTGCTAGAATCTCTACCGGCACCCTCCTCTTGCCATGTGGTAGGGCTCTCGAAGGTCCTCTACCCTTCATTGGCCACAAGAGTCTCCATTACAATTGGAGCTATTAACAATAAACACAACCGCAACAAATTCTTTTCCCACATTAAATAGGGTCAGTTGCATAGATTCTTTGTCTCCATTCAGATCTATCTTGGGCCATTCTTGAGCTAGATCGATCCAAAAAATTAAGATCCCTTCATATAGTATCATTCCAACACTTTTTGAGTTTTCCTCGCCCTCTCTTAGCCGGCTCAATATCCCAAAACTCGCATAACTTGTGCATCAGCTGACCTTCTTTGCAAATGGCCAAACCACCTCAAGCGATTTTCACACATCTTATCCTCGATCGGAGCTACAGCAACTTTCCTTCTGATTGCATCATCCACATCCGATCTTTACATATGTGTCCACACATCTACCTTAGCAATTTCATTTCTACCATTGCCACTCTCTGCACATGTCTATGATTTACATGTTAACATTCAGATCCATAAAGCATCGCATATCTCATGGCAGCTTTGTAAAAAATTTCTTTGATTTTCAAAAGAATTTTCTTATCACAGATAACAGTATAGGTCCCTCTCCATTTTAGCCAACCGGCATTTATCCTATTGTTAATTATATAAATACAGAATTATAAATGATAAATAAATAAATAAATAGGAAGTTGCAAAAATAACAAGTTGTAAATATTCAAATGGAGTTGTAAAATAATATAATTGTAAATAAACATGATTGCATAACATAAAATCACAATAATTAAACATAAGTGTAAATTTTAACATAGTAATCGTGGTAAATAAATACAAAGTTGCAAAATATAATAAAGAATCATAATAAATAAACATTGAGTTGTAAAATGTAACAAAATAATCATAGTAAATAAACACGTAGTTGTTTAACCTATTTTCAAAAATATTTTTTATCGGTTGGGCTTAACTTCTATCATATTAGTTATATCAGTTATGTCGCTTTCTTTTCTAAAATTTAGATGTATCTCTAAGATCTTATAAAATTTACAGTTCTATCCTTTTATAATATAAATTATGCCCTTACTTTACTGTAATGGAAGGGCATAATTGTGAATTGTGTGAGGTGACAGAGGCACAACTGATATTACAAAAAGAGAAAGACATATCTGATATTGCAGAAATTAAGGACACAATTGATAAAAACCTCTAAAATATAACAATTAGTTTTTCCATATATATATATACATACATATATAATGGGAAAAAGGAGTATCATCCCTGAATGTAGCCAACTTTCATGCTTCCGCCCCTTTTCGTCTATATTTTTTTATTTTTCAAAAATGAAATCTATTGGAATTTAAATCACAATATGTCACCATGGTATCATTCAAAATTCCACTTAATTTGAGACTTCTATCCATCCATCAAGACCGTCAAATTTTAACAATCTCAGAATTGCTGAAATTGTCCCCCTTCAGACGGAGGGCATAGAAATCTCTGTTTCTGACGAAATTGAAATAGACATAGATCTGATTTGTTTCCTCTTAACCATGGTTTGTTTTGAGTGTTATGCCACTCTTAACCATATAATGGTTTGAATAAATCATGCTTTAGTTCAACACATGACAGGCAAATTGATGGAAGGGCACAAACGTTAACGGCGCGTGAAGGTAGGGACACACCTTATATTCGAAAAAAGGAGGGGTACAACTGAAATTACATTACAGAAGTTAAGAGATCCCAAAGTGATAAATTCCTTAAAAATAATCTACTAGGGATATTAAAAGATTATTTTTATACTTGTACACTTTCAAAATTTTCCAATAATATGTGTACTAATATTTTTACAATTACATTTGTGACCCGATATTCGTGTTGAATTCGCACAGTTGTCCTTCCATTAGTGTCAAGATTGGAAAATGTTGTAGTCGATATTCAGTCGATTAGAGGAAAAATTGGCACTTGTGCAAATAATCAGATTTAATCGAACTTTACGTATGTTCTTGCACATATACATAGATTCAGACATTTGATATATATATTATCATAATGGAATAAAATAAATAATTGAATTCGAATCAAACATCAAGTTTAAGTTTACCTATTTTTTAAAAATAAAGATTATCTTAAGAAAAATCCATCGATTAGTCAGCCAACAATCTGTTGACGGAGTAATTCTTATCTACTTGACCAATCCGACCGACTAATCAACCTAATCGATCAATTTTTACAACTATGATATAAGTGTAATACGAGGCACGAGCACAAAAGGACACTAAATGCTATTGGAGAGCTCCGGTCCGTTTGGTTGCAGGGTTGGGCAGGGTTGGATTGGGTTGGATGGGCTGGGTGAATAGTAAACTGTGAGGAGGGGTACCCCTGTGAATAGTACCCAACCATGCCCAATCCTGCAACCAAACGAACCCCAAGGGTCAGTTTGGTAACTGGGTTGGGTTGAGTTGAAGTACTCCTATGAATAGTAAACTGTGTGGAAGATTGAAAGGATTAAAGTGACAAGTACACCGATATACACTAGCAACCAAACTGATCCCAAAGGATACGACTAAAGCAAAGACGAGGAAGAGAAGAAAGGGTGTAGATGCCAACTAAGACGACCTTTACGTGGGCAGGAATACAAGCGCGGTTGGGTTGAGGAAACGCGCGATATATCTAGTAGCATCACATCGCATCGCACGGGACCAACACCAACTGCCCTCTGGCGTGCGGGACACCACTTTTGCATGGCTGTATGCACGTATCCAATACCACCTTTTTTTAATCATCGTCGTGTCAACTGAAGGCGTGATAGTAGACCTCGCCAGCTGGAGGTCCGTCCGTCCAGCCCGTTTATGAGTCGGACTTAAGCTAGTAGATTTGGGTATGAGTTGATCTGGCTCGATCTGCAAAACATAAAAAATACATTAATATAAATCAAATAATACACTTATTAATATGATACACTTCAAGTTTTTCATATGTGACACTAGTTTTTAAATAAAATTTAATAGTTTACATGTCAATTAACATATAAATTACTTATATTAGCTATATAAAGTATAAAGGGTATTGATAAAATTATTTATACATATATATACCAATAAAAAAATAGTGGAAAAAGAATGAAATGGGTCATGGCGGACTTTGGACAAAGGATTTTTAATCTCGACCTGTTCGGTCTGTCCTATGGACCGACCCAATATGCATTTTGGCCAGGTCTGCGTGGCAGTTGGATTTCCCTTGGATTTCACATGGCATTCCTATCAAAACTGCTTTGTTTTCTCCTCTTGTCGAATACTAGTGATGGAGAGATTATTTTAATGTGATTGTCAGTGTCTCTTTTTAGATATTGATAGGGTTATTTATACCCATAATCATGAGTAGTTCCATAATTATACGTGATACATAATTATATCAGAACCTCGAATAATGCTTAAGTCTTACATGACATAATCATGTGTTAACTTCAATCTAATTTTTGATGTTAACTATGAAAGATCCACCAATTATTAAGTATTCCACCCTTTAAGTTCACATTATTTTCAATTGATGCCGCTTCTCCCTCCCTTCCTCATTCCATACATGAATAATAGTTAAGTTTGTCTTCTTCCTCCTCCCTTACCTTTGTTGTGAAAATTTATTTCCACCTCAATTGAGATACACGTCCATGACTCCAAGCCAAATACATGGCGAGTTGTTGTTCCGACTATACTTCCATCGCCATTCTAAACGAAGCCGTCAAGAAGAGGAGGGTACGAGACCATGAAGAAAGGATCGATAACGAGGAGCTTCTGTCGTTGCTGTCGGGAATCTTCAAGGTGGACTCCATTGCCATTGTTATAACTCGACTTAGATCGATGGGAGGCTGGAGGAGGAGCTTGGAGGGGGATACGGAGTGGGCTGGAGGAGGGGGCCATGGAGGGCTATGGAGGAAGGAAGGTTGGAGAAGGGGGCATCAGAGGAGAGCGAGACGGAGGAGGGGAGACAATGGAGAACTCCTCCTGTTGTGGGAGGAGAGGAAGGGAGAGGAGGAGGAGGAGGGTGCTCTTGATTAAAAAATAAAAAAAATCAAAACAAAAAACATTAATGATAATCATTGGATATGGTATGGTTATATTAACTCACATGAATAGTTGAGTTATTGGATCAACCCAAATGATGGTTATGGGTGTAAGAGGAAGTAGGTATTCCAGGTTTCTCGTATAATTATGAATTATCAAGGGTTCTGAGAGTAATTATGAAATCTTTCAAGGTATAGGTATAAGGGATATTTACCCAGCGAACCCTGAAATCTTTCAAAATTACCTCTACGACCTTTGAAACATCGATATTCCTCCCTAGACCCCGTAATCTTGCTCCGTCTTACCCAACAAACCCTGCCGTCAATATTAACTATATTTGAGTCAAATACCCGAGTTAGTCTTGAGTTAAACTAACCAATTATCATCGGACGGTTAGGATTAGCCAAAATAAAAAAAAGGGAAAAAATCATGTAGGCGTTCTTCGTCAGCGCAGGCGGCTACATCGCGGGGAGGGAGGGTGGTGGCGGGCCAAGCAACAGGGACGCCAGAGGCCCATCGTCGGCGGGGGAGGTGGGGGCTCCATCAGGAGCCCATCGGGAGGGGCCGAAGCAACAGCAGGGCATGCAGGGGGGAGCCAAGCCACCTCGCGGCGGGGGAGGTGGGGGGCTCCATCGGGAGCCCATCGGGAGGGGGACGAAGCAGCAGCTGGGCGCGCGCGAGGGCGGAGGTTCATTGTCGGCGGGGGAGGTGGGGGGTGGGAGCCCATCGGTAGAGGTAATTTTGAAAAGATAGACCTTTCTTCTTCCTTCCTTCTGCGCTGGTGGAACCCAACATGGGACGGTGGCTCCGCCCGTGCGCGTGCGGCCACGGCAGAGCGCGGAGGCCGCGCGGCTGGAGGATGGAGGGGGCGGATCCACTGGCGGAGGCCTGGCGGTGTGCAGCCTTGGGACGCCGCGTGTGGGCACGGAGGATCTCTGAGCTGGGGGCGGCACGCCGCTCGTTGCGGAGGAGATGGTGGTTGCAGCCTTGCGGTGTGCAGCCTTGGGCCGCAGCAGCAGGGCGGAGGTCGGGAGGTGGGGGTGAAAGCCCATCGGGAGGGGGACGAAGCAGCAGCTGGGCGCGCGCGAGGGCGGAGGTTCATCATCGGCGGGGGAGGTGGGGGGCGGGAGCCCATCGGGAGGGGGCCACAGCAGCAGGGCAAATGGATGGGAGTTGGGTATAATGGCAATGAATGTAAATTTAACAAAGAAATTGGGTATAATGTAAACAAATATAACGGAAGCCGGTTAGTTTTAACGGACAAATGGATGGGAGTTAACCAGAGGGTCTGCACGGTAATGGTTAGCAAGATTACGGGGTCTAGGGAGGAATATCGATGTTTCAAAGGTCGTAGAGGTAATTTTGAAAGATTTCAGGGTTCGCTGGGTAAATATCCCTAGGTATAAATATTCCTATCAGTCATGTCTCTCCTTTTTTTTCAATATCAATTGTGCCCTACTTTTTTGGATAATTAACAGTTGCACCCCTCTAATTAGTTTTGTCATTATGGAGATAAATCAAACCGTGGCTTATACAATCAAAGCCCAACTTAGCAAAATTTCCTTACAATTGTGCCCCTACAATTTAAAAAAATGCATTTGTATCCTTTTTTTTTTCAATTACTCGTGTATTCCTAAAATAACATATATTTGAGAAGGGAATGGACAAAAGCTAATCCGAATGGCACAATTGTTAATTGCCCATGAATGTAAGAACACAAGTCACTGCAAATAAGAAGGGCTATAACTTATATTGTAGAATCTGAAAGGGCACAACTATAAAACATCCTAAAATTATTTAGGGTCTATTACTGAAAAAGAACGTAACTATCCGTATATTCTTAATTAAAGCTCATATATGCTTAATTAGAGCTTCATTTGAAGTAACGAAGCTTATTTTTATCTTAAATGCATGTCTTCGTAAGCTTCACAACCTTTTTATGTTGATGGGATACCTAGAAGTTGATAGTTCAGGTCCCTCTATGCACATTTAAGAAACGAGACACTTTAAATGGAAATTGATGCATAATTAGATCTCTTTTTTTGTTTATCTAATTAGTTATGAGTACGTCTATGGACTAAGCCTAATGGATTCGAGTAAAAAGGCAATGATTTGCCTAGCCTTGCATTGTTTTCAAATTTTTAACCTTCCGGTAAAAATGGATAGTTATGTTGACTCCTCACCTTCAAAGTTGTCAATACCTTACAAAGATAAAGTGTTTTATAGGACAATGTTGAAGCATTTCTTTAAGATACATCAATTCTCATGTCTTATCCAATTTTCTTGTAATTAGGATGCAAACGGACGTATACAGATACAAAGGTAAGTGTTATAATATCTTTGTTCATTTTATAAATACAACTACGAATGTAGATAGAGATATTGACGAATACAAAAACTATGTTACCACATTCTTAAAAAAATACAGATGTAAAATAGGTATTGATTACGTACGAATAATATTAGAAATACTCTGCATATTAGTTTAAATATACATGTATTGGATAGATGCACAATGTATAGATATATTAAATAAGTTCATATCATAATAATTATACCAAGTATAGTGAAAGAATGTACTGAATTATGTTATACATGGTTAAAAACAAATTTTGCAATGAGGAAAGGGAGCCTACTTTGTGAAGTAGGTAACCTTATGTTATACATGTTAAAAACAAATTTTTATTATTTTTTTGAAAAATGCCACCGTAAATTTCATAATTATATTCTCTAATATGTCATTCAAATTTCATCAGAAACGGAGACTCCTACGGCCTTCATCCAGAACATGTAAAATACAGCAAATCTGTGACCGTTAAAAAATTACTGTCTGGATGGAGGCCGTAGGAGTCTCTATTTCTGACAAAATTTGAATGACATTAGAGGGATATAATTATGAAATCCATGGTGGCATTTTGAAAAAATAAAAAAATTGTAAAAAATGAAATGTGAAATAGGTAAGTTACCTACTTCACAAAGTAGACTCCCTTTCCTCTTTTGCAATTATGTTTATATATGAACATGGATGTACGAATATAAATATTGATGTTTGCCGATATCAAAGTGATAACTACATCCATATCCATTTAATACAGATATAAATACAGATCTCAAAATACGTATAAAATGAATACATGATAACATATCGAATATGGATATATCAGTATCCTTGTGGATCCCTATTATAGTGCATATTTGCTTATTTGTCATCCTCTTGGGAAGAATGCATCCATGGTGATTATGAAAATCCCATCTATTGTTGTCATCCTCGATATTCTCAAACACATGCTGTAGATATCGCATTACGTATCATTTCCAATGTTTTTTGAAACCGAATGGGAGCATAGGCCGGAAACCTTCCCGTAAAGATCGAATAACCATGCAATTAAACCGATTCAATGGATAAAGACGTCATCATTCTTTGAAACCATATTAAATTGAACCAACTAATCAAATCGATATATAAACTCAACTTGAATAGATATAAATACACAATCAATGTATGTGTGTGCGCATATATGTGTGTATGTGTATATATCACATCATACATACAAGAAATTGTAATGTTGTAGCTGATTAGGAATTTGAGATTTGTTAACCAAATGTCTTGCGTTCAACTCCTACCAACACTATTTCTGAATAAATTCATAATTGAATTTCGAATCAATTGTGATTGAACATGGTTAGATTGGATTTGAAATAATCATTTCGAGCAGGTGATTTCACCAAAATGGAAACAATTGTATCTGAATCGGTTAATCGAATCAATTCAGGCCCGATTCACCGATCGCTTAAATTCATAAATTGAATTTTGGATCAATTTCTGCATTTGAAATGATCATTTAAACCTGCGATTTCACCAAAATGGAAACGTTTGAACCGGACCAATCCAGGCCCGGTTCACTGATAAAACCGACTGGTTGGTCTGATTTTCAAAAGACTGCCTTTTTCCATATTTAATCGAGCTTAAACATAACCACTGTTTGAAATATCTGACCATCTGATCCAAAAGCCTGAACGTGCACTGTATATAATCAATGAAAGAAAGTCAACAGGCTAAAATCTATATTCAATAACATGATTTATGAACGCGATAATTGATAGTCGATCAAGGGACCTTTCCCTCACCTCTACTCGATCAGAAGGTCGAGAATGATGGATCATATTTGATCGATCACTTCTACGAAAAGCGATCGATGAAACTCTACGGTTTCAGTATAAACAGATTCCAAATCTGATTGACCAAATCCTTCAGAATAACCAAAGCCGGTTTTCAGTTGATTCTAAGTTTTAGTACATGACCAAATAATAGTTTCCTTGAAGCCAAAAATGTGTTCTGAACTAAAAACATCTTCAAAAAAGTCTCTAAATGGCATGTGAAAGAGCAGAGTCCAATGCATTGTGTAGTACTGCGAGAAAGGAATACGATTTCGCAGGTGTCGCTATATCATGATGTTTCACCACTTTGGAACATTACGACGAAGTGTCGAAGTTGAATAAATGTCAAGGGCTAGATATATCATTGTAACGATTCAAAGTAAGATTAAAGAAATTTGGATGGATGTTTACAGCCATCCATTGATTTCAACACTCATTGCAGATTTACAAGCATACGGCTGGTCTCCATCTTTGACACCAAATTTCCTACATAATAATATGTTTATAGTTCGACAGTTATGCTTTCCTTTTAGTTTCAGCTGTTCGTATCGCGGCGTACATTCATAAGGCTTTTTTTGGGGGGCTGTAACTTTTTTTTTGCAACATTTGCTGGTATCTGAAAGCCATTATAGTATCGGATGTTTATTACCAACTGAATATCGGAACTGAATTCGATGTTCAACGGTCTACCTTTGGAATTTCTGGGTCACCGCAATTTGCTCCTCGTTGGGAAAAGGAATGAAAGATAATCTATTCCTTGAACCTTAGGCTCTATTATATGGAAGAGAGACCTATGGGTAAATTACATAAGGTAGACATAAGAAATGAAAATGAAGAAACAATACAGAAACACACATATATCTCTACACTCCCTCTCGAGATGGAGCATAAATGTCAATCATGCTCAAGCTTGGATGAACACTTCTGAAAAGGTCCTCTGAGCAAAAACTTGGTGAAGATATTTGTCGTTTGATCTCCAGAAGTGACATGAGGGATAGAGACAAAACATTTCTAAATCATGTCTCGTATATAGTGGCAAGTCCACTTCAATATGCTTAGTTCTCTCCTGAAATGCAGGATTTTTTGCAATGAATAGGGCGGCATGGTTATCGCATTGTAACTGCATAGAAAGAGGTACATCTATATGTAAGTCTATTAGTACTGCTCGAACCCACATCATCTCTGTACTAGCTTGTGTCATAGCCGTATATTCAGATTCAACACTTGACCTAATAACCACATTTTGCTTCTTACTCTTCTAAGAAACAAGAGAACCATCAACAAATACAACAAAGCCCGAAGTGGACTTTCTATCCTTTGGACATCCTACATAATCTGCATCGCATATGCAGAAATAGTAAGTGTTTCTCCTTTCCTGAATAACAATCTCGCACCTGAAAAAGACTTTAGGTACCTCAATATCATATATATAGCATCCATGTGTATATGATGGGGTTTCTCCGTGAACAGACTCACCTCAATAAGAGCAAAGGAGATATCCGGCCTAGTTATAGTAACATAGAGAAGCTTTCCCATGATTTGTCTGTATCTTCTCCAGTCCACCTCGTCTGCATCATCATTATATAACTTCATATTAGGACCCATAGTAGTGGCAGCGGGTTGACATCCAATCATGTCCGTCTCAACAAGCATGTTTGTCACATACTTCCTTTGGGTCATCACAAGATCATGCTGATTCCTGACAAATTCTAACCCCAAAAAGTACCGTAGGGTACCAAGATCTTTAGTAACAAACTGTCGGTCCAGAAATTCGTTTGCCCTTTTTATTCCCGGCACATCATCTCTTATAACTAGTATGTCATCAACATATACCATGATAACAGCCGTACCTCTGAGAGTTCTCTGTACAAACAATGGATGATCCCCATTTGACCTTTAGAATCCCTGCTTCTCAATTAGATTCAAGAGTTTCTGAAATCATGCTCTTGGACTTTGTTTAAGGCCATATATTACCGTATGAAGTCTACAAATTTGTTGACACTCCCCCTCAGCAGCAAACCCCGAAGGCTGCTGCATGTAAACTTCTTCCTAGAGGTCGTCATATAGAAAGACATTTTTAACATCAAGATGAGAGAGAGAGAGGTCAATTACATACCACAGCAACGGAAAGGAGGATACATTTAGTAGAGTGACGAGCAACATGCAAGAACTTGTCGAAATAATCCACTCCATAGGTATGAGTACCAATCTGACTTTGTACCGATCCAGACTCCCATTCGCATGGTGTTTAACAGTAAACACTCATTTGCAACTGACAACAGACACTCCATTGGGAGCAGGAACCAAGCTTTAAGTACCAAATGACTATAAAGTAGCCATCTCCTCTTCCATAGGTAGGTGCTACCAATTGTCTTTCAAGGCCTATTGATAATTTCGTGGAATTTCCATAACAACCAGTACAACTGCAAATCTCATGAATTCCCAATCAAGAGATCAAAGGAGACCTGGGATGCGAGAGGATATGATGCAAAGATACACTTATTCTTTCAAAGCGCAATAGGTATTCCCAAATCATTTGTAATCTCCTCAACATGTATGTCTATCCCCTGTAAAGATCCCTGCTCAAACATCACCAAACCCATCATTAGAAATAATGTATTCAGAACGTACCTGAGATGTGATGGATGATGAGCAGTGACCATGAGCAGGAGTAGGCCGACGAGTATAGTAACGTAACAAAGGTGGGACATGGATAATGTGAGGTGACAGTACATGAGGAGGTGATGGAGGGGGCACAAGTGAAGGTGGTGATGGATCCATGGGAGGTGGTGGCATGTAGATTTCACCATCGAAGTCTGATGAAGTCAACCTATCACATGTATGAGAAAATACATCACCGACTCAAAAAAAGTAACATCAGCGCTAACATAATATTTCCTGCACAGTGGATCATAGCATATATACCCTTTTTGTGTCTTGGAGTACCAAACAAAGATGCATTTAACAACTCTAGGAGAGAAGCGAGGACCATGAGAGTAGCAGAGTGGGAGAGGTTGCGGAGAGGGAAAAAGCAACTCCGTTGGGAGGTACGGAAGGGGGCTCTTTCATGGCGGAGAGCTACCACTCATGCAATGGGAGGTGCATCGAGGGCCACCAAACAGGGCGAGGGAATGGAAGAGGAAGATTGGTCGGTATTGTCGCACCATAAGCGGGGTAAGCGCTGCTACACAGGCACTTGGCATCTGACTGCTCTCTAGCTCCACGTTATTTCATCTGTGGAGGTTTGGGGCACCGTCAAACGAGTTGTCAGCAGAGGAGAAGGGCTAAACACCGATCTTTTCCCGAGGCAAGGTCGGGCGAAAAGCTTCGCACGTATGCGATGGAGGTCAAAGAAGGAGCTTCACAGAGCTGTATCATCTTCGAGTGCTTGGATGAGAAAAAGTCATTGCTAATTGGTTACAAGGACTCGGGGTTCAAGGAAATCGTCTTATGGCAAGAGTATATCAAGGAGGCGTTAAAAGGATCTTTTTCAGGAGATGTGGTACAACCACTGTTGCGCAAGAGGATTGTCAAAGTTTGAAGCTCAAATGCTAAGGTACCAATATCTTTTGGCATTTTCCGTGATTTGCGGATGGCGAGTTCAAGAGAATCTACAGGTGGGTGGCGTGTATTACTGGCGTACCCTTTCTATCTCGCTTTGTGGATGTCCTGGGACCAGCCTTGAGTCGCTTCGGTTGCGTCGTAAGGATCCTGTCGGATGGTTGCTCGTCGGGGTCCGACCCTAGGGCCACTATTGTGATGCTCGAAGGGAGGTTTTTGGTCCCCTTCGATACTTTCTCTTTCAATGTGGGCAGGGCCTCTTTCGGTCTGAAGGTCGAGGCGATAGCGCCTCTAGCCTCACCACTGGCTGCTCTTCCCCATGGCCCCTCATTCTTTGTGCATGTCGAGAAAGCGCCTTCATTGCATACTTCATTGGGGGAGTCCAATCGCTCAATCGCGGAAGTTTTTTCAAATGTTCGCGATGGTATTTACCTAGATCCTTGTAGTGAGGATGTCGTCCGTTGTCCTTCCGAGGAAGATATTGGCGTTCCATCTCCCCATCATTCATGCAAGTCGTTGGCGCTTTGGGACCCCGATTTGGGAAATGTCGCTGACTCCGTGGGTAGGGCGGATTTTTCTTCTGATCTCAAGGGCCTTCCCACACAGAAGGAGAACCTAAACTCGATCATCGGGGACTTTGTTATCACGCCTTCTAAATCCGAAGGATCCGACCCCCCCCCTTTGGTTGAATGTTGTGCAGCCTCTGTCTGACTCCCCATTAGGTCCTACCGTGGACTTGTTGATTTCCCTTGGGGAGCGTGATTTTTCGAAGGTGTACTCGAGACGGAAAGGTTCGGACCACCCTTCGGCTACTCATTCTTCTGCACCCGACCATGAGGATACATAGTTCTCTTCAAAGGTTATGACTACTACTCTTTTATCGACCTTGGGCGAGAACCCCGTCATTGAGGCTCAACCACTAGCGCTCCTGGTGGTAGATCCCCAACAAACAACATCGTCTCTCTCAAATTCAACATGCTCCACCTCAGGCATCAACTGGAGACATAAGCGCTACAAGCCTTTAAGACATCAAATAAGAGGAGCGGTCGAATCCCAATTGACCTTTGACTTCAAAGCTAAAGTGTCGCTGGATATGGGTGCACTGAGAATCTTGGGGAATCCTAAGTTGGAACTTAAGGGGTATGGGTGACCCAGAGAAGCGACGGCTTGTTGGGACGCGCTTCTCGGAGTGGTGTTGCGACGTTGTCCCTTTGTAGGAGGCTAATCCCATCTCGTGTCCTACCGCCTTATGGAACTCTCTTAGGTGCAGCTCTATCTCTAGTTACAATACTCTCGATGTTGTGGGTGCAGTTGGAGGTGTTATTGTTGCATGGAAGGAACCCCTTTTCTCGGCTCGATCGGCAGTTAAGGGCAGATATGCCCTTACGGTTCTGCTGGAGAATAACCTTTCGGGCTAGTAAATGGTTGTATCATGCATCTACATGCCTTGCGCTCTTGCATCTCGTGATGATCTTTGGGCGGACATTGGCGCTGCACGCAACGCCTTCCTGGGAGTCACTTCTCTATTGGGCGAAGACTTTAATGTCACTCTTCTCTCCTCTGACGGTCCGCAGTCCCATGGTGGCCAAGACCTGGGCTCCCTTGCTTTCGTTGAGTTAATCGATGATCTAGAACTCGAGGTGATTGATGCCAATGACACGAGGTTCACTTGGAGGAACTCGAGATCTCACTCTCGTATCGATTGCTTCCTCACCTCTGAGGAACTTCTGGCTGCCCCCTGTCCTTCTGTACCTCCAAACCACGTATGCGGTCGAATCATACTCCTGTCCCGCGGGATTGTGGGAGCGAGAGATATCTACGGGGCTGCTTCTTTTTCGAGCGAGCATGTAGCAGAACTCATTCAGAGATTTTGTCCACAACACATGGTCGTCCACTGTTGTTTCTAGTTCGATTGCTTCTCCTTTGGCCAAAAATTAATGATCTCATGTAAGCACTTATGTTCTTTCATGAAGCTCGTCGGAGATGCTAGATTGGTTGATCGTTTAGCGGCTGAGGCGAAGGTCCACAGAATCGATGACATTGAAGATGTTAGGGAACTGGCAATCAATGAAATATCCCAAAGAACATTGGCACATAAAAAAATCGCTGTGGAGGATAGAAAGCGAGTTATTGAATGGAAACAACATTGTAGGCAGAGCTGGCTCAATGAAGGGGATGATAACACAACCTATTTTCATTGAGTGGCTAGTGGTCAACGTCGCCACAACCACTTTCTTCTGTTATTGTGAACGGTACGCGGGTTGTCAGTGACCATGAGATAGTTTATTTATTGTAGGCTACTTCCATGACTTCTCTAGAAGACAGGAGACAACCCTTGGTGGTGGTCGGGCTTGGGGGCCAGCAGGGTCTCTGACGCTCACTCCAACAATCTAATTCAGAGCATTACGGCTGAGGAGATAAAGAATGCAGTGTGAACTTGAATGTAGATGATGCGCTTCTTCTTTTGTAAATTTTGGATTTTTCTTAGTGGAGAGGTCGTCAAGGTGGTGGATGAATTTGCACGTGAGAATGCCGGATCTAAAAGGCTGAAAAAAGCTCTAATTTTCCTGGTCCCGAAGAACGACGCTCCTGAGAAAATAGAAGACTTTAGACTCATAGAGCTCTCAAACGCTATTTATCTCATTATCACGAAATTCCTTGCCATTAGGCTGAGCGGAGTTATGGACCACATCATCTCCCCTTTGCAGTCCGCTTTCATCCTGAGCTGGCAAATCATGAATAGCCTTGCCACTGCATCTGAAATTCTGGCTAATTGGAAATGCATACGAGCAAAGGGGGTCCTGTGAAAGGTGGACTTCTCGAATGCTTATGATACAGTGGATTGACGATTCCTTTGGGCAACTTTATGCAGATCAGGATTCCCGGACAAATAGATGACATGGATGAAGCGTTGTGTCACAACTGGCTCCTACTCGATCCTGGCTAATGTCGCCCGAAGGGAGGTTTCTTCCAACCCCAGCGGGGGGTCCGTCATGGATGCCCTCATACACCTTTGTTATTTGTCATTGCGGAGGACGCCCTCCCCTACATGGTGACCCGAGTCATTAGGAACGGCCTCACCTCAGGTTACTCCAATGGTGATATTTCGATTCGCCTTTTGCAGTATGCAAATGACACAATTTTTTTATTGAGGGCAGTCAGGAGGAGGCCAAAGGTATGTCCGCAACTTTGGAGATATATAGCGAGATGTCATGGCTTGCCATAAATCACGAGAAATCCACCTTCATCTTCATTGGTCTTTCGGAGGGGGACACCAGGGAATGTGCTTTTGTGCGAGATACGTCCAGTGGATCTTTACCGATCTATTACCTCAGGCTTCCCCTAACGTATGGAAGACTCAAGACTGATGATTGGCTACCTATTGTGGAAAAGTGGGGAAGAGGTTATCGAGATGGATGGTGGTCATTCTGTCAAGAGGAGGGTTCCTTATGCTGGTTAAAGTGGTCCTCACTGCTATCCCTATCTATTTTATGTCCTCTTGTCTTATGTTGGTGGGCAGCAAGGGCATAATTGAAAAGATTGTGCACAGATTCTTGTGGGAAAATCAAGACAAGGGGGTTCTGGGATCCATCTTGTGGATTGGGTTACTATTACTTTAGCTAAGGTGGACGAAGGCCTGAGTATCAAAAGTATAGAGACCTTGAACAAGGTGCTCCTTTTGAAATGGATTTCTCATCTTTGGGGCAGAGATGACGACATTTGTTGCAGATTGATTCGTAGAATCTACCCTATTGGGGACCCGGTCAACATGCCTCAACTCCGTCATGGGTACTCTTCTTCTTTCTGCAAGGGAATCACCTCCTTTTTTCCTCGCTTTCAGGAACTTTTTAGACCAATTCTTGATGACAGATCTTCCTTCTATTTTTGGAAGGACAACTGGACGGGCGAGGGCCCTCTCTCTTCGAGGTTTCCACGCCTCTTCGCAAAGGCCAATGATCGGGTGACATTAGTTTCGGATTGCTGGAACAATGGGAACTAGATGCCTGGGTTCATATCTGAGTTCTTGGATCAACGTCTTAAAGAATTTCTAACTTTGCTTGACATGCTAAGACATTTGGGAGGCCGTCAATGGATAGAGATCATCTGATTTGGAAGGAAAATTCCTTCACTGTAAGCTTATTGAGCTATCTCTAGGCCTCTACCTCAAAGATCGAAAACTTTGATTCATGACTGCAGACTCATTTGGGAGCTTCATCTGCCTGGAAGGATATATTTTTTTATGTGGCCACTACCGAGAAGACGCATTATGATGTGAGATTACTGTTCCGGACTCTTCCTGATCATTTCTACTAGATGTCTGCTCTGTTCAACTCACATTGAAACGATGGACCATATATTCTTCCAATGTGAAAAGATATCTCCAACTTGGGCAAGCGTCAACTTAGGTTGGTTGAACCTCCAAAACCTGGATTGTTTTTGGGATTCCATGTTTACCACGAAGGAGTGTGCTAGAGAAGATATACTCAGTCCGATAGCGACAGCACGAGCTATTTGGTTGGGCAGAAATGGACTGCTCTTTTCCGTACGTTTCTGCTGCGAAAATGTAATTTTTCTTTCTAATTATCTCCTTGAGTCCTAGTTAATGTCAGTCTCCCTAATATCTTGGTTAATGCATCAGGGGAGGACATCAAGGCATGTTTCTCCCTCGTTTGCTCTTAAAAAACAGCTCTAGGAGAGAGCTTGTCAAGACCTGGAGACAACTAGTGAACGAATGCAACCGAACCAAAAACATGAGTAAGTGAGAATAATTCTCTCTGGAAATGCAAGAGGAAAAGGACTTTCTCACCTAAAATAGACGAGGACAAGCGATTCACAAGATAACATGTCGTAAGAACAACATTATCCTAGGATAAATGCGGGGCACAGATCTGAATAAGAAGTTTTCTGGTTATATCGAGTAAATGGCAGTGCATTCTCTCTGCAACACCATTTTCTCGGGAAGTATAGGCACAAAATGTTTGATGAATAATACCGAAGGTGGAAAAGAATATAGAGAACGGAGTATAAAATTCCAATGCATTATCAGTTCTCACAAATTTCACATAAGAAAACAAATTCTGCACTTCATTGATAAAAGTTTTTATAACATCTCCTGCTTCAGATGTATTCTTCAATAAAAAACCCATGACAAATGAGAAAAGCCATCCACAGCAACTAGATAAAATTTGTGACCCTGGCGATCAGGAACACGACTGGGACCCCAAATATCAATATGAAATAATTCAAAAACGAAGCCACTGCTCCGACTCCAGCAACTAGGGAAAATAGCGATGATGTTTTCCCAACTGACACGCCTCGCACTGGAAGAACGAGAAAGGTGAAATCTGAGGCAGGACACGACACATTTTCTGGAGCGGAAGGTGACCAAAGTGCAAGTGCCACGTAAAGAGGAAGACTGGTCCAACAGAATAAGAGGAAAGGCCTGCATAAGGGGTTCGAACCAGATGATAGAGGTCGCCCTGCTCATGACCACATCCAATCACCATGCTCGTAAGGATGTCCTGAAATACAAGATACATTGGGTCAAAAATACCTCGACAATGTAATTCCTTCGTAATCTAACTAATAGATAATAAATTCATAGAAAAGTCGGGTGCATGAAATATTCTGCAGACGCATTGAAGGCATCAAACTAATCTCCCCATGTCCTGTGATCGAGAAATGAGTTTCATCTGCTATAACCACGATTCTCCCTGGAGGAACATGTCTGTATGTTGTAAGCTGATCTCCGTCTCCACATAAGTGATGTGTAGCCCGGAGTCCATAATCCATTCCGTAACATCAGATCCATTACAAGTAGTAAGTGCATAAGTGCTACCTGAGGTACTGGAAGAGGCCGAAGCAGCAACATCTGAGTGACCTCCCAAGGTATATGAAGAAGCAATGGGACTAGCAGGAGGTATAATGTCCCTCAATCGAGCTACAAGGTCGGCAAACCTCTGACCTAAAGGAGCATCCAGAGACTCAACCTGCTCTGCTACTCGGGCCGTTGACGAATATGGCCTCCTCTACCACGAGGTCCACGTCCATGAAACTGAGAAGAGCCCCCTCTACCTTGAGAGCTTGCCATAGTCGAAGAAGTCTGACTAGAGGCAGCAGATGGGACAGTGATCCTGCTGAGTCTACGAAAAGCTTCCTCCATAGGAGGAGTAGTCGCATCCGCCATAATCTGGGAACGAGCATCAATGGCAGCAAGGAATACACCAACCATGGTTCCTATATGTCTTCTGCTACTCAGGAGTAGATGTAAGGGGCATGAAACTGTGCAGTTTCTCAAACATCCCACGCAGGAATGTGTTTAGAGAATGGAGGGGCCGCTTGTTCTACTTGATGGTAAATATATCATGTTGTAGCTGCAGGATCTTAGCCTTATTCCTCGCTTGGGAATAGGTGGTTGCGAGGATATCCGACATCGCCTTAGTGGTGAGCTGTATCATTGGCGATATCTATCATCAATGTACTAAATAGCCGAACCTTGGCATACGCATCATCTACATCCTACGAGGCATTAACCCAATTTTCTCAGCCGACTCTTCCTCGGTAAAAATATGTTTCTTACCCATAGACTTCATGAGGGCCATGAACTGCATGGCCCATAGCTCGTTATTCATCCCGTCCATCTTAACAATCGACGCCGAACATCTGAAAGCGTCTATGGCGAAGATATAGACTTTGCTCTTTGACATATTGCCGAATGGAGACAACTAGGGTTTTTGGACCAAAAATAAGTATGTCTACACAAACATGTGGGGATTTGGTTGCATGTGTAGACTTAGAAAGCAACCAAATCCGTTACCAAGAAACGGATTGCTAGAAAGGCGAAGATAGAGGTTGTGGAAGGCCGCACATGAGAGGGAGGACCCTTAGCGATGTCACGTGCATGAGAAGGGATGGCATCAATGGCACCTGATGCGAGAGAAGGAAGTTGCTGCTGGCGGCGGTTCCCAAAAGGGAAGGAGAAGGGTGATGGTAGTGGCATCCTAGAAGAGAAGGGCAACGACGGAGACACCCATAGAGGAGAAGGGTGGCAGCAACGTTCTAGAAGAGAATGGCGACGACAACGACACCTTTAGAGGAGAAGGGTGGCGACAACAGTGGGCTTGCAGGTAGGGTTGGGGTTTCTTACGCATGAGAGATCCGGTCTAAGACCACCGCTCTGATACCATGTTGGGAAAAAGAATGGAAGACAATCTATTCCTTGATCCCTAGGCTCTCTTATATAGAGGAGAAACCTATGGGTAAATTACATAAGATAGGCATAAGAAAAGAAATTGAAGAAACAGTACAGGAACACAAATATATCTCTGCACATTGCAACTCACTCTTTATTACAACATACCACTCCACATTTGATAGATATAAATAGACAACACATTCCCACATTGAGATCCGAGGCGGATTATAGTTTTTGGAAGAACTGTTGAGGGGTGAGAAGAGAAGAAAGTGTAAGAGGATAGGGAGGAGCACGCCAAGCTGTGTGGGAAGAGAGAAGATAAGGGAGGAGAACTGGAATGGAGGATTAAAGAGGAGAAAGAATATTCATAGGCAGAGGAGGATAAGCCAATGGCTAATCAACTTTTACTTCATTTCATCTTCTTGTTACAAATGAGTAGGTTTCTTTATATATGGATTTAACCCATAAAGATGCAATCTTTCACCTTAAAGACACATCCAAATCCAAAAGACACATCTAAAGATTGCGACCCTTGGTTTTTACAAAATTTTAAAATTACAATAAAATTGCAACAAAAAATAAACATTTTAAACTGCATCAATTATCCTCCGCTTTGAAAAACTCATCTCTTGATGAGTTGCTTGATCATCAAGTTTGACAGAGAAGTAATCCATCTGAATTTGTCGCAACATATAAAATTTAAGCCACTTTCTCTTTCTTTCAACATTATGTTTGTGATTATTTCCCACTGGAGGACGTCTCCACAATTTCCACTATACCATCGTGTGATGATGATTGACCATGGTAGAGACATCGAGCTGGTCGGTTGCAGTTGTATAGACAGTGGGGTGAGTTATGCCGATGATAGATCCCTCGTTGGAGGGTTGACCCGGGAGTGACATCACCCTTTGTAGGGTCGCTTGCATGATAGGCAATGGTGGATCGATGGAGTGCGACTGGTGTCGCCAATAGGAGTGGAAAGGGTAGTAGGGAAGGCAAGTATGTTGCAGCAACGTGAGTGGGCATTATTGGCTCAGGTTTCTGCGAAAAAAGAGCTGATGGAGCGGTAATCATTTAGACAATGGCTTCATATGCAAATAAATCGAGAACTTCAAACTCTTCTTCAGCAGGACCTTCATCGAATATGGGTATCTTCATTGTTTTCTTGCACAATGGTTAGAAAAATGAAATCTTCATTTTGAATGAATATATTTTCATCAAACTTGTACTGTATTGATGTTGTATTGTGTAGATCTTCATTGTGATTGATTGTGTCTTCTTCTAATTCTAACATGAGTCCAGTCATAGTTGCACTTTGATGCTTGATAGGAGGCGAGTCTCAAGTTTTTGCTATCAAGAATGCGAACCTTGACTGAGACAACTCAAATAAAACTTAAAGCACCAATACTTGATAGGATCATCGAATCAGGGGAACGATTCGATTTCGATGCTCTTATACCAATTGGTGCAGATTAGAGATTTGGGAAGAATTGTTGAGGATCCAACGTTAGAGAACTTCATCTAAAACTGTTGAATAAATCTTCCCAATTTGAACCATTTTTCCTTAGATTGAACATTACATTTATAGTCATTTTCCACCGAAGGGTGTGATTGCAAAATTTCTATTCCTTCACTTATACAAACCATTCCCTTCTCGTTTCACCAACTTAACCTTTATATAAATAACTTTGAGATGGGGGACTTCTTTACTACTCTTCTAGGATATATTTGTCTCACTTTTCTTGGGGGATACGAAACACATTCTACATATCCCTTTCTTTCTTAATGGGACCCTTGCTAGGGTATGTTATCTCCCAATCCATCGGCAGCGACGAAAGTTACAGTGGATCCCGCATGAGCAACGCGGTAGGCTTGTGTTGTATTGATGTTGTATTGTGAAAATCTTCATCTGATTGAGTGCGCCTTCTTCTAGCCATGAATCCAGCTGTCACAGGGTCAAAATCCCGCTATCGATGTCGACCTATGCGGCGTTAGCTAACCCGTTCCTGAGTAGAACGGTGCGGATATGCTCCAACTCTTCTTGAACTTGTACTTACTCATGTACCTGTTAGAGTTATTAGATTTGCATTTATGTTTGTAACCCTTCGGGTTCCGTAACCTCCCGTGACCCTTCGGATTCTGTAAACCTTCGAGTTCTGTAACCCCCATGACCCTTCGGGTTCCGTAACCCATGTACTCTCTAGGGTTTTCTCTCTATATAAGAATCCCTAGCTCTAAGGAATAAACATCTCATTCGTTCCTCTTCTCTACATGGTATCAGAGCGACGATCCTAAACCGAAGCCTAATACCCTGAATCCGTCGCCACCACCAGCCCTCTCTCCACCGACAAGGAGAGAGGGCTAGACCTCCTACGTCGCTTGTGGATTTGATGGTCTCACGCAAGGCAGTCCGAGTCCCCAATAACACCAGCTACCACCTCCACCGGCATCTAAAGCACCGCCCAAGGCTCTAGCAGCTCCAGTCGTACCTCCTGCATCGCCAACACCACCTGTAGCCCCACCCTCTCCAACAAGTTTCACCAGGACTTGTTTCTCCCAACTTTTTATTTCTCCCTCTTTATTCTATCAAGTATGGGAGAAACGAGGAGCCAGAGATGATTCTTCAGGATGTCTGCCATCCTACCACGACTGACAGACCAACACTCCAGACTACTACTCAGGTCATCCGTCTTCACCAAGCATCGACTTCCGCATTGGACTTCTTCTATAGCGATTCTTCTCCAGGCACGACAAAGATATGTTCCGGCGACCTGCAGGCACGATAGAGATATGTTCCGATGACCTGAGATCGCAACGACTCTACAGGCATGGCAGAGATACTTTCCGGTGACCTGAAAGCCACAGACCTGTCCTCGAGCGAGGTCTTCTACGAGCAGTGGACATATGTTCTTATGATGCATCGTGTGAAGATGTGGTGTATAATTTTTCTTTTTGTTACAAGTTGTAGCTTTCTCAGCTCCAGCTTGAGGGGGAGTGTTAGAGTTATTAGATATACATTTATGTTTGTAACCCTTCGGGTTCTGTAACCCTTTGTGACCCTTCGAGTTCTGTAACCCCCGTAACCCTTCGGGTTCCGTAACCCTTGTACTCTCTAGGGTTTTCTCACTATATAAGAATCCCTAGTTCTATGGAATAAACATCTCATCCGTTCCTCTTCTCCACAGTACCGATGCTCCAACACAAGCACAAGCACGATTCTATGGATCGCTTAAGAATTCTCTCAAGAACGCTCAAGAACACAACCAAGTAATCACTCAAGTACGGGCGCAATGCTTCTTCTCTTATTAGAAGGGGAGACTCACTATGGAATGGGGTATGTACAAATGAGCCACCATCCCTCTTTATATAAAGACTCAAGGCAACCCAAAGGACACTTATTATTACATTTACAATAATGACAATAAAGACTCAAGACTCTTCAAGTTCTATAGCAACCCATCGTGTTCCGTGGCAACCCTTCGTCTTCTCATCTCTTCGACTCTTGTTGTTCTTTCACCTTCTCGCACGGTTGATCCCACATCAACCACCCAGTCATCAACATACTCGCGCTTCAACGTTTCGTTGATGTAGCTTTGTTGTAATTCTTCGAGTGCCACTGAACACTCAATTTTGTGCCAAAGGGAACTCGCGGTCACCAAACCCTCGTGCGGTAAATCCTTCCTTAGCATTCTGCATGCTAATGGGATGTCCTCCAAAACTTCGTTATTGTGGCCTCCAAACCACTCTCGTACGTGTACTGCCGAGCATGCTCGACAATGCTCGTTCTCAGCACCTACAACGCTCCATGCCTTCTTGGATCGCCACGCATCAGTACTGATATTGTGCTCCTTCATACGTACGTCTATGTGATCGTACCACATTGCTCTTCAATGCATACTGCTTCCTTGCATACCGCCCTTCTACGCTCGCTTACGTACCGCTGCATGCATCCACCGTCATGTCTTGCACTGCTGTCTGTACTCGTTGTGCTCGCATTGCTAGAAACTCCACGACACTCTGCTAATGAACCAGTGTCCTCTGTGATGCTTCTCCACCAGTCCATTGTCATGTACGGTTGAGTCTTCAAGACTCTGTGGATAACCTTTGTGATACCCATGCACCCTAGACTCCTCCTGAAGTCAGCTCCATCGATCATTCTCGTGCGTCTACTACTGTATTAGCATGATCATTCTCGATCATGGAATTTAAGCATGTGACAAGCCTCCCCCACTTGAAGAATCGTTGTCCTCAACCGAGCATGCCTTCCTCAATTGGCATCTCGACACGATACTCCATCCATCGTGTACCCCTTAATGCTCCTCGATTGGAAGGATTGTGCAAGCTCGCACCGCCTCCCTTCCTGAATATGTTCTTCTCATGGACAACCGCGTCCCTCCATGACTTGGCCTTCGTCGTGAAAAATGGATCTTCCTCGTCAACTCATGTTCTCGATGTCTCCCTTATGGATACAACATCTCCATTATTGGTGTATGGCAGCTCCAGCCCCACATGTAGAACTCACCTCCATGCTCGCTCGTTGACGATCTCGATCGTTCCCGTGGGCATCCTCGTATTATGGAAAATGAGCATCTCCTGCGCTCTGTGCGTTTTCGGTATATCGACTCCTATAAAATCATTGGTGGTGTGGTTAGTCACCACTCCACTACCATGGACATCTATCTTCTTGTCCATGTTGCACTTCCCTCCAGAGCCCTGTGTTGCCTTCTCGTGCATGGATGTTCTTCTATCCGTGATTCGACTGTGTGGCCCCAGCACACACATTAGTGCACAACATGCACCTTTGCACTCTTGTGCATCCTCGATCGAGCTTTGGTGCCTCTAAAACTCTTTGTGGTAGAGTTTCCTCCATCCACCAAATTCGAAGCTCTGATTCGAAGTATTGTGAGGTGCACCTTGCGCATAGAACCGATCGCTCCCAAGTGTACCTCACCTTCTCCTTCCTCCTCGTCCGTACGGAGAGAGTTGAGCTTCTCCTTCTTTGGGCTCTCCCGCACTAGATGCAAACCTGTTAAGATATTTGTTATCTTTATTATTGTTTTTCTTATTTTCTATTTCGTTTATCTTCTTCTTGTACTTTTCCCAACAGGTTCCTCTCCTATATAAGAGAATCCTAGGATTTCTCATTAATAAATTCATTCTTTTCCCTCTACAAGGTATCGGAGCAACAGTCCTAGACCGGAGTTCCCGTATCCCACCATAACCCTACATAGCCCACCTCCTCGTGTCGCTGTCGTACCACTACCGCAGACGCTACAAGCCGCCGCCGCCCAAGACTCCGGCCGTTGTCGCCACCTAGGCCTACGACCACCTCTACCCAGGGCCATTGGTTGTTGTCCCCGACCGCTCAGGTCACCGCCTTCGATCCCCGGCCACCAGTCGTTGCCCCCTCATCGCCCAGGTTGCCACCCCCGACTTATCCGATCAACGCCCACCCCCCCTACGCCTTCTCGGGTCATCGCCGACTCTCTCATGTGCCTCCACGCACCACTACGGTTTGATTTGTAGTTTGAATCGGTCTGATTTTTATCGAAGAATGCGATTTCAGACCTATGAATCGCGTTTTCCGACCCTAGAGAGCAACAAAGATTGATGACATAGGTATAACCAATCATCCGTACGGTCGTGTAGACTTGCTCATATCGGTCTACTCCCTAGTTGAGTTTCGTTGGTCAGCTGTTTTCTGTCAAACCAGAGAACAGGGTGATATTTTTCGTCCAGAGCCTTCAAGAGCCCGGCTCCCGTCCTTAAGATGGATGGGACCAACTACGATTTGTGTTCCATGCAATTTATCACCCTCATGCAATAAAACAACAAGGAGCACATCCTGACAAATCCAGAGCCAACGGATAAGATTAGGGCAAATGCTTCTTGGAAGCAAGATGATGCGTATGTGTGTGTTTAGCTTTATGGGACCCTCACCACAGAGATAGCCAATGATATTCTGAATCAGCACACCGTCAAGGCGATGTGGGATACTTTGGCATCCAAGAATGAAGCCAAGATTCTTCAACTACAATTCGATATCAAGAATGCCAAGTTGAATGGTCGTCCTCTATACATGTACTACTCTTCGCTCCGTGGCATGTTCGAGAAGCTTCATAGCTACATACCTATTACGACATCTGCTGAGCAGTAAAAGATGTATAGGAACTCCACGATGGTTGGAGTCTTCATGGATGGACTTGATACAAAGTATGATACAATGCGCACTCAACTTCTTACTGGAGCTACCATACCTCCCATAGAGGAGGTCTATAACCGTTTCAGCCAGATTATCATGCCTTCTACAACCACTTCCTACCTCTCTTCAGCGATGGTCGTTTCTCATGGTCGAGAAGGGACGATCCAGATGCACCCCTTGTGGAATATACAGTGGATGTCAACATGGCCCTACCACTTATTGTCGTCAGCCTGGACATGTAGAGGATACATGTTATCAGAAGCATGGATATCCTGCTTCTGGTTGGATAGCAGAACAAATTGTGCCTTCAGAGACTACAACTTCCCAAGCCAGTCCTCGCATGGATGATATTCTCTCGTATTCGAGAGATCATGACTCCTACTGCTGGCAGCCTGGCACCACCACTACAGATACCGCAGCCAGAGCCTCTTCGAGCTCCTCAGGTATCGTCTATGCTTTTACTGGTAGTATTGGTCCAGACACGATAGAGTGGATTATGGACTCTGGTGCTTCACACTACTTGCGTGGAGACATAGAGCAACTAAGATCCTACGGGACCATACTATCTAACAGATGCATTGTCATTGCTAATGACGACCACTTACCCATTACAGGATAGAGGGAGATGCATTTGACGTCATCCATGCACCTTCAGAATGTGTTATATGCTCCTGACTTTCATATGAATTTACTTTCCATTAGTCAAATTATTAAGGATCTGCATTGTCGTGCCATTTTTGACCCTTCATCTCTTGTGTTTCAGGACATACTCACGGGCAGGGTGATTGGATGTGGCTGTGAGCAGAAGGGGCTTTACAGACTAGTCCAACCTCATCATGCTGGCATTTCTACTATACCTACTGTACCAATATCACCATATTCGTGTCACTTTCGTTTTGGTCACCTTCCTCAGCAGAAATTCTGTCATGTTCTCCCTCAGATCTCTAGGAAATCCTCTTTCTAGTGTGAGGCATGCCAGCTTGGGAAGCATCATTGTTTCTCATTTCCATCCCATCAGAGTCGGAGCAGTTCTCAGTTATTTGAGCTCCTACATTTAGATATTTGGAGTCCAAGTCGTGTTCTTGATCACTAGGAACACCGTTTTCATCTAGTTGGTATTCATGGATCTTTTTATTGAAGAATAAGTATGATGATGGATATATAATCAAATATTTTATTAATAAGATAAATAATATTTTTCTATAAATGTCAAATACCTACGTTCTAATAATACTTTAGAATTCTACACATTACAACTTTCTGAGTTCCTTAGATCTCTAGGCATTGTTCATCTGACCACATGTGCTTATACTTCCCAGCAAAACGATGTTGCCGAATGTAAACACCGTCACTTACTTGATGTGACCAGAACCTTGCTGATACAGAGTCATGCTCCTCACGCTTATTGGGGAGATGTTGTCCTCGTTGCATGCTATCTGGTGAACCACATGCCCTCGTCTGTGTTGGAAAAGAATCCTTTCTTGATTGTGTTTCCCAAGAAGGATCTTCTCCCCTTACACCTCATGTGTTTGGTTCTATTGCATTTGTTCATGACGTCTCTCCTGGTCGTGACAAGCACTCTCCCAGAGCGATCAAGTGTGCTTTTGGCTACTCTTGTACCCAAAAGGGGTATTGCTGCTTTGATCCGCTCAGGCGAAGTACTTTGTTAGTGATGAGGTCACTTTCTATGAGTTTGTCATGTATTTTTCTCCTACAGTCGACATACTAGCTCCATCTGACTCTGATGTTGAGATCTACATGCCTCCACCTCCTACTATCATACCACCACCACCACCTACACCTACTCTTGTGGCTCCACCTTCTACTGTGACTCAGTTTTTATCACGTGTTTTTACTTGCATGTCTTACTCGGTTCCCCCTGCTCACAGGTCTTGCCCATCATCTAGCATGCCTCAAGTATGTAATAAGCACATTATTTCTATTGATGGCACTACAGAGTTGTCTGTGCAACTGGATTCCATACAGGAGGAGTAGGTGCCCTCTCAAGGGGGGAACTCATAGGTTATGATTGCTCTACGTAAGCCGAAATATAAGCTTGTGGAGGCTCTTCAGGATAGTCAACGGAGATTAGCCATGGAGGAGGAGATGGATGCGCTACAGTTGTGGTACGTGGAGTTTTGTTTATGCTCCAATTGCGCATCCATTGTAGGGATGCAAATGGGTGTTTACTGTGAAATACAGTGCAGATGACAATATGGATCGCTATATGGCGAGAGTTGTAGTACGTGGGTTCACCCAGACATATGGGGTGGACTATCCGGATACTTTCTCTCCAGTTGCTAGACATTATACTCTGTGTATTCTACTTTCTGTTGTTGTGATACGAGATTGCCATCTACATGCAACAACCACTTGGGTTTGCTGCTGAGAGAGAGCATCAGAAGGTTTGTATACTACATAAGATTATCTATGGCCTTAAGCAGAGTCCAAGGGCATGGTTCGAAAAGCTCTCGAACTTGATAGAGCAGCAGGGATTAGTGCGATCGACTGCAGATCACTCCTTGTTTGTGCAGAGGACCCAGAGAGGTACTATTGTCATTCTTGTTTACGTTGATGATATTATTGTTATAGGGGATGACGAGCAGGGTATTCAAGGTACCAAGGACTTCCTACATTAGTAGTTTGTGACCAAGGACCTTGGACATTTGCGTTACTTCCTAGGACTGGAGTTGACCAGGAACCAGTGAGGTCTTGTGATGACCTAGAGGAAGTACGCTACAGATCTTTCGGAGACACGCATGACAGATTGCAGGGAGCTTGTTGGAAAGCTATTATATGTGACTATTACCAGACCCGACATATCCTTTGACGTGAGTAAAGTGAGTCACTTTATGGAGCAACCCAGATGGGCTCATATGGATGCAATCCATATGATTCTGGTATATATGAAGACTTCACATGGTACGTGACTTCTTTTCAATAGAGGCACATCTCTTTCAGTTAAAGCATGTGCAGATGCAGATTATACGGGGTGTCCAAAAGATAGGAAGTCTACATCAGGCTTTGTTGTGTTCATAGGGAATTCCCTAGTTTCATGGAAGAGCAAGAAGCAGACTGTAGTTGTCAAACCGAGTGCTGAGCCAGAATACAGAACCATAGCGCAAGCTAGCACAGAGGTGATGTAGTCAGATCTGCTCTTACTGACCTAACTATAGAGGTGCCTCTTCCCATGCACCTCCAATGTGACAATCAGGCTACTCTTTTTATTGCCAAGCCGGGCCTTCATGAGAAGATGAAGCACATAGAGGTAGACTGTTACTACGCTCGTGACATGATACAGAATGGTCTTATTGCCACTACACATGTCAGCTATGAAGACCAGACAACAAATGTTCTTACTAAGGCCCTAGATAGAGGGCCTTATCAGAGATGTTGTTCCAAGTTGAGTTTGATCTATATCTACGCTCCAGCTTGAGGGGGAGTATTAAGATATTTGTTATCTTTATTATTGTTTATCTTATTTTCTTTATTGTTTGTTTGCTTCTTGTAATTTTCCCAATAGGTTCCTCTCCTATATAAGAGAACCCTAGGGCCTCTCATTAATTAATTCATTCTTTTCCCTCTACAGGTCCGTCGCATATGAAGCAACCCTTACTTTTGGGTTTCTCCTTCTTCTTGGAATAATATCGTTCCTCCGTTGGTGGCTCATGGCCCCCCGGGACAACAATCTAGCTAGTGCCATTGCTCTTTTCTCCACTACTTTGAGCTCTTTTCATATTCTTTACGAAGCGGTACGTATATAGAGCTGCTCTTGGTGCTAGGAGTAAGGCAATAGGCAGATGGTCAAGTCAGTATTGGAGTTGTAGTCAATCTTTGTTTTAGTTCCTTAAAACTATGCTAACATTTTTCTGATCCTTTCTCATAAACCGATAGTGAAATCTTCGAGAAGGCCTATTAGATAGACGTGAATCGCCGATAGTATCCAGCCAAACCGCCTTTGCCCATGTCCTTCGATCGTGCCTTCAGCTAGTTGGTTACTCCTTCTCTTCAACATTGTGACCTGGTTGGGCCCCGTAATCAACCAACGCATATGCCACCATGATCGTTGAATTTAGGTCCTTCACTCCTTGCCTCTGTATTTCGGCTTGCGCCCAGCTTTGCAACCCGATCGTGAAGTTGAGCAGTTAGTCCTCCTCTGACATGCCCTTGATGTCCGGTAGCAGAGACGTAAACTGCTTCACATGCTCGGAAACAGAGCCTATTTGCTTCAAGCGTCGAAAAGCCTCTCGTGCAACCCATGCAATATACTTTGGCAGGAACTACGCTTTCAGTTCCATGACTAGGTTATCCCACCTGGAGATCCTTAGTCTCGCATCGTCTGTTGCACGGATCCTCTACCATAATTTAGCATCGCTCGACATGTATATCGATGCTAAACCAACCTTCTCAACTTCCCTCATCTTGGTTGCCTCAAAGTACACTTTCATATCCCACAGAAAGTTTTACAAATCCTGCGCATTGCGCTTACCTGTGAAGGGTTTGGGTTCGAGTACCTTCGGTCGTCGTACCTTCGTGGAGCTTCTGTCATTCTCCATCGCCTTCTTGATGAGAGAGATCTCACTGCGTATATCCTCCATCATCGTGCTGAAAGCCTCCTGCTTGTCTTCCAAGGACTCGATTTACTCCGAAGGAAGTTGAGACTCGTCCTCAACACATGATCCTTCTGATACACGATCCTCCAGGTCTGCGATATGGTGGGCTAGAGTCCCAATGGTGGACTCCATCTCCATCATTGCTTGCTCCAGTGCTGCAACACGCTCGGTAGCATCCACCATCTTCTTGAGTAGAACGGTCACGGACAAGCTCCAACTCATCTCAAACTTGTACTTGCTCACGTACCGATACTCCAACACAAGCACAAGCACGACTCTATGGATCGCTCAAGAACACTCTCCAGAACTCACTCAAGAATGCTCAAAAACACAACCAAACAATCACACAAGCATGGCCATAAAGCTTCTTCTCTTATTAGAAAGGGAGACTCACTCTGGAGTGGGTGTGTACAAATGAACCACCACCTCTCCTTATATGTAAGACTCAAGGCAACCCAAGGGACACTCATTATTACATTTACAATAATGGCAATAAAGACTCAAGACTTGTCAAGTTCTATGGCAACCCTTACCGTTACACAACAATCCTTCGTCTTCTCGTCTCTTCGACTCCATTGTTGTCCTTTCGTCTTCTCGCACGATTGACGCTACATCAACCATCCAATCATAAGCACACCCGTACTTCAACGCTTTGCTGATGTGGAATGAATTGAGTATATAAATGAATTGAGTATATAAATAGTGTTCATGACAAAAAAATATCCAAATGAGATAGAGGCAAATGCAATGTCTTTTAGTTTTAATCTTCTATGAAGATCCTCTCTAGGATTAAGAATTCTTATTCGAATAAAATCTATATAAAAATGAAACCAAAACTATTTTTTCTCGAAAAAGCACTCAAATTCTGCTGATAATGGCCTCATTTTCCCTATTCTAATTGGATTTGAAATATTTCATTCCAGAATGCATGCATATTTATCGGTCTCGTGATAATTTAAATAGAAAAAAACACTGTGTAATTATTATGAGCTACTGTGATACTTGCAGATTTAATCATGGCACGCTTCATGTTTTATTCGAAAACAGTGATCAACTATAGTAAATCATCCTTACTTCTTATCGAGAACAGACATCCATCAACATAAGATGGGACAAGATTACACATAAATCATTTTCGATGATGAGAAGTTACAGTACAATGCTAAAACTGCAATCACATTTATCACCATGCGGCTGAAAGAATGATTTACAACATTGAGATTTGAATAAATAAAAAAATAAAAAATGATAAGAATCCCAAGCACCAAGAACTCTGCTCTTCCAAACCTCAAAGTTGGAGAAAAAGTATCTTCAAAAAATGCAAATACAAACAGCTATTACCTGGTTATGACAATTGAAGAGGTTGCTCTAACCACAAAAATGATGAAAACATGATACTGGCTCAAGTTCTACATGTCGGCGGCTGAAATAAAAATAATATCTTCAGGTATCAATCACTAGCATGCATGACTTTCATATAAGAACTTAAATAAGATCGTGTTGGAATGGTTAGAAAGTGTATTTTCCATTTTTTATATGGAAAGATACCCAAAGAGAAAATTGGACACAAACATAATCCCACATGGGCAACACATGACGAGCAAGACTTAGGTAAAATGCTGGAGATAGAATGGGGCACATAAATGACACTAAGTTTCCACTATGAGAAAAACATGTCAGCCAGAATATTTGAATCCATTTTAAATATTTAAAAATATATTATATATTAAATGTTGATTAGATAAATGACTTATTAAATGTTAAAAGTTAAAGGAGATTTAATTCCACACCAGGTCATCAATGGTAGACAAACACTGTTGCCAAATTTTCAACATCAACTGGAAAAAAAACCGTAATGACTATGATCATGAAATCATCGCAAACAACCATCAATCCTTGTTCCTACTTAAAATGTAGCGTGATATTAGAATTTGTTGCCTCCAATATGATCCAATCTTGGACTACCCAATTTTACATCTAAAAAAAGTAGTCCCTGTCTGGCTTCCAACGTTTTTTGGTCTTCTCCATCCCCTTTTGCAAGGCTCTTTTCCTGCTTCTCACCCTTAAAAACAAAAATTAGATAGTGTTTTTCCCTCATTTAATCTTCCATAAGTGCACACCAACCTTTAGATTGATATTTTATTGTGAACCAAATCTATCTTTTAGTAGTCGCATATCAGAACTTCTTAATCTTGCATAGACACCCCCTGCGCATGAATATAGTTAACTACTCAGTACCATCAATGTGCTAAGCATTACCTATGCCACGTCTCCAACTCCTTGTAATCGAACTTGCAATCCATATATTCTGAAATCATCATACTTAGATCCAAAGCCGAACCTCCAATCCTCAAGCTTCCTCTTGGCTATTTTATATCTTGCCTATTAAAATAATATCAACTACAAGGGGTATGTCAACCATGTCCGAGCCCTAACATAAGCTATTGCTTCTTTGTAATTTTTTTATTGGATCAATATGTAAAACAAACACGTGTCTCTCATCAAAAACTCTCCACATGACCTTTTGTACAACATCGTAAACCTTTTAAATTAATACAAAACACATGAAGGACCTACTTCTTACTATGAGATCTTCCATTAAATACCTCGAGAGATGTATATACTCCCAAAGTAGGTCTCTTAAATATTGTATTGATTTCCTTTACATTACCTTCTCCCACAATTTCATTATATGACTATTCAATTTGATATCTTTATAATTTAATTTAATATCTTTATAATTTCCACAATTTTATATTTCTCCTTTGTTCTCGTAACAGGAAAAGCACAATACATTTTTCTCCGATCATCTCTCATTTTTCTTACTTAGATAAGTAATAGTGAATGGTATTGTATATCGTAAGCCTTGTTACATTCTTCCACCAACATCTTTCAAACATCTAGAAAAACATCATTCAGTGCAAGTTGTTTAAAAGGTCTACTGTAAGGATATTTCCCATTCTTCTCCTCAACTCCTTAGCATGCCAAATAATGAGCATGCTTAAATAGTAGCGATATGTATACAACGTGTTTCACACATGCCTATGGTTATTGTAACTGCGTAAGATA